>JANAVB010030220.1:46790085-47310085 GCA_029216955.1 Iris pallida | reverse complement strand
TTCACAAAAACCAAAGCCAAAGCCAAATCAAGTGCGGCATGAAAACCAGAGCAACGGGAGATCTCTCCCGACTCAGAGCCAATCCTTGAGGCGTAATCCACCGTTCGCATTCGGCTCGGTCCAAGCTCGGATTAAGCTCGTTCGTGGACTAATTGATACCGAGTTTGACCATAGGTTGTTCGATTCGATCTTGTTTGCACACAGGTTCGAGCTCGGCTCGGTTTCTCATATTATGACTTTTTTAGTATATGTTATGCCTTTTTTAATAGAAAAAATACATTTTGTCTTAAAATTTTTACTCTTTTTTGTTCTTTATATGATGGTAAATTTATGATGTAAAGAGCATAAGTAATTCAATAAAAATATATTTAAAATTTGAGAGAAACAGTGTGATAGTCTATACAATATGTTCAATAGAACTTTGATTCGAGCTCGATTCGTTCGAGTCTTTAATCAAACCGAGTTCAAACACCATTTTAGAGTTTGACCTTAAGTTCGGCTGAATCAAACTCGTTTGATAGTTAAGTCTAACTAAGCTTGAACACTCTTTCGAACTCGTTCGTTCGATTTTCAGCCTTACTTATTAGTCCAAACTCAGGGTACTGATTAGGATAAAAGCGGGTCGGATCCATCCAATATTAGTTGCTACTGTCCAGAAAAAGAAACAAAAAAATAGAGAAGCAGCAGTTTGCCAAAATCTCTACTCTCTCCCCCTCTCTTCTTATTTAGATATATATATTATATTCCGCTGCTTCCTCTTCATTTCTGAAGGCTGCATCGCAATTATTTTACTTTCTTCGTCCCCTCACCACAATGATCACCAGCAGGTTCAGTTCCAGCCGAGGAATCCGAGCTGGAGCTCGGTTGGCCGCTTACAATTTCTTCACCTCTAGGTACTTCTTCTGATTCCTTTCCTTTCGATTCTCAATTTTTTTTAAAGATTTCATCGCCGATCAGTAACCATAGATTTAGGGGTTTCTGGAGTAATTCCTTTTCTTCTTCTAATGGTTAGTTTTGATTGAGCACAGATCGGCACACTCTCCAAGTTTCGCGACCGTAGATGCCGAAGAGATTTCCGGTTCTCGCCCCGCGGAGGTCAAGAACTTGGGTGAGCATCCACCGACGTTTTTCTGTTGTTGTTATTTATTTCTGGAAATCTTTCGTGTTTGCTCTGCTTGCTGTTGTCTCAATGAAAGTTGCTATATGTATAATCCAGTAGACCTGTGATCTAGGAAGCACGGACACTCCGATGTCGTGCCACGTCGTGTCCGAATCAATGCTGTATCCGTGTCCGTGTCGTGTTCCGTGCCAAGCAGCTGGTGGCAGTCCCTAGGACCTAGTAATATTTCGGGGGAATTTGCTAAGAACGGACTTTTATTGGGAGATCTAACGAAAAACATGATAAAGAAAAAATTGAGGAATCTATGTGTTAGGCTTCAACTCATGACCTGCCCAGCAATTTGTTGAGTAATTTCTCAGTTAATGGTGCAAACCCACAAGCAACATGCAAATCTGCATTTTTTCCACATCAAGAGAGTCACGGGTGAGGTTGAGATACATTAGGAATACGAATCGTCTTCTTAATTGTCTAGGGAGAGACTTGGGTCAAGAAAGAGTCGAACATCACTATGAACATCTTCAACTATTAGAGATTATTCGGGAAGTTATGAGAGTCTCCATTTGCCTCATTGATAGCTTAGGTACATATCCATCCCTATAAGTCTGTGACTAGACTCTTAAGACATTGGCAGCAGCTACATAGATCTGTGACCATCTTAGACCTGAATTCATTATTACTGCACGACCAAGTCTTCTACGGAAAGTTTCTTTTGATTGAATGTCTCGTCATCTTATTTCCTAATCAGATAACTTGGGACTGGTAACAGATGGTCTTTATATTATCCAGTGCAGGGTAACTGGAAGGCATCTGATTGTTGGAACACAATAGTTGATCCTTTAAATGGTGAACCATTCATCAGAGTAGCAGAAGTTCCAGAAGCTGAAATAGAGGTATATCATAATATATATGCCAAACATGTGTATTCTTTCTATAAATAAATTCTCTTGGCTAGAAAATTGCTACATTCGAAATTTCAATCAACTTCCATGAAAAGCTAGGTTACCTTGGATCACAATTAGATGCTTGAGGTTTATATCCTGATTTGTATAATCCAGTAAAAATTCTAATCATGAGCATTTTTATCTGCAGCCGTTCATAGAGAGCCTGTCTAACTGTCCGAAATATGGGCTCCATAACCCACTCAGAGCTCCAGAGAGGTTTTGTTCTCTTTCTTCTGTCAACAACTCCCGATAATGGATTTAAAAAGTCATACATGAACATTATATATATGAAGACACGTTCACACATACATTGTCCATGCGACCGGTCAATCATCTGTCACCACAGCCACACGATTACAGTCATACTCACACCATCCATTAATCCCACTGATTTAAAGCAACTGAAGTTTCTATAATAAAGTACCATTGTTTGTATTTGACGTCTTGCCTATGCACTATATTTCACGGTATGCATAGTTTGGAATAACAAAATATATGTTTGGAACTTATGATTTTCATACAACATAATGAAATACTTTTCTCATGTCTTTCACTTGCTTAGTTCTTTCTGTTCTATGTTTATAATTGATCTATGATTCTCACCGAGAACCACCAGATTGGCTGCCAAAAGAAGGTACATACCTCATGACGCGTAGACAGGGCCGGTCCAAAGTTTTTGGGTGCCCGGACAAAACTTTAAATGGTGCCCCTCCTAAAAAAGATATACATAAAAAACTGGAAAGTTCTTAAGGAAAAAAAAGACAAGCAAACAACAACACTAGGCCTTGAACCTATACCCTTTTATATATATGGTGTAAATGAAAACCAACTTTGCTAAGTAAGTTATTAGGTTTAATTGTATGAGCATTAATATTTAAAATACTACCAGAGGTTACATATGCATATATAAAAAAATCTATTTTGTTTGGTGCCCCTCAAAATTTTGGGCCATGGGCGGTTCCCCTGCCTGCCCGGGTCAGGGCTGGCCCTGCGCGTAGATGACCCTGAACATGCACGTCAGTTGCCAAATGCATCTGCAATGCATACAAGCTTGCTCTTTTAAGTGCTCTTTAGACAAGGAATCCTGTAGGCTAACAACCTATTCTATAATCCTGCCACATGCCTTTGGATGGGAGGGATAATGAATCAGTCAGTTAACACTCAGTTAAGGTCACGGCAGTTCCATCTTGTAAGCGAAATGAGCTTACCTTGCTTGTTCCTATCTACCTGCCTACAGGAGAACAACAAAATGATGGGCTACAAGTGATACCCCTCTCACTAGCTTGTCCATTGTAACAATCCTTGTTTTCAAGTGCAGGAATAATGTAAATATTTTACTCCCTTTCCCAGAGTTTTAAAAAGTCCGTGAGGTGCACCTGAGGTCCAAGGCTTACCATTGACCTTGTTTTCTATGATGCAAGGCTCATTTGTGTAGGCGCACCTAAGGCACGCACCTCGTGCGCCTCACACCTACTTTTGAGATGTGCAACTCATAACTACTTTTGAGACAGACATGATGCATGAGCCTCATTAACTTATGTTATGTTTTGTTTTGTTTGTTCTTTTCTGTAACATATGTATTTTTCTATAAGGACTTTTGATATTATCAAGTCAATCAAGAAAGGGTTATGGTTGAAAATATTTTCACAAGCTGGATACTAAGGATAGAAACACTATCGATGCATCAAGTCATTTAAGCAATCTTTCTATTGTAATTAATAGGTTTTATGTTGAAGGATGATGGTGATGATGATGATGACCTATGCAAATCCACTGGTAGTGTTGGTGATGCAGATGATAATATAGACGATGATGATTTTTTTGGGGTTTTAACAATTTTTCGTTTTTATGAATTTGTGATAGTTTCTTTCGCGTTTTGAGGATGATTAAATGTTAGTTGTTATTTTTATGGTTTTGTGTACTCCACGTTTTTATTGGTGTTATGAATTGATTGAACATAATATGATTTGTTCATTTCATACTCTACTGTTTAAAAAATTCTAAACATGTGTGCCTTGCTTTATTGAAGCCCACGCCGCCTCGTGCCTTGGCTACAGAGGACCCTATCGCCTTGAGGTGCCTTTTAGATAGCCTTGAGTTCGTCTTGTGCCTTTTAAAACACTGCCATCCTTTTGCAACAACATTCTCTCTCTTTTAATACTTCTTCTAGTTATGACTTCTTTTTTAGTTTCTACTTTCCAGTATTTTGGTTGTTGTCTTTTTACAAACTTGCGTAGATGCTGAGTTATAATGGTTGTTTCTTCATGTATTATGGCATGCTATGTTGCATGGACATGGGGTAACAAGGTAGAGGAGAAGGACATGGTGACATGGAGACCACCTATTTTGAGGTGCCCATGTATACTTTAGCCTACCCTTGCCATGCCCAACATGGAGATGGCACCATTTTTTTCGTCCATGCTTGCTAGATTGGCGTGCCTGTCTCCTAGTCAACATTTTAGACATCCAATACTTTTGGACTGCTTTAACTCAAATAATGGGACAGATAAGGAATTGGTCCATCCATCTTTATTTTTAACTTTTGTTTACTGCTTTTGGATATCACATAATAACTACTCTTATGATGTTGACCGAGTAAAATTATATTTTGCAGATATCTTATGTATGGTGACATATCTGCAAAAGCTGCTAATATGCTCGCACAGCCTGAGGTATCATATTTTTCGGAAAAGACAATTTGCTCATTATTACCTCCAGTTTGTAGCCAGTGGTGCACAAGGGATGGTTGAAAACTTGTCCCAATGAGATCTATTCTTATTTCTTAAATGAAAAACTTCTCAATTTCTAGAGGCATTTTTTACTTCAACCATTTCTTCGCTGGTGCATAGAGGCATTTTTTTACTTTAATATTTTCTTTGCAGATCCATATATTATACATTTAAACAAATCACTGCACTTCTCTATTCATAAACCATAATACTTGATTCTTGTACATTATATTAGATTTCAAACTTCTTCACAAGGCTTATCCAGAGAGTATCCCCAAAGAGTTATAAGCAAGCTCTTGCTGAAGTCCAAGTCACCCAAAAGTTCTTTGAGAATTTTTCTGGAGATCAGGTATAGTACCCTACCATTCATCAGAAGCTTGAACTTCAGTGTTCTAGTTTTGGTTTTTCACTACCTTAATGCTATTAAACTGTTCTATCTTATAGATGAGGCAAGTTGTTTTCTTTTTGAACTATTTACTTGCTTGGTCTTTCTCTTCTTTATTATGAATTCAAACATTATGCTGTGACATATATACATTGTAAAGGGACAGTGATAGTGCATTAGTGTTATCAATTTTATCATATTTACATCATTGGTTCCAGTTCAGAATTTGATTATTTAACATCCTTGAAAGTGTATGCACATATTATTCAGAAGTGTAATTTCCCATGCGTGCAAATCTTTACTTATCTGTATAATTACAATATCACCATAGTTTGTTTCCTATGTTCCTTCCCTCTTGGTTAATTTACAGAGTCGATCTTCCAATATACTTAAGTTCGGTTTAGCGTGATTCAAATGGTACTTGTTCTCTGTATATTTTGTGAACTTGCAGACAGCAAATATAATATCATGTACTTATTAACTATGGTCCATCATGAGAAACTTTAACTTATGATCCGAGCAGCAGTCTATCTTGTGTACTTCAGTTTCAAGTTCTTGATGTGTTGGACACTCGGTTACCTGGACACTTGAGGTTACTTTACTTCCATGACATTCTAGGAGCACTTCAATCATTTTGGTGTACATATTTCACCATTTCATTGTAATGACTACAATTTTGCATGAAAGATGTCAAGTTCAAATATGTCAAGAAAATTGCTAATCACTTTAAGTTTAACTGTACCATTGAATTATTTGATAAGTGGATCATTCAATATTTTAACGTGATTATGCACATTTGCATACACTTTAAGATACTA
This sequence comes from Iris pallida, assembly GCA_029216955.1. Lineage (NCBI taxonomy): Eukaryota > Viridiplantae > Streptophyta > Magnoliopsida > Asparagales > Iridaceae > Iris > Iris pallida. The sequence goes on along the minus strand of JANAVB010030220.1, from coordinate 47,304,092 downwards.
TAGGTGCGACAAGTTCACATGCCAAGTTTTACAGCTACCCTTGTTGGTCACTTCGAGACACTTGGACAATGACACATGTGACATGAATTCAAGTAATAGTGTAATACTGCCAAATAGCATTTTCGACGCAAAAACTTATGTATATATTGTTGCATGTGGTAAATGCATTCTATTATTGGTTCTCTGATTAGAGATTTTTAACCTTTCAATTCAAGCGATCATATATTTGTTTTTGGACCTGTTTACCTTTTGTCTCTCCCCAGTTTTGACATCTCTCTAATCTTACAGGTCCGATTCCTTGCACGATCATTCACAATACCTGGGAACCACCTTGGGCAACAAAGTCAAGGCCTTCGCTGGCCGTATGGTCCTGTAAGACTCAGCTTGTGATCACATATAATTAGTCAACTGCATATGAGAATAGTGCATTTTATATAGTGGTTTTTATTGTCCTGAACATGGAATCTGTTAAAGGGCAGATATATATTATTATTAGACATACCATAGAAGCTGGAGCAGGAGAGACACAGAAATGATGGTATGCAGTTATGGATAGTAGAACACTCAAAATAGTGCAAAGAACTGGTTTATGTTTAACATGAAAACCCCAATTGTTAGTCAATTTGAATTGTGTGTTCACTCCCCATTAATGCCGATCATCATGTGTTTGTAACTTGGTATGCACATGTTCATTTTTTGGGTGTGGACCACTGCGTCCGTGGGTCCGTGCAACAAATATAAATGTGACACAGCTTCCATTTTTATGAGTTTTCTAGTTCTGTTCACGAGGTCAGCTTACCCTGAAAAATGCTATAGTTTATGCATTCATCTTAAGTTAGACTTTTATTGAGGTAATTGAAACTTCTGTAGAAGAAAAAAAGACACGAAAGTTTGAAAACAATGTAGAAGCAAACTAATTCTTCATTAAGCAAAATCAATTGCCATTTTGGTGCTACGTGGGAGTTCCATTCCTTCTCTTTTGACTTGCGTTATGGAGAGGAGTGCAATCTCCTGTAGCAAATCATATCATTTTACCTCTTCTTCTAGAGTGTTATCAAGTTTACGAGAACTTAGACAATGATCCTTGGCTGCATGAGCTTAAACTGCAAGGTGAAAAAGGTATGTCATATGTGTACCTTCACTGTAAAGTCCTTATAGGCTTATAGGTTTTATAGCAAGGATTTTGCTTATAATTGGCTCGGCTAGAAGTTTGGCACCAACATTGAGACTTGGCATCAGATTGACACCCTTCCTCTGGTCATAGAAACCTTTTCAAATTGTTATTGGCTCTCTTTCTCCAAACCCGATCCCTTTATGACACGAGAAGATGTGGATGATAGGATGGAGACAAAAAGGTCATATGCAACAGCATCAATAATCATGAGGTATATTTACATGACTAATTTCACTCCTAGTAAAAGTGAAACAAAAATTATGAGGTTGATATGATTATAACAGTAGTCAAACACCACCGATTGTCATGAAAAATGTCATAATCAATTCCATACAACTACAAGGTGGGTCAGAGTATAATGTGCCGTTATGATTTTAACTCTTAAGGGGTGATATTAATCCAGTTTGGCAGGTGGGTTTGGTTCAGCAGAGCAAAAAGTGTGAACTGCTTTTGGCTGATATGGTTCAAGTTGGGTAAAACCTCAACCATACAGAACATAACCAATCTAGTCAAATATTTGATTTTGCTGGACTTTAACTGAAACTGTAGTGGTTTGGTGTTGTAGTTGTACTGGCATTGCTTTGTTTTTCTCTCCTTTCCTATCAGCGAGTTCTGATCCTTATGTTTGAAATTTCTTCGTTTGTACCGAACCGCTTGCAAAATCAAATCCTGTTCCACAAGATCCTATATCAGCTATACATGCTCCTCGCAGTACTGAGCAGCAAAATAGCAATCTTATTCTGAATGTGCTAGACTTTTAACATTGACCTAAGGTCCTAAACTATCAGAAGATCGTCTTGTTTTTGAACTACTCACAGACTACCAAAGGATATATGTACAGAATTATGAAAGTAAACATATGTAGTGAGAAAAAGAAAGTAGAAAGAAAGTTTCCTTTGTTAGAAAGGTTGGCTGTTGGCATATACTTACACAAAGAGTGCAAATGCAAATTCATATTATAGAAATAATGTTTATTTTTCTGATTAGTATGATTCAAACTTCACATACTCCTGAAATATACCCTTTTGAGTTTGTGACTTGTTCCTCTTACAGGTTGCAATTATCACCCCGTTCAATTTTCCATTAGAGATTCCTGTATTGCAACTGATGGGTGCGCTTTATATGGGAAACAAGCCAGTTCTCAAAGTTGACAGTAAGGCATGTATCTATATGTTCATCTATTTTACGGACATGTATCTATATGTTCATCTATTTTACGGATATTAATTAACAGTTCAAAAATGTCTGTCGTTAACATTTGGGAAAATCATTTGCTTGAACTAGTAGTCAAAAGGTAGCCACACCCATTTTTCTGCTATGTTAAGATTCAGAATTACTTGCCAAAGAACAAGTATAATATATTAACATTTGATATAGCATCTGGAAAAATAAAGATACCATGATTTACCAAATCATCAATGAACGTTAGGTGATACCAGTGTTATTAAAATTGGATTACTCGGTGATACTCGCCCGAATAAGCATAACGACCTAGGCCCGAGTTGAATTCATTTACTTGAACCATTGATTTGCGAGGCAGTTACCAGCCTAATAACGATTGGTTGGGCCAGTTCCATTAGTCAGTTAGCAGGTCGGGATTTAAAGTTTGTGTTTGGTGAAAAACCCAAAGGTACAACTAAAACCATAAGAACTTAAAAGTTACCCTCGTAGCCCTCTTCCTCTTCACTATATGGAAGCAACCAACTCAATAGAAATGACCACTGATGTCATTTTTGAAGGGGGGAAAACTAAAGAGCATTTACCCTGTCTCGTTTTATGTATGCAATTTAATGTATCTACTGTGATAGTTTTACATGTCCTTGTCTCTGCCTAGTATTGGCGAGGGGTTTTTGTTTTCTCCATTACTGAGAAAATTTTAGTTTTGGATTTCTCTTTCCCCTGGAATTGCCGAAACCAAAATCTAACTCAATTCCTTGCTAGAATCCATTACCTTTGGATGGAATTCAACACTTCCCCTGTGACATCCTGACCCCGATTTGGATTATTCTACTTGGCATATGTTTTCTTTTTCCAGGTTGAGTGGCGTGTGGTAGGAGGGTTACACTGGTAGTGAGGGGTGTGATAGGACGGTGGAGGCTTCTGGAGAAGATGCCTGACATGGTTTTTTCATGATGGATAGGAGGGTTACACTGGTAGTGAGGGGTGTGATAGGACGGTGGAAGCTTCTGGAGGAGATGCCTGACATGGTTTTTTCATGATGGAGGATTAATCGTGAGGGGATTCTTGGGAAAATCATTTGGACTGCAGATGATTTATATTTTTCTTTTTCTTCAAGGCAAGGTTTTTGATGTAGAAAATAATTGTCCTAAAAGTCCATCAGCCCTTGTTATGTGACCTTGCAACCTCACCAGGATGCGGGTTAGCATGGAATTGTGTAAATTACTAAAAAGCTTAGTCAAGAGGTGTTAAAATGTACATAGTTGAACCTTGAGAGGATTATTTGTCTTTCCTTTTCTGTGAAAACCTCAGGGTTTTCTGTTGGAGGTCTGTAACCTACCTGTTCTTTCTTCAACACACAATAAATTAATTGCCAAATACCATCTAAACATTTAGTTTTAGCTGGCCTTTGTTCTGCATGTATCTCGTCTGTTTTGCCATATATCTTTTTGTGATGTTACCTGACATGTCTGGACTAAAGTTAGCTCTTTCCTAGAATGCTAATTAACTTAATATTGTCATGACACCACGTGAATCATGCAATAATGATGTATCATAAGGGTCATTTTCTTTCAACTAGTGATGTCATGGCCCTAAACATATGATGCATGAGCAATTTTTCTCCGAGCTTGGAGGTTTCATGGAATTTAAACATACAAGTAGAGTTTAACAATTTAACTGCTTCCTTTTTATTTGATTTTCTTGGAACTTCATCATTTATACGCATTGAATTTTTTTAACTTTTTGATATACAGTATACTGCCAGCATAATAAGAAGAATTATCTCAATATCAGCAGATATACAGTTAGATATTCGTACTTTTGAAATATACATGGATTTGGATAAATTCTAGCCATCTTCTCCAAATATTTCATAACTGTGATTACCATGAACTCTTTCACACTTTGAAATTATCTCATAGCTATGATTTCAATAGGTAAGCATTGTTATGGAGCAGATGCTTTTACTGCTGCATCAGTGTGGGTTGCCTATGGAGGATGTGGACTTCATCAATTCTGATGGTATAACAATGAACAAGCTATTATTGAAGGTTTGTTCATGCTCTTTGGTTGTCCAATTTCATTGTAGTGGAAGATTTATTGAGATGAGCAAAACACAAGGCTCAAATGTTAGTATCACGAATTTAGCTGGCTCTATTGACGTGTGTATTCTATGGAAGTCCTTGTTCTCTCCCTCTCTCTCTCTCTCTCTCTCTCTCTCTCTCTCTCTATATATATATATATATATATATATATATATATATATATATATATATATGAGCCAACCATTTTCCATTCTATGCTTCGGGGTTGCTTTCATTGGTTCTTGAGCTTAAGTCATGCTCAATGCTATCAATAGGGTAGCTTCGTACGTGAAGAATAAGAGGATTGTGTTCGACCTGATATAACTTTTGATTCTTCGAGTCTGGTTGCGAAAGAACAATATGACACGTAATCTTGGGATTCCACCTTTTAGCAGTGCCTTCTCTTGTTGCTAGGTCCAATTTGTTCCTCTCAGAGAGAGAGAGAGAGAAATCATAAACGGTTCATTTTATAGCATTGTTCTGGTTATGCTAATGCCCCTTTTTTTCACATTTGATTTGATTTTACAGGCAAAACCACAGATGACTCTTTTTACTGGAAGCTCGCGTGTAGCAGAAAGGTTGGCTACTGACTTGAAAGGGCGCGTTAAGTTAGAAGATGCTGGCTTTGACTGGAAAATCCTTGGTCCGGATGTACAGGAGGTTTTATTTGAATAAACTGTTTAACCTATTATTTTCACAGTCCCTAAGGTGCATGTCATGGCCTAACTTATACTGCTTAAGTTGAGACATCTTTCCTCCACTTATATGATAGGTTGAGTATGTAGCGTGGGTCTGCGATCAGGATGCTTATGCTTGTAGTGGACAAAAATGCTCTGCACAGTCGATTTTATTTATGCACGAGGTACATTCTCTTTCTAACCTTTTGCAAAGAAGATATCCGATTGATATCATAGTGCTATATTGGGTTTTATGTGCAATTGCAAACGAAAGTTGTATGAAATTATTCTGAAATGTGTGTGTGTGGTAGCATTCTCTTGGTTAGCAGACCATGCTAAAGAAAAGGATGGTTGAGGAAGTATTTGTGATTCTTTTGTCACATTCAATTTCAGCTCAAATTTTGTAAGAACTGCTGAAATTGTACTTTTTATATCACGGCAGTGCTTGCAATAGTAGTTTTTCTGTTGGTATCATCTAGCGCCGTTGTTGAATGATTTTATATTAGATGTTAGCTCAAATTGTGAAGAAGGAAGTCTTCACATTCCATATGATTAGGGAGTAAGGTAGCGGCGATGATTGCTTCTTGACAATGAAAGCAAATTGTCAGAATGAGAGTTTCTCAAGCTGATGATGTTTGAGTATTAATTGTCAGGTAGCCAGAGGTCTAAATGAGCCTATGATGATGTTATGCGATGTAGGACATCACCTACTCGAGGGAAGCATCATAATTATGTTTGTTGATGAGTGTGAAGTTTGTTTTGAGTCGTTGGTAGTTATAAGACTCCCACTATCAATTTAGGCCTTGAAACACTGTAGAAGATTGGCGAGTAGAAGGTACATACCTTCTCATTTACAGGTAAGATAGTTTTTGTCCAATCTAAACTGACAGGTAATGGTATACCTTCTCATTTACAGGTAAGATAGTTTTTGTCCAATCTAAACTGACAGGCAATGGTATTATATTATACCAAGGCCTAATGCAATAATGAGGCTTGTTGCTTGCATCCTGGAGATGGGGGCGATCGTGGAAACAGCCTCGCCATGTATATGGGGGTAAAGCTGCATGCATCTTGCCCTTTTCCAGAGCCTGCACGAGTAGGAGCGATGTGGCACTTGGATACCATTGTATTATATTTTATGTCAAATGCCTATAATCCAGTATCTGTGTTTGGAAGTTTGAAACAGATTGATTCATTTCTACATAGGGTAACCAAGGAGTTCTATCTTTGGTGACCTTTGATGAGGGCTTCATTTGTAGTTTATATTGTGTTGGAGTTGATGGGGGCTCCATTGGTGGTTTTAATTTTCTCGGAGTTGATAGATGTATTCGTTTGTAGTTTGCATCACAGCCTTCATGCGTAACATCTACGATATTTACACCACTCATGACTTTCATTCTATTTTGTTCTACATGTTAGGTATATGACTAAATATTTAAACTTTCTGGTTTCTACACATTCAAAGAGGAATACCATGGATCCATAGTTTAAAGTACTTTCTAACTAGGAAGTAATGCCTGGATTTTTGGATTCAAGTAGTGCCCGCTATAGGCTGCAAAGTTTTGTACTTAATGGTGCAGAACAGGAAAAATCACCTTTTCTTTAATAAATAGCTGATGTAACTTGCATGTGGACAATGTTAGCACTGAGTAATCCTTTCCAGGGGATAGATCGTGACTGAGGATAATGGCACTGGAAACTTTTCATTCAGGTAGAAAGTCTTTGAGAGTATGTGTTTGGTCCAACCCTCAGATTATGAATGTTCACAGATTTCCTGGCTTGGGACTGATGTTATCCAGAAGGTTGGGTGGCAATAAAGGATGTTTGGCTAGGTGGTTAATCGCCTAGACAGTCTTAGGTAATCAAATAGCCCTCTTTATGAACTAGGCCACTTGACGAGTTCCAAGAGTTAAAATATGTCAAAAGTTTTGAAACATAATATATAGTTATTACAACTGAAAAATAATTGTAACTTATGTGTTCAAATTATAAAGCAATAACAATATTATTGACATTATCACATGCATTCTTAAATCTTGAATCAAGCAAGTTTATCGTCATTTACTTGCTCATGAGACTTCAGAGCTTATAAATTTGAAGCAACAGATAATTAAACATTAAGATTTTAAACCACACTTCTTTTGTATCTAAACAATACTACCTTTCCTTGTCTAAAATAATGTGTATCCTTTACTTAATTAGTAAAAGATGGATTTTGTGCTGCTTTCTTGTTGTTTTATTGTTTCTAGTATTCTCTTATTGCACCCAGAAGTTTACATGCCCACTACAAATTTACTATATTTTCTAATAATGTCATTATAAGCATTCATTACTCTGCAGAACTGGGCTTCAAGTGGGCTCACATCCAGAATGGCAGATCTTGCAGGGAGAAGGAAATTGGAAGATCTAACTATAGGCCCTGTTCTCACTGTAAGTGAGCTACGCCCTTTCAAATACATTTAAATCTTAGTTTTAAACTTATGCGCAAAGCATATATATTTCACCAAATAGTGTTCCATCAACTACTTATGATGTCACAAAGACTGTTGTCAAGTTGGGGATCATATAATTGTAATGCATGTAAACATGATTCCTACATGTAGTTTTCATGTTATATATTTACTATTTTTCATTGGAGTACTAATTTCATAAGCATTTGACAAAACACTATACTAAGCCATTTTAGAAATTAATTATTTATCAACAAATTCCTTGCTTCACTTAAAAGCTTAAAATATCAGCTAAACACTTCCACACAAAATCCACAAACATTAAACAGTTGATGTGGTACATTAGTAATTAGTTGTTGGATTCTCAAGGGCTAGCTCCGACACATGGAATAGTGATCCATCATCATATACTGGATGACCCACCCCAAAAACCCCTTGAGGCTGAGGATCCGTTGTAGTGAGCACAGGGAATGTGTGGAAAATATATGGTAAGTAGATGTTGTGCATTTCACATTATTGGTGTGGATGATTTGCATCTGATTGGAACAACCAAGGAATAACAATTGTGCCTACTAGGGAATAATGAGTGGAGACAGATGATCTGAACTTACATGTAGACCATCCATCTCTTGTACATCAAGATCAATGGAAGATTGGCGAATTCAAGAGGTTAAATGTATTTCTAGGATTTCTAGGGATTTAATAAATTTTTGAACGTGACACCTAGTTGTCCTAGGCACAAGTGCAATTTCTATGAGCCCAAGACTTTTCCTACTAGCAATGATACACAAATGTCGAATTCTATTTGAGGTCCTTTAGAAGCAATATTTTGTTATTCAAATTTTGGAATGATGGCTTTACTTGCACAGTCAAGTTCAAATACAGCCATCTTTCATTTTAGCACTACTTTGAGTAGCTAGCACCCTTGATTTCACTTGACTAATTCTTTCTAAAACTACAAAGTACAGAATCTTAACACCCAAGTGAGTTTTGAACTAATAGAGGTGATATCAACATCGAAAATCAATTTGCTTTGGCTTTTGACTTCCATTGTTCATTCAGAATTCTCGTTTTTGATTACTTATGAGGCAATCTATTGGTATGCTTTAACTATTTCATCCAAGGATCTTGATCCTTGTTATCAATTACATTTCATGATTTAAATAGTTTCATGATGATAACTAACCCATTGTCTGTGTTTGCACATTCTTGACTTTGTTTCTTATTATGTCTCTTCAAAATCTAAATTTACTTGTACATATATACAAATTTGTCTGCACTAGTCTAATTTTGTAATAGCTAGAAAGATGTTCTTTTATTAGTGGAATTAGAAAAAGTTAAATATTATGGAGCTACATTATTATGTTAACATGATGAATTTTAAGGCCTGCAGGTTACAACAGAAAGCATGTTGGAGCACACCGCAAAGCTGCTTGAAATTCCAGGATCAAAGCTACTCTTTGGCGGGGAATCCTTGCGTAATCATTCTATTCCAACAATCTATGGTGCTATGAAACCAACAGCCGTTTTTATCCCCATACATGAGATGCTGAAGGACAATTACTTTGAACTGGTGACCAAAGAAATTTTTGGCCCCTTCCAGGTAAAAAGAAGGAAAACTATAGAAGCAACCTTTTCATTCAGTTTTAGATATATTGGTAAACTGTTGGTTTTTTATTTTTGAACCGAAAAAGAGAAGCAAGCAAATAGCCGGTCCTTTCCGCTCCCTCTACCTCCAGTCCCTCCGCTCCACCGGCTTGGCACCCCTCCACTTCTCCAATGCTGAATCACCACCAACCAACAACAAACATTCACCACCACTTCCCATCCCCACCAATGCCTCCATCAACCCCGCCCACCCCACACTGGTCCCCACCCTCATCAGCTTTTTTTTTTTTTTTTTGAAATTTCGTTTTTTTTTTTAAATTCGCCGTTGCTATTGGTGAATTTCCTTGCTGAATTTGCCGATAGCATTGGCGAATTTCATTGAATTTGAAATATGCCAATTGCATTGGCAGATCCTCTCTCCTCCCCCTCCCCCTCCCCCTACTATCTCTAAAGTTTTCTCTCCCTCCCCAATATTCTCAAATTCTCTCTCTTCAAAGTTTTCTGAAAAATACAGTTTCTTCAATCTGTACTAAAATCTCATATAAAGGCTAAAATCAAGCAATAACTAGACCTTACTGCGGTTTTGATTATAAAGTAAAAGTTTGGCCCATGTCAGCAGCATACTTACTCAAGATAGTCAATAAGGTACATTTTACACACAGTAAGCCTATGATGCATATAGCTTAAACAGTTGATTAGAATCGTATTCCATTGTTTGTACTTTGTAGTGATTCTATTATTTTATTGCTTAAATTTTAATAAAAGAATCCAACACCTTAAATGCCTCGAAGCGTGACTGCCTTGCTGGCGTCCAGGTTTTTTAGGATCCGTACTGCCTGGGGACCATTTAGCATCTATTGTGGTGCAGCTATGATCTTTCAAATTCATATACGCCTATACTGTCAGCATGTTTTATTATGAGTCATCTTTAACTTCTAATAACGTAGATTATGTTATAATTAAGACTAAAAAGTACTTAACTGCTGCATTTCTGCATCCAGATTGTCACTAGTTACAAACAAGATCAGCTTAGCATGGTCTTGGAAGCTTGCGAGAGGATTCATGCACATTTGACAGCAGCTGTGGTATCAAACGATCCATTATTCTTGCAGGCAAGATTTCTCCTTTGCTTAATTTATTTTCTCAACATCCGGTAACTGACTTTAGACCATCCAATAGATGAGTTTTTTTTTTTTGATGCACGGCGTAACGCATAGGATTCCGATAGATGAGTTTTAAAATTTTATTAGAGCAGTATCCGAAGCTTCGATGACTTTTGATGTCTTCTTGAAAATTGAAATACATTATTATGGGATTGTTCCGAGACGCAACATGCAATACTTTTGCCCGAATTTGGTATAGCAAAGATAAGGGTTTGTAGGGTAATAGGAAGTCACGAGATTAACTCCGTGGGATATAGAAACATAACTACTAGGAAAAAAATACTGCAAGTAACAAAAGGTGTAAGTGACAACTATTATTCTGAAATTAAACATGCAGGTTAAAGCTACAGAAGAAAAAAAAACCAGTAGAAATGGGGTAAGAAAGTTACAGATAATATTTATAAAAAAGAGCATTGCAGATGTTACAGGAATCTAAGATAGGATAATGCTGATAAAGTTTATATTAGGGAAAGGGTGTGCAATGTTTTTAATGCATCTGCATCCAAATAGGATTACATGAACATATGGAGAAGCAATGGATAACTTAATTTAATGAATATTGGAGAAAACTTTCAATTAAAAAGCAGTTAGGATACAAGCGGCTGGAGCCTTCTTGTAACTGGAAAGTGAGCATGAAAGTGCTCAATAAAAAGTTTGCTGCTGTGTTACTTTCTAGCATTTCTAGACTTGAAAAAGTTCAAAACAATAGACGAATACTTCAAGATCCTAGAAGATGTTCTTACATTTATTTAGTACGGTCACTTGTAGCAGCAACATGCTTCCAGAGTATGTGTATTCATTCCTTTCAAAGTACATCTATCTAAATTTTTTCTGTTATGACTTATACACGCATCATACTGCTTACTATGATCAGTTTGAGTTTGTTGGACACGGATATCATGTATTTGGTTGGTTTTTCAATGTCCAGATATCTGAGTAACTGTTTGAAAGCATGTAAAATAAATGGTTGATGTTCCTTGCCTCTCTATATCATCGAATAATAGCTCGCCTTTACCAACTTGAATTTCCTTTGCAGGAAGTGCTCGGGAAGTCAGTAAATGGGACAACATATGCTGGTATAAGGGCACGAACAACAGGAGCTCCACAAAACCACTGGTTAGTACAACGCCCTCCAGAAGCATTTTTTACTGTACTTTGATGAGCATAAAGAATGTGATGAATTTGGTATTACAGGTTCGGACCAGCTGGTGATCCTAGGGGTGCAGGAATTGGTACCCCTGAAGCCATTAAACTTGTCTGGTCTTGCCACAGAGAGATAATATATGATATTGGACCTTTGCCACACAATTGGGAAACCCCATCTGCAACATAATTTTAGAGGCAGATGGCTAAAGAGAACTTTTTCTTCTGAGCTCTAGGCGAACCTCTCGAGTGGCGGTAAATAAGCTCTCCTATACTGTCACTCAGTTTAAAGAGAAGGTTATAGTCTTAGAGGAAATAAAGAGATGGATGGTGTTGCCAAACCATAATCAGTCGGTTGATTGTTCCTGATCAGAAATAAGGCAGCCTATTTTCTTTTTCGCGCTTCAAACTTTTATTAGTGTTAATTGCAAAGGCAGCTGAGATATTGTATCCTCAAGGTCTTTTTGATCGCATAGGACTGCAGCTTGGGCTGATGAACGCTAGCACTGTTTTGTTGTCAACTCCTGCACGATGAACTATGTTCCTGGTGGCACTTAACATTTGTGTTTATCATGAGAATAACATGTTTTTTTTCCCTTTGTTTTTGAGAAGCTAATTTGGCAATTCAATCAGTAGATTAATAATTCTACAGCTTTCTGTTCTTTGCACCGATTGCTAACATGATTAGCCTCTTTACATTGTCTGTTGGAGGTGCATTTTCCTATAGTAAACTCCAGGAGGATTGTATTCTACAATAAACCTTACAGACATTAGCCTCTTTCTTTTTAAGACAACTATGGCATGTTGACTGACTGGAATGTTGTCGATGACGAGTTTGTGATTCCAACTTCAAAAATACAGCACATATACAACCCTCCTATACAGACCTCAACTCAGATGCCTCTCCACATCGAATCTGACAAACCGAAGTTACGGTCTAGACTTATGTTGTTAGGAGGGCAATTTGCAGCCCAGACATACAAAGCAGCATATTAATATGAGGATGGTAAGTGACCCAGACAACATCTATACTTAACCATCAGTTCCCTACTTGTGCTCAACCATCCCTAGCGCAGACACCTGGTGGATGGATTAGTAACACAAGTAAAATGCTTGCCCATGTAAGCAAAATATATGCAAAGTAGTTCTCAGATGCAAGGCACAATTGCATTTTCATAACCAAATACTTCTAAAATGAACTCTTCAATCCAGAAGATTGAAAATACTTGCCTTCAAGTAAATCAAATATATTCAGTTAGTCTGACCACACAGAGTCTGATGATGCCCCAGAAATTTTCGAACAAAACCAAAAATTGTACCACTCAAACTTATGAATAATCATGCTCGCATGTCACATACCTTGAAGCAAGGAAATCTTGGGTAGAATATTTTTACCTAGAAAATGAAAAATGTAGACCACAAAATTAAGGATGGCTGTCAAAGGGCATCCCAGAGCCCTCATCTTTTCTCTCTTTTTTTCCTTTTCTCATTTTGTCTATTTACATCCAAACAGGAGAGGAATTTTTGTTTTGTTTTTGCTGCCAAATGCAAGCATATGGAAGTATAGGTACAATAATATTAGCGCTCCACAATTCTTGGACCCTTGTATTTTGCCCCAACTACACTCAAGTCGTCCGGTTTCTTCTCCCTCTCTTCCAGCCAAGCATATTGCTCACCTTCACCGGGCACCGACGCAATATCACCACCTGTAAGGAGAACAAAACCACCAGGTTAAATTTTTTGGAATGGCCATCTGAGTACCCTGAAACAGTATATTTTGACGTTTTCTAAGTAACAATGTGTCACCTTAAGACCCCATGTAAAATGTATTATTGGTTGCTTAAGTTTCCTCCTTATATTTAAGATAAACACATTAAGAACATCAACTAATTGAACGGTCATCAAGTTCCCAAATGTGTAGTAGTGACAACAAATTGTGCCTTGTTGATTTGTCCTATAGCTTGTTTTGCAACATGTAATTTATGTATAAAACACTGTAAAATCCAACGAGGTTCAACATCTGTGGCCCTATCTGCTAAAATACATAGAAGACAAAATTATGAAAACTAGTGCTCATGTTTCTTCAATAGTTGCTAAGCAACTTACGTGATCGAGTAGCGTTAAGTGGTTACCGAGAAGAGGTATAAGACCCTGGCCGGGTGGCAGAAGATCTGTGAATCGAGCCAAGGGCTTCTATTAATAATAAGGGTGGGAGTTGGGGCAGTGGGCCCAAAAGCATGCAATGCAGCGTGCACAAAGTTCCGTGCATATCGCCGGACATCTCAAAAAAAAGTTGCCTAATTATATTTCAAGGCAACCTTAAGAACATCTACCTTGGGTCATTGCAAGGTTGTGGGCACCCGCCACATAGCGCCTAGCCCACCTAGGCGGTCGCGTAGATCTAGGTCGTTCAAAAATAAATAAAAATATTTCAAAAAATCTACTAAAAATTGCATAAGAAGTCTATAGAACCCCAAAACATGCATAGTCAAGCATCGAGGGTTCTATGCGGGCGCCTAGGTGGACATCGGGCGGGCACCAGGCGCCTAGGCGCCGCCTAGACCACCTTTTAGAACACCAGGAGTATGAACAAGTGCCAAACTTTCTGAAATTATATCAACTTATTAAATTTTGCATAAAAATGGAAATATTTTAACTTCCTTTTTAATAACTTATATGCAAGAGAGATTCGTCACAAACGCATGCATGTGGCAGGTGTTCTATGTCCGACAGGTGGGCCACGGATGAGGCCTACACCCAGATCACACCATGCGTGGACCACCTGTCAGGCAGAGCAGGCACGTAGCATGAACAAGCGCCAAACTTTATGAAATTATTACTCAACTTATTAAATTTTGTATAAATAGGATAATAAATGGAATTTTAACTTCCTTTTTAATTACTTATATGCAAGAGATATTCATCACAAACAAGGCAAGCACACACTAGATCTCTCAATAAGAAAGCTATTAATAGACTTTCTCAACGAAAGCAGGGAAGCGTACCAAGAACAGTTGTGCAAGGGAAATCGTTGTAGTAGGTGCAATGCCTTTTCTCAGAATCGTTATAAGGCGGGCCGAGCACATCCAGAACAGCACAAGCAGTTACTGCAGTAAAACAATGCATGTTCCCTCCGGCAGCTGGATAAAGTATAGAGGTCTCGCATGGTGCTGTGAAGACAGTATCGGCCTTCACCTTCGCTAATCTCAAATTTCGATCCTCAACTGTTGCAAAGCAAAAGGTGAAAACAAATAAAATCCGAAAGGAAAAAGATAAGAGACCAGAACTAAATTAGTGAAAGAGACGTTGACATACAAAGGGGAAAGGAAAAAAAAAAAAAAACTAGTTATCAACACATTACGGAAAAAAAAAGCTTACGGAACTTACAGTGAGGTGGTTTGATAAACTCATTGGTGCCTTCAGTTGCATCTATCCAGTCATAAGACTTGATGTGCATGGAACCAAAAAGAAGCTTGCTAAATACAGTCATCCCGGGATGATTGTGTAGTGGAATGACAGCAGATGTAGGCAAGCAGAAGATACCAATCTGCAGTGTGTGATTTGCAATGTTGGAGCATATCAATTACCATGTTTTATACTGTAAACATTAACCAGTAAGTAATATCTATTAGCCTGTAGAGTACCGAAAACTTAGGACATTCATAAAGATGCAAGTATGTTATTGCTGGAGGTGCGCCTCTGGATTCAATCGTCTTAAAGTAAGGCATCTTTGGACTTAGACCAACATCTCCTGGTTTCATGATATCTGCAAAAGGGTAACATCACGCATTAGACTATAGTTATTGATGTTAGATGACTTCTATTTACTCATAGTCGTGTGCATTGAGGCACATATGTTTACTCATTAACAGGCAAAGTTAGTTTCAAGTCATGTGCACTTGACCATAAAATTTTACACAAAATGAATGGCTCTGATGAATTAACCACAGAAATCTTACAACGGAAAAGACCGTATAAAATCAGAAAGATTGTTACTTCCCCATTAATCATAGTGTCCTTGTGTCTGGTTGCAAGGAAGTAGAGTCAAGTGAAAAAAGTCGTATCATAGAAGTCCACATCTTTGTTTTTGAGATATCATGTTTGGCTACAAAGTTTTTGTTCCTTGAAAGTGCCCCACTTTTATTACTTTTGTAAGTGGAAGGACTAGTGTGCGCATTTCTACTTGTCACATTAAGGTCCAGTTTGGGAACAAAGCTAGCTAAAATGGAGTTGGGTTTATTTTGGAGTTTGAAGATTTGAAAACGAGGTTTAAAAAGATGAAACTCCATTGACAAAATCAGAGTTTCATTTAAGTTATTTGGCATTTGGGAGTTTGGAGTTAGTATTGGAGTTTTATAAAAAAGAAAGAAGGAATTGGAGTTTAGAATGAAGTTTTGTAAAAATTGTGTCACATTGGAGTTTTGGGTTAGAAGTAGAGTTTCGTCTCCAAAAGCACTCGCAAACGCACCAAAGTTTTGTTTTTGGAGTTTAGAGACCTAACTCCACCAAACTCCAGTTTTCTTTTCAAAACTCCGTTTCCAAATGCACAATGAATATTAAATTTTTTATTTATTTAATCCCTACATATGGCTTGAAAGAGGGGATGTGAGATCCACACTCTCCAAGGGGTGCAACCCACTATACGCCATATATGAACGTAGAAATCATAGTCCACTTGTTTGTAACCTAAGTAGAACCAAAAAGTGCCACTTTCACTTCAAATGTTTGTTACCAAACACACCCTAACAAGGAATGCATAAATGTCAACAACAAAATGTTACACATCTCTACCAATGGTAAATTTGACACTCGATCCCGACATGACTTTGTTATATCCTAGTGCATTTTCTAGTGTCTCTGTCTTATCACACATCACATACATGTCTGACATGCCGAGACACAGAACAACACCCCTTTCTGGAGTGTTAGTGCTGCATACTAGGATACTACTATCTCGTGACAACAGCTAAGTACCACCGACTAAGCAATATAGATGTGAACTTGCTTACTGAAATTCAGAGAGAACTTAATTTATTTATACGTATAAAACATGGGTAACCTTGGTAAATTTATAGGAGTAGGTCATGACATCCCCCTTTAGCCCAGACAATGTCGGACTAAAGTGAGGTTATACAAAATAGTTTAACTAGTACTCCCCTGCAAGCTGGAGCATAATATAAATTATTCCTAGTTTGAATAACAAACATGAAAATGAAGGTTGAGGCAAAGGTTTGGTGAGGATATCTATCAGCTAAGTTGAAGAAGACACATCTTGTAGGTCAATATTCTTTTCTGTCACTTTCTCTCGAATAGTGACAATCTTTCTCGATTTGCTTAAACCTTTCGTAAAAGACTGAATTCTCAACAATATGAATCGTAGCCTTATTGTCATAGTAGATAGTAGCTCGAGAAATGGGGGTGACACCAAGATTTGTAAGGAGCGAGTTGAGCTAAATCAACTCATGGACAAGATGCAGTTATATTCGGCTTGAACAGAAAAACAAGCAACTATATTCTATTTATTAATTCACTATGTAAACAAGTTTTGTCTCCTAGGAAGACAAAATAACCACCGGTAGAGCGACAATCATCAAATGCTCCAGCAAAATCAGCATATGCATATGTTGTGAGTGATCGGTATAAGATCTATAGAGAAGACTATGTTTAGGAGTTCCCTTTATGTAGCATAGAATCCTTTCATCAACATAAAGATTTGAGGTCATACTAGCGCACAGTACTCACAACGTAGGCAATGTCTAAACGAGTGACAATAAGATAAATCAACTTGCCAACCAGACCTCTAGAATATCATGGGTCATATAAAGAAGGATTTGATGAAAAGTTCAATCTTGATAGTTTTGAACGTGGATTCTATTTCTATAGGTGTTTTTGCTAGTCTACAACCTAAGAATCATGTCTCAAATAGAAGGTCCAAGCATATTTGCGTTGAAAAAGCTGCAATCGTCCAAAAGTACGCGATACCTCAATACCAAGAAAGTACTTGAATGGTCCAAGGTCCTTTGTATGAAAATGAGGCTACATATTCTTTCACCTTGGAAATGCTAGCAGAATAATCTCTCTGGTGATGATTACATCATCCACATAAACAAATAAAATAACTATGCCCGAGTACTCTAATGTGTAGGACATATCTGAGTTGCAAAGAACAAACTCAATATGTTGCAAGACATTGTTGAATTTGTCAAACCACGCACGTGATGACTGCTTCAGACCATACATACATGAACTTCTCTAGGAGACATAACATAACTCCCTCGGTCGGTCAAACCTAAGGTTGTTGGATAAAAATAGTCACAGAAAGATCGTCGTTCAAGAAGGCATTCTTTACATCTTAGCACTATCAGAACGAAGAACCTTGACGTAAACATCAAATAAATAAATTTTAGCCACGAATATCTTAAAAACATATAAATCGGACAGACGAAGAAGATATCATGTTATGTGTGAGTGATCATCAATAAAAATGACAAAGTATCTATAACTATGCTCACTCAGAAACTTCAAGGGATCCTAAATAGTAAATATCACTATGAATCAAACAACACATGAATCATGTCGTTTATTAACCGGATTAAGAGAGGAGCGATGATGCTTCCCAAGAATATATAACTCAAAACTAAATTTAAAGATAAATCAGGTAACATAGTACGTAAGAAAGAGATCGAATAATGTTTACGTCCCCTATGCCACTGAATAGAAGGAGTGGCCACTAACGTACTGGACAGATGATCTACGTAGTAAAGATTATTTTATTCTTGTCTCCCACCAATCCATTGCTTCGTCAGAAGGTCATGTATCACAAAGTAAGAAAGATAATATATTACTGAAAAATTAGATTCATGTGTAAGTTGACAAATAGATAACAAGTTATAATGCAGTAATGGAACAATGAGAGTATTTTCAAATGTAAATACGAAATGGTAAATCAGAAGTACTATACAAGATAGTCAAAGGAGCAAGGCGCACTTGAGACGAAAATGATCCATATCGTCCGAGACGCAAGGCGCACACCCCGAGCAATGCGAGACACAAAATAATAAATTATAAAAATATACACAAATAAAAAAATAAATTAGTAATATAAGAAATAAAACCAAATAAACAAACAAAAATATGTTAAAACAAAACCAAGTGAACTAGCAGAGCAATAATAGCAGTAGTAAGTAATCAGATGAACTAACAAGAGTTTGTATTCTTCCTACCACGTTTTTAGTACATTTTAGTTTTTCTAGTTTAACTGTAACCAACTTTGACAACCGTAAAAAAGGTTAATTTTCTCTCATTTGTATAAGATAAGGATTATTTTCATGCCTCAATTTTTTTGTTTATATATATAAAAACCATAAGACGTGCCTTTTCTTGATTGTGCCTTACTGAAAGGCGCGCACTGGATGCGTCCTAAGAAAGGGACCTCGCCTAGGGAAGGACGAAGCGCAAATACTGTACCTTTCTGCGAGACGCGCCTTTGACTACCATGGTACCATAAACATGAATAGTAGTATTGTCCTTAGAAGTCAGAAACAGAAGCGGAGACGGAAGCGGGAGCGGAAGCGAGAGAACGTGACTACTTAGAAGAGTCTAAAATTGGAAGCGTGATGGGAGCGTGCGCTAATAAAAAAAATTATATTTGTTAATTATTGTTATCAAAACTTATAAATATCTTAATATTTATTAGAATTTATAAATTTCAGTTCAAAGTTAGAGAAAGATCATTCGCATGTTGATTTTTTATGATGTCAAGGTAAATAATCTTTAGTTTCTTGGTACTTTGATAAACGTGTATTAAAAATCTTGTAACTTTCTTCCGAAAATTTATGTCATCTTTTAAAATTATGGTCATATTATGGAAAGCGTTCATGTCGTCGGAGAAACGCGCTCCCATCGCAGGAGAAACGAGCTCCCCTTGTCGGGAAAGCGAGCTCCCAATAAGCTCCCAAGTAAGAACCGCCGAATCGAGGTTCTTACTGAGATTCGTTGACCTTCTAGGAGTTTCTGGCTTCTAAGGTATTGTCAGCTAAAGAAATGAATTTATGAGAGCTAAAAACAAGATTTGAGGGCCCATCAGAAGACATGGTTCTAGTCGTCTGAATGAGCAACCATAAATAACAATGAGAAAGAAAAGATATATAATGGAGTAGAAAGATTGGTAGGAGCTACAAAGGAGATGAATCGAAACAACTAGCCCCATTCATTACTTGGAAAAGGGCATTTGGCTATTAGGTGGTGAAGGTGGAGAAGCAATAGTAGGTGTGGATGTTTGTTTGGTAGTAGTGTATCGTGTATCGTCAGGGTTACCATATTTTCTAACATTAGATCTCGTGATGATTGGTTCTCCCGATATAGGAACAATATAGTCCACTATGTCCGCCGTGTCCTCGTCTCAAGGTACCACGACCATGAATAGATAAAGGAGGACAATCACGAGCAATACCCCAACCTCCGAGAAAAAAAATCATAAGTGCCTCCTCTAGACTAAAAGTGAATCAAGTGATCACCACGTCCTTGACCAGGGGAAGCAAGGGTAGTCAAATAGGGACTCGATAAAAGCGAAAGATGACAGGCACACGATAAACCATTGACAAAACAGTCAGGTACGTCCTAAAAAGTAAACGGTAACCGAGCCAAGAGAAGGATGCCAACGAGGACTTTTCATTGTTGTTGAGTAATGGTGGGACAAGAGATCGGTTAAAAGACATTTCATTGTTCAAGAAGGCAGCTGAAAAGGACATCAAAGTGTTGTATTGAAGGTTTGAAAGATGCCCTAAAGTTTCCAAAGATCGTCTTTAGACGAGTATAACGACCGAAGATGTCCAAATTTTCTTAAAAATTTCCAAAGACATAATAAGTTATAAAAACGAGCATCAATAGAAACAACCAAACAATTACCTTTTTGTCATTCTGAAACCAAGAGTCATACTTATGATACTTGGAGTCCAACAATGACTATGTCAAGTGACGAGAGAGGAATTATTTTTCTATATCATTAGACCATTGCAAGT
Source organism: Iris pallida (assembly GCA_029216955.1). Taxonomy (NCBI): domain Eukaryota; kingdom Viridiplantae; phylum Streptophyta; class Magnoliopsida; order Asparagales; family Iridaceae; genus Iris; species Iris pallida. Next base: position 47,283,594 of record JANAVB010030220.1, on the reverse strand, counting down.
AATCATTTGCACCAGAGAAAGAGATCATGGTAAATCTATCTAAAAGTTGACAGAGATAGAATCATTAACAAGAGAAACAAGAGCAAGTTAACCATCATCAGAGATATTCAAGAACGAATAACAGAGATATTCAAGAACGAACAATAGAATCACAAAGAAGGTTGTCTAGACCCCAAAGAAAAATGCAAGAGAAAAAAGACTTCAAATCACCAAGACGAAGACTTTAGAGCACCTAAGCAAAGTAGATCATCTCCAAATATAAGCGACCCATGAGAAAGAGCACAAGCAAACACCAAAACGAATCATTGATGTTATGGCAAGGGAGAGGTGTTGGTCTATCATTAGTAGTCGAAGACAAGAAGGAGAGGTGGTGCTGCATCAAGAAGGGGCGGGGGTAGTTGGGAGAGGAGGATGTTGTGGACAGAGGGGGTGGGTGGGAGGTGGGGCTGGTAGACCGACGACAATGTTAGGATTTTGGTGGAGGGACGGGTAGCGGCTAGGAAGGAAGGGTGGCGGCTATGGTTTTGATAGAGAGGGGTGAGATGGAAAGAAATATGGGAGCTAGGTTCTCTCTTAATTTAGCACTGAGACCATGAAATTCAAAGAGAACTTAATTTATTGATATGAACAAAGCATGAGTAGCTTTGGTACACCTAGGGGTTGTTTGGTTGTGTGAAAGTAGGGTGTGGAAGTGTGAAAAGGGACAAATTTTGAGCCGTTTATACACTTGAAGTGTTTGGTTGGAGATGGAAGAGATGAGAGGAACTTAAGAGGCATCATTAGTTCCTATTTCCTGTTCTGAGTCGTCTTATATGACAAAGAAGGAACACCACTTCCACCATTTTTGAGTGAAAGTGGACAGAATGACAGTTGTAAAGTTTGATTTTTTTAAATTAAAGTATTGATTTTTTAAAATAATTATTATATAATTAGTATCAAGTACTTTATCAATTTAACTAGTACTAGATAATTAAAATAAGATGGCAAAAATGCACAAAAGAAATATTATTTAATACATTATAATTACTTAATAATTTTTTTGGTGGTATTGATTGTTAATACTTAATTTAAAATAATCACTTGTAAAAAATTATTACCAATTTAGTGTAGTTTACTTATATAATTAATACTTAAAAGGGTAAATAATTTAGTTATATAATTACTATTAATACTGAAATAATTTAAACAAATGATAGTTTTTGTTATTATTATGAATAAACCATATTGATTATCCGGTTTGGTTTGATTTTGGCTAATTTCAGTTTGGTTTCGGTTTTGGATTTTAGGATTTCGGTTTATCCGGTTTTGACTATTTTGTTTTCGGTTGAAACCGAATAAACCGAACGGTCACCACTAGTCCATACATCAGAAAACTCATTTTTAGATGGCCTTCTTAATAGTTAACTGGAGAGAGCATCTACAACATTTCATCTCAATATCAGATTCAAATTATAACGGAAACAAAAGAAGTAATATATGGATATATTCCATGCGAATTTCATTACATATTTTTTTCACAAACTAATTATTCAACAATCGAAAGGCTAAAATCCACTCCTACAAGTATAATGGGCATACAAATGAAACACTTTGATGTATCTAATAAAGCGCAGTAGACAAACTTGTTGATAACACTAGACAAAAAAATACTCCATTCAACAAAATTGATCCAGTCCAGCAATCAAAATCCGATTTTAAAACGATAGCCACGTCCCAAAAAAACCCCAGAAAAACAAATTTTCAATCAAAGCTCAAAAAAAAATTCACGTCATAAGGAGAATTGAATAATGCATTATGCAAAATCAAGACTTTTCTTTATCTAATAAAAAAAAAAAAAAATCTGATTTTAAAGACTACCCACATCCCCAAACCCCCAAAAATAACACAACACAAGCTTCATTGGGAAAAAGAATCATTACCAAGAACGGATCGAAGCCGGTCTATATTCTCCGGAGAAGGAATGACTCCTGGGCCGCAGTCCGCGAAGACCTCCATGCACGTGTCGAAGAGCCTCTGGACGACACGGGAAGGCATCGGCTCCGACGACGACGACGACGACCTCTTATGCTTCCTCTTCCCCTTCCTGGAAGAAGCCAATTCTGCCAATTTTTGGGCGACCCTCATGAAATTGAGGATTGCCAGGGGGAATTCTAGGGCTCTGAGCCTGGAACTGTGGGGGAAAGGCCGGATTTTGATTGGGAGGAGGAAAATCTAGGGTTTTGAGCTGGGAAAGAAAAGTTGGGAATCTTTTGGTGTGGGAATTGGGAGTATAAAAGAGTAGAGGGGGAAAAGATATGCTGGCTGGAAAACTAGGGGCCGTTAGCATAGCAGGAAATGAAAGGAAGGAAAAGAAGTGGAGTTGTTTCAACTTTCCTGTGGGCTGACTTATGGCTTTCAGAAACTAAGTTGGTTTCAAAAACCAAGTTGGTAAAATTTCTGAAAGCAGATACAAATGTGGGGTGATATTTCTGATTTCTACAGAAAAATCGTCTAGGTTATATCGAATTTTGTATATTTTTTTTAAGGCAACTTAATACCCTCAACTATTCATGTTTGACAATCTCATATCCTAAATTTTTAAAATAGCCAACTTAATACTATCAACTATTGAATATTTTTAACTTCATACCCTAAAACTAAAAAAATCTCGAAAATACCCATGCCCCCTCCATTCTCTCCCCCCACTCCCTATCCGGTGATCTCCCCTCTCTCTCCCCGACGAGGAGCGGTGGGCCGGTGGCGGCATAAGTGGACGTAGCAGCAACCGGCGCACACGGACGAGGCGCGGGGGCCGAGCGGGGCGGCGTGGGGGTCGGGCGGGCGGTGCGCCGGAGCAGCAGCGACGGGCTCCCACGGGCACAACAACGCAGCGGGAGGGGGCAACCAGGCGGGTGGCGTGCGGGCTGCGCGGGAATACGGTCAGCGCGGGTTCGAGGGCGGCGCGCAGGAGGGCATCGCGCACGTGGGCGGCGCACGCGGGCGGGGTGTGACGCGGGCAGGCGGCGGGCGCACTCGCTGGCCGGCTGCGCGCATAAGGGGTGAGGCGGGATGGGGGGGGGGGGGGTGCTGGGGAGTGTTAGGGGTAGGGCTTGGGGAAGAGAGAGTGGGGGGATATTTTTAAAAATATATTTTTAAGGGTATCAAATTGTCTATTTTGAAAGTTTAGAGTATCAAGTTGCAAAACATAATAGTTGAGGGTATCAAGTTAAAATTTAGCATCTTTTTTAAAAATTTTCTGGCACATAAGTTATTTATATATGTATAATTTATATATAATTTGATTTTCAATTTGACCACATCAATATATGCATACATCTTTCTATGCGGATCTTGGATCCACGGCAAGACTTACGTCGGTGGATATGTTGCATCGAACTATCATGTGAGAATATTTTCATAAAAGTATGTGACGTGACCCTTAGAGACCGAATATGAGATACCGAAAAGGTGTCACAAAATTCGTTGAAATATTCTTACAGAACGTTGCAGAACGAACGTAGTAGGTCTCGTCGTAATCTGTACGGAAAGATATGAGCACGTATTGACGCGTTCAAATTGAAAGTAGATTTATATACAAATCATAAGAATATGAATCACTTGTATGCAAAAATTCTATTAAAGACACTCGTAATGAGCTAGTGTTTTTTTAAAAAAAAAAATTGAATAGGAAATGATACATAGATAAGTAAATCACTTACGGACTCCAAAATATTTTTTTCATTCGAGTTTTCATGATCTGCATATAAATTTATTTTCTATTTAACCGTAACAGTAGATACATTTTTTTTTAGAACTCGAAACACGACGAAACCTACGTCGTTGGATTCGCGTCATCGAAAACTACACATTAGAGAATATTTTCAGCGAGTTTTTGTGATACATTTTCAGAGTGTCGCTTAGAAGCCCCACGGGTGACGCTTCGGAAAAGTTTCGCAGAACTTGCTAAAAAATATCCTCACATAAGTAGTTCGATGATCCACGAACCGAATGGAAATATGTGAGTCCGTATCGATGCGGTCAAATTCAAAATAAACTTATATACAAATTATAAAAATATAAATAACTTATATGAAAAAAATTGAAAAATATATAACTCCTATGGTGAGTTCTTTGCAAAAAAAAATTGAAAAATACAAAACTCGCTATAGCCTATATGTGGGTAAAGTGCATTTAAACCCTCCTTAGATGTTACGAAAACGCAATTAAAGACTTCCTGATTTGAAAAACCCAAAAGGTTATAAAAATGCTCAAATCATCCCCTAATCTAACTTTTCTGTTAACGGGTGTTAAAATGGGGTTGTGTTGACCATTTTACCCCTGGATATAATTGGCCATTGTAATTTGCCACTTGATTCTCTTAATAAAATCCAAAGTTATTTACTGTAGTAAAACTTTGGACGTTTAAATACTAAGATAGAAATTTTATATTTCTATAAAGTTATTATTTAAAATTATTTTTTATTTAACAAATATATAAATATTTTTGGGGAAAACAAAACTGATAAATACAAAAAAAATCAATTCTTAAAAAATAGAAATGATGAAAAACTGGAAAAAAACACCAAATAAAAAACAAAAAAATACTATTAAAATATGAAAAAAATAAAAAAATAGACAAAATATTCCAAAAAACCAAAAAATGAGGATAAATCTTAAACAATGAAAAAAGACAAAAGAAAAACTATACAAATTTGAAAAAACAAAAAACATTTAAGAAATAAAAAAATTACCAAAAAAAAAATAAAAATCTCTTAAAAAACTAGAAAATATTATTAAAAAGATGAAAAAAAAATATGAAATAAGAACTAAAAAAATGGAAACAAAAACAAAATATTAAAGAGACAAGAAAACTAAACAAAAAGCAAAAAAGAATTTACTAGGACAAAAAGTTGACTGGGACAAAAAAATAACCTCTCGTTCTTAAAAAGATAGAATTATCATGCTTGACGTCATTTTCGAAAATAAATGTTTATAATCTAAATAGTAGGTTTTCATCTTAAATTTTTTCTGGAAAAAAAATCTTTTAACAAATGTCTGGTTAGTCCTGAATTATCCAGCCATTTAACTTAGGGCATGTTTGGTAAACCGTATTTGGAGCTAGATAACTGTAACTAATATTATATTATTTAATATTTTATAATAATTATAATCTTAATTAATAATTATAATCTTAGTTAATAATTTATTAATTACAATTTTATTATAATATTAATTAATAATAATTTAATCATAATTATAATTATAGTTAATAATTTATATATTATAATAATTTTAATTAATAATTTAGTAATCATCATTATAATCATCATATATTAGTCTTACTTAATAATTTATTAGTCATGACTATTATCGTAATTATTTATTTATTAATTCTAACTGAAATTGTAAATCTTGGTACAAATTTATTTTTATCACATGTATACCTTAAACAAATAACTTAAATATTACTAAACGTGTCAAAAATCCAAAAATAAATTGCAAAACATGTATGTCGAAGCATGGTCCGGGTTCAGTGGCTGCCACCGCCGTTGTCGATTCTCTAGGAATAGGCTGTAAACCTTGGCCTCGGTGCTCCTTTAATTCTTTCATTAAATTCCACATTAGAATTTGATAGTGTTCTGAAAGTTTCTCATCCTCCCATAGTAGAAAATCACAAGAATTTTTTGAAAAATTTGCACTCCCGTAGAATCATCTTCCAGGATTTGTTGGTGTCAATAAAGTTTTCAATGGGCTAATTAATCCACAATAGCAATAAATTGTTCTTCCATAATTTCTATTTGGACGTCTTGAGAAAAAAAGGAATAAGTAAAAAAAGCTTCAAACATTAAATGAGAGCAAATAAGTAAAAAAAAAGGGAATAAAAAAAAAATTTGCAGTTGGATTTGAGATCTGTAGGTAAGAAAAAGCTTCAATACATTAAATGAGAGCAAATAAGTAAAAAAAAAAAAAAGGAATATAAAAAAAATTAAATATTATTTTTCCTTCCAACCAACCGGTCAAAAAAGTAGAAAATATAAAGCTTAGGTTTTATGTTTCAAACAAACATTCTTATATATAGAGAATGAAAGAGAGCCAGCAGCCACAATGTAACAGTTAGCATTAGGGTTATTTTGGGGAGTGCAAATTTGTTTTTATCCAAAATATGGACTCTAACGACTAGTTCTAACGTCATTTTGACGGAAATGGGCATTCCGAGCAAAAACGATTTTGCGGGAGGTACAAACTGCTTAAGTTTTCTAAAAGGTCTTATTTTGCAAACGAGTCAAATTAAGGAGGGTTTAAATGCACTTTACCCGCCTATATGTCTATTAACTTAGAAATTAGATATTTTTTTAAAATTATTATCACCACACTTTGATAGGTCAACACATTTTTTCTTGAGTCCATTTTTGGTCATCCATGAAAACCATGGTGTTTGTTCACCCTCCACTAAGAATATGACACGTGTCAAATTAAAGTGAAAACTACTTTGGTGGGTGAATAAAACTACTCCCAAAGTGGTTTTATATTGGCTGAATTAACATGTGCCATGTTCTTAGTGCATGTTCTTAGTGGAAGATGAATAAACACTGTAGCTTTGGTGGGTGAATAAAAATGTTCTCTTTTTTTCTTCATCATATATGAAAAGTGTGACAAAGGACTTGATGTTGTATATGCAACGCATATATCCATTCCCGACCACTGAGTTATTATTATTATTATTATTTTGGTCTAACTCTTGCTTTCTCGCCAAAGATTTTAAAGCTATGAAGGGGCATGTCTGGGTTAGGAATACAATCGCACATCTATTTTTAATCTATTTTTGCGTGGAAATTTTGACAATCGTTAATGAATGAACGGTAGGAGATGGGAGAGGAGAGGGAGAGAATAATCAACGATGATGAGCTCGGATAAGAGACGTAGAGGAAGGTTAAAGTAGATATTATAAGGGCTTGTTTGGTAACCAAATTTTACTATTTGTATTTGGATTTGAAAATCCTTCAAATCCAAATCATGGATTTTAAGATTCAAATTCAACTCCAACCAAACATAGGATTTGGATTTATAATTAATAATTAAATTATAGTCATGATCAATAATTAAGCTATTAATTAATTATGATTAATTATAGTTATTATTATTTATAAAATTAATAATTAACGATTAGTAATTAACGATTAGTAATTAATAATTGACGATTAGTTATTATTAATTATAAAATTAATAATTAATGATTAGTTAATTTTTAAATAAATAACGATTAATGATTAAAGATTAATAATTAATAATTAACGATTAATAATTAGTAATTAATAACTATAAATTATAATTAACGATTAATAATTAATAATTAACAATTGATAATTTTTTATTAATGATTAATAATTATAAATTATAATTATTGATTAATAATTAATAATTAACAATTGATAATTTTTATTAACGATTAATAATTAATAATTATAATTATTGATTAATAATTAACTATTAATTAACTATAAATTAAATATTTTAAAAATAGTAATTATAAATTAATATTATTATGATTAGTAAATTATTAATTAAATTATTATAAAATATGACTCTAATTGTGATTAAAATATTATTAATTAAGATTATAATAAAATAGTTATTAACAAATTATTAATTAATATTATAATAAAACTAATAAATTATTAATATGATTATAACAAAATTAACTAATTTTTTAATTAATAATACTAAACATAGGATATGATTATTAATTAATATTATAATAATACTAATAAATTATTAATTAATATTATAATAATAATATAATAATACTAGTATATTATGATTATTAACTAATTAACAAATTATTAATTAATATTATAATAATACTAATAAATTATTAATTATGATTATAACGAAATTAACTAATTAACTAAATTTTTTAACTAATAATACTATTTTTTTATTAATTAATAATACTAATAAAATAGTTATTTTTTATTAATTACTAATTTTTAACGAAATTATTAAAGAATAAATATTTTTAACGAAATTATTAGAGATTAACTAATTTTTAACAAAATTATTAAATAATAAATATTTTAACGAAATTATTAAAGAATAATTATTATTTTCCTCCAAAATCCAACCAAATTCAAGTTTTGGATTTTGTCATACTTTCAATGTCCAAATCCATCTCCAACCAAATATAGGATTCCATGGATTTGTCTTCAAATCTATAAAAATTCAAATTTTACCTCCAAATATGGTTTACCAAACACACCCTAAGGGGAGGGGGAGATCGAAGAGGGAAAACCATCCAAAAAAAAGAAGAAGAAGAGAGAACCTTTAATCTAATAGAATATTTTCAGTTTAAAAGTAGGTGGGAAACTCATAATTTTAATTGTTGGAGATTAATAAACAAACAACAAAACCTAGAAGACTAATCTCGAAATAAGATACACTCAAGGGCCTTACATGAAAAAAAAAAAACCAAGTAAATATCAATCTCATATTTCCTTTTCTTTCACGAATGCAGCATTGCTTCAGTGGAAGTGCAGTACGCATTTGTCCCACCTACTCTGATTCGAACCGAGATAAACGCGTATTATAAAATTGGTAGAAATTAGAACAATGGACGGAAAAAGACACGCAATGCACAAAGTCCCAAACGTTAAGTCAAACATCGCAAAAAGTAACAATAATAAAATAAAATAATTTTTTTTCTTTCTCATCATTATTTGTCACGATTTTACATTATCTCATTATTATAAATCTCTAAGAGCATCCACAGCGGAACTCTTTTCAAATGCTATATTTGACCTTTGGCTAAATTTTGTAGCACTTGAGGGCTACAAATGGGCTCTTGTCCACACTTGAAAAAGAGTAGAAAGTCAAAGGACTCTCCAAATTTGTAGAGTCCACTAGTGGAGCTATAGTTACTTGGGGCCCACATATTTACTTTTCTCCTTCATTCTTTTTGTTGGAGTGTTGCCACTTGTCAATTATGAAGAAAAAATAAGAAGAAAAAAGATGGGATGTTGCCACTTATCAATTTGGAGTATACCATTGTGTACCAACATGAAGTAAATACTTCAAAATTAATTTTTGGAGTATGGTTTGAAATAATTTGGATTATGGTTTGGAGTGTTGTCACTGTGGATGCTCTAAGTCTCATATCATTTACTAGCAGATACATATTATATCAAAAATCCTAAAGGTTTTTTTTTTTTTTTGAAAACCGGTCATTAATGGTCGTTGGATTACATGCATTTCAACACTTGATTTTTTTTTAAAGGGCTTAAACAAAAAAAAAAATCAAGGGTCTAAATAGAAAAATAATGTCACATAAGAAAATGAGACCTCACATTATCAAGTTCGTGTTGTCTGGTGTTGGGGAGGTATGTATATATATACACTCCATCACATTAATATCGATTTTGTTGAGACAATAGACTCGAACATATTATTATAAGAATCTAACTATATATATCACCACCACCCCAAACATAATAGAGGAGGACGATGATCAAGCAAACAAAGGGGCATACAGCCTATTAGGAGACATGTCTGTAAGGCTCAAAGTATGGAGATTGGACTAACCATCCCAAGCAGAGTTCTGTTCTGATCGATGACACGAGCTATATTGTCCCTATCCATCAAACAGAACAAAACCTCCCTCGCCTACGTACTGGCAATAGTCCATTCGTGCCAACCAACAAATTCAGCAGGTTTCTTTCTTTCTGGATTCTTTTTTGGTACTTGCCACAGTCGGTTGTTGTTACTTGTCATGATATATATTGTATGTTTGTTAGTTTAGTTAGGTGCAAACTTTGATAACAAAAATCAAGCATTTGTTGCCACGGAAATGTACCTTGTCAATTCTGCTATATGGTTAGTTGCAGCTTACTTACTAGTACGATTACTTCATGGTTCATAAGTTAGTTAGTTAGGAACAACCAAATGAAGGAAAAACCAGCTTATATCTATTCTATAATATAAAGCATAGTTGATTTTTTGTCCGATCCATGTGCTTTGGTTCAACGATGATGAAATGACTAAATTGTCCCTCTCTCTATAAGAGAAGAGGAGGTCCCATGTTGGGTGCGGAGCAACCGGTTGTTCCAACGGCATCTCCGCCTCCAGCTCCTCTTGCATCGTCCCTCCCTCCGCCGCCTCCGCTCCATCCTCACCGACGCCGTTGTCGCCGGCCTCTTCCGCAACCCTTTCGTCGCAAGCAGCATCCTCCACCGCGCCGCCGATGCCGACCCTTCCTTCGCCGTCTCCCTCTTCTCCGCCATGACCAACCCCAACCCCTTCTCCTTCAATACCGCCATCGCCATCTCCGCCGACCCACTATCTATCTACTCCCAAATGCTCCGCCGCCACGTCCCTCCCGAGTCCCACACATTCTCTTCCTTGCTCAACACCACCACCGCCACCAGGTCGCTCCACGCACATGCCCTCCTCCTCGGATTCCGGCCCGACCCCTTCGTACAAGCCCTCATGCTCACCGCCTACTCCCGACGCGGCTCCGCCGACCACGCCCTGCGGGTGTTCGACGGAATGCCGCACATGGACGTCGTCTCCTGGACCGCCGCCGTCTCGGGCCTCGCCGCCCTCGGAAGCCCCGCGACGACCCTGCGCGTCTTCGCCTCCATGAGGCCCTACGCCGCCCCAAACGCCGCCAACGTGGTCTTTGCCGTGTCCGCCTCCGCCGGGATCGGGTCCCTGGCGCTGGCCCGGTGCCTGCACGCCTACGTCGAGAAGGTCAGATTCGTGTCCGTGCCATTATGGCACGGGTTATCCACTAGTCTATAATAAAAAGCACAGTGGGTTTTTGGTCCGACCCATGTGCTTTGGTTCAACGATGATGAAAGAACTAAATTGTCCCTCTCTCTATAAGAGAGGAGGAGGTCCTATATTGGGTGCGGAGCAACTCCAACGGTGTCACGCCCCGATCCCGGAGGATCGAAAACTAGCCACTGGGCGTGATGCCGTACAAGCCTAGATTGCACTTGTACAAGGCAAAACCATTACAGTTCCTGGTAATTCTAAAAAAACATCGACAATGCAGCGGAACTAAGCAGATAAATTGAAGTCACACAATTTATATAGAAATGTATCTTTTTATTGATAATCAAAATGGATTACAAGACTTGCAGCAGAATACAGAGTTTACAACTGTTTACAAGACTCGCAGCGGAATACAGAGTTTACAACTGTTTACAAGACTTTTGAATAGCCAACTGAATGTATACACTTGCCCTTTAGGCTACAAATGAATATACCGATTTCTTTACAATGACTTGCCAATTTGGCTACAATCTCACTGGTACATCTGAGTTCCACTGTTCCATACATTATGTCCCGTATAGCAGAAGACATCATCTTGAAAGAAGAGCTTCTGCACACCCATCCGATTCATCGATGCCAAGCACTGATTCACAGGATTTTCCTCAAGCAAACACCTGTAATATTGCCCACAACGTGGGTCAGTACATCATCAATGTACTGGCGAGCGGTGCTGGCCCAACTCACCTAAGAAGACAACACTAAGTAATCATGTTACAGAACATTATTAACAGTGGTCTTTCTTGTTGCCTTAGGGTCAATTTCATGTTATAGCCGACAAGAAGTAAAGCATGCAAATCTCATAGCCAACATAATTTAAAGTATACTGTTATCACCCTTTGGTGATTCTTACCCACGGTCGTGTAGCCATCCCTGTACATTTATAATACTTACTCTGCCTGCACAAGACATTGTTAGAAACAATATCATGATTCAATATGAATATCACCGGTCAGGTGATTCTTACCAACAGCCGACATCCTTCCCTGTATTTGAGTAATAACTTACTCTGCCTGCATAAGACATCATTAGCACCTGACCTATCTATATGAAGGTCACCGGCGACACGCCATCCTGGACCGTCTTACAGGTATACAGCGCCCTTGCTAGTGCAGGTAGCTAGTCCCACTGCAAGTTCTGTATACCGTGCTACTACTTCAGCACTGCCACTACTTCGGCATTGGTTTCCCCTAGGACGAACCAGGTTCCATGGCCCAGGAATACCGTTCGAGAAACCACCTTGTCGACAAGTTGTCCATGACCATGCAACTATATGCAACTTATCTAAGAAGAAAACATATAATGCATAATAAGGAAAACTAAGCAAAACCATCATTCTCATTCGTATTGCCATCTTGCCATCTAGCCATCTAGCCATCTTGCCTTGAGCCAATACTCACATTATCATCTGCCCAATCCAGGGTCTTGGCGTAATCAACATTCTACATCGGCGACAGGATAATAGAATGTTGTTACCCAATGCCTTGCCACATCTTTGATACCAAACATCTTTCTAACCAAACTCAATGTACTCACCGCCCAATTCCTGGGACTTAGCATCTGTTTGGCATTCATTCATTTGAATGCAATTCAAGCATACTCACTGCCCAGTTCTTGGGTCTTAACATCTGTATTGCCATCTATTCATTGAGCCAACGCTCGATATACTCACCGCCCAAGTATTTGGGACTTTGCCATCACCTGTCATGTAATTCATCGCAACAGTGTACAAGCATACAATTCATCTAGCCACACCAGTTTACGTTCAGGTGATTATTATCTTTCATTATCTTTCCAAATTCCATGCAAGGTGTAATTGAACAAACTCAACTAGAAACATAGCATCCTCATCCTTATTTTAAGCGTGAAGCTAAAGGATCTTTGAAGGGTTCAACACTACTCACATTCATAGGACGATTGCCGCCACGATCGCATAGTCTTCCAAGCGATCCTTCGCATAATCCCAAGTCCAACAAGGCTTCATCGAACCAACCATCCAACATAAGGCATCTTGCGGGTCGGGGCACTACAATATATACCACCCAGAAAAAGTTTCGTCCTCGAAACTTAAAACAAAACTCATCCCCAAAACTTCAACCAAGCTTTCATGAAACTTCTCTACAATCAACTTGCACCATCTAATATTTCTTCGCAATCTCTCGATTGATTTCAAGTAATGTACCGTCTCGTTATAGCATCTCAATTGATTCAACATAGTTTACCATCTTTGATCTTTCCTCCGACACTCGTGCAAATCCTTAGCACATGATAATCCTTCCCGTGGCTTCGTTTGAATTCAGCATACCACTTAGTTGGAATCATACACATATTTTAGGCGTCCCCAAAATACGTGCACTTCAGCCAAGTTCAGTGATAGAGAAAACGAACGAGCTACGGTGTACCTTCCTTTTCGAACATCAGTAATTCTTTTTGAGCATCTCGTATAATCCCACTTTGTTTATTCGATACTCCAACCAATTGATAACACAATAGATGTTGCCAATTCAAATCAAGACATTTTCCTCAACCGATCCAACATTTTCTAAAGTATTCGGACTTAGATATGTCAAGTATTCCTTTCAAGTTCATTGTCATCCATGCCACCAAAGTTGATAAATCCTATTGCCACATTTCATTTTGATACCCCAATTCTTATTGATCAAATCTTGTACTCATCATCGTTCACATCCATACACTTTGTTTGCAACTCGTAACTTTTTCGATCATGATTCATCCATCAAATTGTACCATCATCCTACTCTAGTAACATTTCTCGTTGTACTCAAATATTTTTTCGTATTGATCGAGCCAACATATTATCCCTTCGTATAGGCAACTATCATATTCCAACAACATTAATTCTGAGGGTCATTCATATTCACATTCGCCGATCTCGGCTACATGCACTATCCAATTCCGTCATTACTCTTATCCTCAATCTCGATCCGGTCAATGAAATTATTCCAACTATCTCAAAGCACTACCAATAATTTTCGCAGCTCAATATCAATCAACCAATCCAACCAGTTCTAACAATTCTCAACATTTCAACCAAGGCAACTCAATTTCCGAAACCAACATGATCCGTCATTCCACCCAACATCAAAACATCAAAATTTCCCAAATATCCATTCTATCCCGAAGCCTACCTTCCAACACATCTTATTCATTCCAACTATACTCATGCAACACCAATAGGGACATCCTACGGTTTTCCAATAGTCAACTTAGCATACAATCAAGTCTCTACGGTCAGCTAATCTAAGCTAAACCAAACATTCAGCTAACCCATATGAGATGAGTAGCTATCAGGGACATACTTATCTCTTATCTTAGAGGCAACCAATTCTCAACATAGGGCAACTCTATGGTCTGACCAACTTAGGGACATGGGGCGCCACCCCAATCTTATGAACTTATACCCAACACGGACAACTGAAGAACATAGCCAACCAATCTGAGACTTAAGCAAGCAACCAACAATCTAGACAACAAACCGACAATCTAGGCAACTAGCCAACAATCTAGGGTCAAGTCTTTCTACCCGTACTCATACTCGAGTCATACCCAACGAAGTCTCATTCTAGACTTACCCGCAACCGACCAAATCTATCCGACAATTCTATCCAACAATCTATGGGTCAATCTCGAAGCTATCATGTAAAACTCCTCAATAGAATATTCAACTTTCAATTTCCATTTGCATAGACATAGCATCTGTTCGATCCAACTTGTATCCTCATATCGTACTCAAATTGTCTATTCAATCGGGTCAACTATTTCGAGTCATCATCCGACATTGCTATCTCAATAGTTTATGTACTTATGATCTCTTCCTACGGTCTCTTTGCGACATAATCGTTTCCCACATTCTTAGATCATCGATACGGTCCGTACTCTTTTAACCAACAAAAAAAAAATAAGGCAACTATAATCATATTTCTTCCGAGGCAATATTTATAAATTTTCTAACACCAACACGGTCATCTCTTAGCAATTCACGTTAACCATCAATATTAGTTTTGTATCATTTTCTTCTGATTCCATAAGAAGATTTACTATTCATGCACCAATCCAATCTCTATAGCACCAATCATCTCGCATCATATATCGGTCATCTTAGTGGACATGACATAACTCATCGGCTAAGTCATAATCCAACAATTCTATATCCCACCAAACTTGTTATTCATGCGACAACATCATCTACCGACGTGGTCTATTACATATCGCTGCACCTCGATATTTATTTGTGTTCCAGCCATTCGACTCTCGTAAGGAACATCTACTCTTTCGTACATTAAGGGACAAGTACCCATTCTCTATGCCTCAAAATAGTCAAGGGTCATAACTTGTTAATTCGGGACGTCAATTTCCTTCAAGCACACTGCACCACGTGCTAAGATCATCTATTCCACAAGCCCATTCTCTAACTATTCGGTCGTCGATGCAACTCTCTGCATCTTCTAAATCATTCGCAACATCTCGATAAGCATCTAACATTATCATCAGTTCTATCGATATCCAACATGTAATTTCTTTAACTCAATTCCAACATCGTTCAATATTCGGTCCATAGTTATTCCCGCAAAATCATTCGATAGCAACACCACACTATCGTTACCAAGCCTACAATCCTTCTACCCAACTGATTCAAGTACTCGCCTGAATCTAAAATTCTTTTCTTTTCCAACCAAGGCATCATTTCATATTCTCAATTCTCTTATTACCCAACATAATGCTATCCGACAAGGTCTTGCGATGGTTCATCTGAACACATCAAAATCTCACAACGGGTCATCCCAACTTAATCATCAAGGGACATGCCTAGCCAACACGTATCAATCGTAAGTTCAAATACGATTCGATACCACCCAATACCTTATGGGTAAAGTAATCACAAAATCATAAACACATCAAGGGTCAAGGGACATCTTATCACAACAAGGGTATATGCAATATACCACCCAGAGCTCAAGCCATTCCCAATACAATATTCCCTCGCATCAAACCAACGTCCAACATGGACAATCCATCCTGCAGTGGTTATGCTGACCACAAATATCGACTCAAGATTCTGTCGATTCCCATTCACTGAAATCCATGCACATTCCGTTCCAACATGCCAAGCCATCACCCACGGTCGATTGCTGCATAACAATCGACTTAAAGAATCCCACACATACGTCATCCAGCATACATCACAAACTTACGCATCGTATCATTGTTATTCTTTTTGGTAACTTTTAGAAATTCAACAAAGCACACATATCACAGCCCACATATTTAGACTTATTGTATGGAACACCCAGTGAGAGGTTAGAATGATCAACGGACTTTCAGTCAAGGGTACAACATAGAATAGTTTAGAAGCAACACAGAATAATCGCAGAAGCACTATGAGTCATCATAGAGGCAACTTTGATTTCATCGCGGAAGCAACTTTGAGTATTCGCGGAAGCAACTTTGATTCACCGCGGAAGCAACTTTGAATAATCGCGGAAGCAAATCTTTGAATCATCGCGGAAGCAGCTTAGAATCATCTTAGTAGCAACGTTGATTCGAAACAAATCGAATAGGAATCCAAGGACGTAAAGCCGTGCTCTGATACCATTATGTCACGCCCCGATCCCGGAGGATCGAAAACTAGCCACTGGGCGTGATGCCGTACAAGCCTAGATTGCACTTGTACAAGGCAAAACCATTACAGTTCCTGGTAATTCTCAAAAAACATCGACAATGCAGCGGAACTAAGCAGATAAATTGAAGTCACACAATTTATATAGAAATGTATCTTTTTATTGATAATCAAAATGGATTACAAGACTTGCAGCAGAATACAGAGTTTACAACTGTTTACAAGACTCGCAGCGGAATACAGAGTTTACAACTGTTTACAAGACTTTTGAATAGCCAACTGAATGTATACACTTGCCCTTTAGGCTACAAATGAATATACCGACTTCTTTACAATGACTTGCCAATTTGGCTACAATCTCACTGGTACATCTGAGTTCCACTGTTCCATACATTATGTCCCGTATAGCAGAAGACATCATCTTGAAAGAAGAGCTTCTGCACACCCATCCGATTCATCGATGCCAAGCACTGATTCACAGGATTTCTCCCAAGCAAACACCTGTAATATTGCCCACAACGTGGGTCAGTACATCATCAATGTACTGGCGAGCGGTGCTGGCCCAACTCACCTAAGAAGACAACACTAAGTAATCATGTTACAGAACATTATTAACAGTGGTCTTTCTTGTTGCCTTAGGGTCAATTTCATGTTATAGCCGACAAGAAGTAAAGCATGCAAATCTCATAGCCAACATAATTTAAAGTATACTGTTATCATCCTTTGGTGATTCTTACCCACGGTCGTGTAGCCATCCCTGTACATTTATAATACTTACTCTGCCTGCACAAGACATTGTTAGAAACAATATCATGATTCAATATGAATATCACCGTTCAGGTGATTCTTACCAACAGCCGACATCCTTCCCTGTATTTGAGTAATAACTTACTCTGCCTGCATAAGACATCATTAGCACCTGACCTATCTATATGAAGGTCACCGGCGACACGCCATCCTGGACCGTCTTACAGGTATACAGCGCCCTTGCTAGTGCAGGTAGCTAGCCCCACTGCAAGTCCTGTATACCGTGCTACTACTTCAGCACTGCCACTACTTCGGCATTGGTTTCCCCTAGGACGAACCGGGTTCCATGGCCCAGGAATACCGTTCGAGAAACCACCTTGTCGACAAGTTGTCCATGACCATGCAACTATATGCAACTTATCTAAGAAGAAAACATATAATGCATGATAAGGAAAACTAAGCAAAACCATCATTCTCATTCATATTGCCATCTTGCCATCTAGCCATCTAGCCATCTTGCCTTGAGCCAATACTCACATTATCATCTGCCCAATCCAGGGTCTTGGCGTAATCAACATTCTACATCGGCGACAGGATAATAGAATGTTGTTACCCAATGCCTTGCCACATCTTTGATACCAAACATCTTTCTAACCAAACTCAATGTACTCACCGCCCAATTCCTGGGACTTAGCATCTGTTTGGCATTCATTCATTTGAATGCAATTCAAGCATACTCACTGCCCAGTTCTTGGGTCTTAACATCTGTATTGCCATCTATTCATTGAGCCAACGCTCGATATACTCACCGCCCAAGTATTTGGGACTTTGCCATCACCTGTCATGTAATTCATCGCAACAGTGTACAAGCATACAATTCATCTAGCCACACCAGTTTACGTTCAGGTGATTATTATCTTTCATTATCTTTCCAAATTCCATGCAAGGTGTAATTGAACAAACTCAACTAGAAACATAGCATACTCATCCTTATTTTAAGCGTGAAGCTAAAGGATCTTTGAAGGGTTCAACACTACTCACATTCATAGGACGATTTCCGTCACGATCGCATAGTCTTCCAAGCGATCCTTCGCATAATCCCAAGTCCAACAAGGCTTCATCGAACCAACCATCCAACATAAGGCATCTTGCGGGTCGGGGCACTACAAACGGTACCCCCGCCTCCAGCTCCTCTTGCACCGTCTCTCCCTCCGCCGCCTCCGCTCCATCCTTGTCCACGCCGTCGTCGTCGGCCTCTTCCGCAACCCCTTCGTCGCAAGCAGCCTCCTCCACCGCGCCACCGACGCTGACCCTTCCTTCGCCGCCTCCCTCTTCTCCACCATGACCAACTCCAATCCCTTCTCCTTCAACACCGCCATCGCCATCTCCACCGACCCACTCTCCATCTACTCCCAAATGCTCCGCCGCCGCGTCCCTCCCGACTCCCACACCTTCTCTTCCTTGCTCAACACCACCACCGCCGCCGCCGCCACCAGGTCGCTCCACGCACATGCCCTCCTCCTCGGATTCCGGCCAGACCCCTTCTTGCAGATCGTCCTGCTCACCGCCTACTCCTGACGCGGCTCCGCCGACCACGCCCTGCGGGTGTTCGACGGAATGTCGCACATGGACGTCGTCTCCTGGACCGCCGCCGTCTCGGGCCTCGCCGCCCTCGGATGCCCTGCGACGGCCATGCGCGTCTTCGCCTCCATGAGGCCCCACGCCGCCCCGAACGCCGCCACCGTGGTCTTTTCCGTGTCCGCCTCCGCCGGGCTCGGGTCCCTAGCGCTGGTCTGGTGCCTGCACGCCTACGTCGAGAAGGCCGGGTTCGGAGACCGCGTCTCCGTCCGAAACTCCCTGACGCTGGTCCGGTGCCTGCACGCCTATGTCGAGAAGGCATGGTTCGTGCCCGTGCCATTATGACACGGGTTATCCACTGGTATATCAAATATAACAAAGCAGTCAAAGACATGCACCGACTCAAGCGGATAAAGGCACAAGCAAAAAAATGTCTGTTGTCACACACAGCTACAAATCTTTCTGCACGCAGTGGCAAAAGAAATTTCCAGGAACCAAATATTTTATTTTAGCCTCATTATGCGACTAACTATCAAGAGATTCTCAGGACTTTCAACCATTCTAGATTGGAGTATGCTATCCAAATCCACTGATTACTTGATTGAAATCTTAGACTAGGCACAAGCTTAAATACTGGCCTTTTCAAAAAATTAAGAACAAGGACAAAAAAAAAACGTTCCAATTCATAAGTCTATTGATCATCCAAAGTTTCATATGGATTATAATTAAAGAAGTTGGTAAACTTTGAACTGTGACAACTAATTGCCAGAAACTGTTTTTCGCTGGATGATTAATAATATACATGCTGTTATATCTAATGCTGAAGTTGCGAGTTAAATGGATTGCTACAGCTAATTACACAATGTCTTTTAAATGATGATGATGATAGCTCTGCAGTCGAATCAACAAGTAAAGAAAAGGAGAAAGAGAGGCTCAGCAACTTGCTAATATGAATTCAGAAATCACAAGGTAGATTCTTCCCTTTCGTTGCACGAGTTCAAACTTTTGTGCTATTGGGCTGCCTTGGTCATAAGAATCGAAAGCAAAAAAGGTGTCTAAGTTAGCTTTGTTGGCGTGTTTAGCCATTGACACTCGTAACGAAAATATATTCGTTGTTCAATAGTGGGTAAATTTACCTTTGTTGGCACGCCCGAGCAAATGGTAAATTTATCCACTATTGAACAACGAATACATTTTCGTTATGAGTGTGAATAGTTACGAGTGTGAATGGTTAACCATTCACACTCGTAACAAAAATGTATTTGTTGTTTAATAGTGGGTAAATTTACCGTATGCTCGTGCGTTTCGAGTCCATGCCTGCCCATGCACCTCCCTTTCTCAAGATTATGTAGATCTACTTGATGACGGAATATTACATGGTCGGGTGTATGAAAAGCGTGAGAAACAGTGGGCAAATACTACTGTAAAACTGGAGAATGGTTAACCATTCACAGTGCATGGTTATGCAGATGTGGTACGTTATCTTAGGGCTACAAACGAGCCAAGCCGAGCCAAGTTTTTTATTTTAGTTCCAACACAGTGCATGGTTATGCAGATGTGGTACGTTATCTTAGGGCTACAAACGAGCCAAGCCGAGCCAAGTTTTTTATTTTAGAACTTGAGCATGGCTCGAGCTTGTTTATTGTAAGCTTGAGCTTGGCTTGGTTTGGGCTCGAGCTTGGCTTGATAAACAAGCTTGATAAACAAGCTCGTTAAGCTCAAAATCAAGCTCGCACAACTTTATTTCAAGCTCATTATGCTTGACGAGCTCGATTTCAAGCTAGTTAGGTTTGAATTCAAGTACCTGTAATATTAACGATTTATTTATAAAAATTTGATTAAAAAAGTTCCATATTAAGGACAAAAATATGTAATGCACACAACCATATTGTTATACAAACATATATAAAATTAGAATTCAACATAGAACAAACGAGTTTCTAAACAAGCTCCTAAACGAGCCAGCTCGCAAGCTCATAAACGAGCTAGCTCACGAGCTCAAACGAGCCGAGTACTCCTAAGCTTCAGCTTGGCTCGTTTATTAAACGAGCTCGAAAATGAAGCTTGAGTTCAGCTTGTTTACTAAACTAATCGAGCTCAAACGAGCTTTTATCGAGCCGAGCTTCGAGCAGCTCGCAAACGGCTTGGCTCATTTGCAACCCTAATCTTAATCTTCTAGTGGGGACAGAGATATTGCTCCCATCTTTGATGGTTCTGGGTGTCATGTATTAATTGGACAGTATTAAGTAGGTGGCACATTTCTAATTGCTTAGGTAATTTTTGTATGTTGTGCTATATGGGAAGAGAGAACATAATTTGGCTAAGGCCTGCAGCCTTCATTGAATGAAATTTGTACCAGCAATCTATTATTGTTATGTATATAAACAAAGACAAAAATGTGGTCCTTGTTTACGTTCTAACTGCTTTGCTTTCTTACTAAATCTGTGGATTATTAGGGCAAACATTAACAGTTTCAGTATTGTTGTATCTCTTGATACATTAGCAGAAGCTGTCAATCATAATTGATTATAGAATTGCTATACTTACATAATTGAATTGACAACTGAAGAGAAAGGAACCATACAACTACAACGTTGCATCTCCTTGAGCCTTTTTAATTCACTAGTAAATGCACGTGCTTTGTACGTATAATAACGTATAATAAGAATATTATCCAATTGTAGTTAAATATTTTTTCTAACTCATGTGGTTAAGGTACAAGGTATTTTTCTTATTTGGTTGAGTTCGATTTTCTATGTTGTCAAATTTTTACTTTTTTCAACATTTTTTACATAATTTTTTTTTTAAAAATAAAATGGACCGTGATATAATGACGGCTTAGATGACTCGCTTTTGAGCCGTTTTGAAGCCTCATTATATAGTGAAAGATTTATAAAAATAATGTCTTCTTATAACGGTTAAAATATTAAGACCTATTGGTGCCAAGAATGTGAAGGACCAAACTACAAACTGATCTTGACGAAAGGTAATAAATAGGTACAAAGCTAATCGATAGGCCTTTTGAAATGATATTAGAGGAACTAGGAAAGAAATTTTGTTCCTTTTCTTTGTTTGGTAGTCACAAACTTGCGAACTATTTTTTTGACATAAAAGAAAATAGGAGGAAAGATGGTTTCTCTCAGAACCCATGAGGTTTGGGTATACTCTTACAAGTACAAATACACTAATTTGAGGGACCCCCCCCACATCCACTTGATATCACAGGGTTCATTCCATATTGGACCAAACACCCACTAAACACATCATATCATAACCTCGTACTAGTAGGAAACGTCCATGCACAATCTCCATTCTCTATCGTTTTCTCCATGTTGAAAAGTTGGGAGAGACTAAAGACTGACGAGAAGGGAGATGAATCTTGACGCTAGAGATTTTTTGGGTCTCATCATGATTTCATTGGATAACATAAACAACTTCCTCGAAGTGGTATCACAAGAGAATTGCCATGGAGGAAGACAAAGTTGAATTGAATTTTTATGCCCAGCGCCTTACTATTTTCCTCCATGCTTAAGACGGAACGTTTTACTATTTTTCATGCATATCGGACAAAATATCCTGTCGTGAGTACTCCATCTCGACAGCATACCGTATGCTGAAAAATCATTTATTGTCCACATCAGTGAAGCTCTCATCTGAAAGTTCTGTTTCTTGAAAATATCATAGGTCGCGACGCCGATCTCCCACATCTGTTTAAGCTCATCCACCAACGGCTGTAAATATATATCGATTTCTTTGTCGGATTTTTTGGACCCGGTATGATAACTGTCAAGAACATATAAGGAGTCTTCATACACATCCATGGTGGCAGATTATAAGGGGTAAGAATGACCGGCCAGTAGGAGTATTGAGATCCCGACTGCCCGAAAGGGGCGAAGCCATCAGAACATAGCGTCAGTCGTACATTTCTAGGCTCTGCAGCAAAATCTGGATGACACAAGTTAAAATGTTTCCACGCCTCTCCGTCCGAAGGATGTGACAATTCTCCATCATCCTTTGTGCGTTCTTCGTTGTGTCACGTCATGTGTTCAGCTGTATTCATAGACATATACATCCTCTGCAAGCGTTTCGTGATCGACAAGTAATGCATATACTTGTAAGGACGTCATTTTCTAGTTGACTTTCCTTTTTTCTTTACTGGCTTGTAACGATCCGCATTACAGAAGCTGCAACTTTCTATGTCCTCATTCTCCTTGTAGTACAACATGCAACCGTTGCGACAACAATCTATCTTATCGTACCCCAGTCCCAGTTTTTGGACCATCATCTTTGACTTGTAGAAGTTTTTTGGGAGCTCTTTTGATTCCTTCGGTAAGATCTCTCTTGCTAGTTGTGTAATCCGATCATAGCAAGCTTGTGGCAAGTTAAAATCAGACTTTATGCTCAACAACCGCATCGTCACTGACAGTACGGAATGAGTATCACAACCAGGATGTAGAGGAGTATTTGCATCCTGAAATATATCATATAACTCCTTCGCCTCGGGATTAGGATCATCCGGATCAAAATTAGGCCCTGCCGTATCGTACACCATATCTCGTGCAAGATTCTGCAGGTCTCCATAATCAACAGAGCATCCTTCGTCTTCGATGACAAAATTCGTTGCAGCATTATCATTAAAAGCATAAGTAGCAGCATTCGCAACCTGTCTTTCCGCATATAATTCACCTTGCGATGACCACATGTCATAATCACGTACGAAATCCTTACGGGTCAAATGATCTCTCACAGTCACCACTTCTTCGTAACGTTTATTGCGACAATTACGACATGGACACTTGATTTTGGTACCGTCCATGTACTGAGCTTTGTTCATGGCATACTTAAGAAACACTTCTACGCCTGCCTGAAAATCGCCACTCACACCTATTCTGCTCTCGTGTTGTCGTTTGTACATCCATGTACGATCAAAGAAGTAACGATCCATCACAGATTGGAGGTAAAAATCTGTATCATAAGACTAACAGAATTACTGTGTAATCATGTACTCACCAATAATCGGATGTAACTGGAGTCCTTGGGCCTATCGTACAGTAATTGGTGGATCCGCTGGTATAGGCCGGAAGTACTTAGTATTGACCGTATCAGATTAGTATCGGTCTATCGGTTTGGTATAGGACGTATCAGATTGGTATTGGCCTTAACAAATTGGTATCGTCCTATACGATATGTACATGTATCGGCCGTATAGCTAGGATTCATATTGGTCTTATCGATTTGGTATTGGTCATATCCGATAGGTATCCGGTTTTCAATATACTAAATTTACTTATTCGGTTTCGGATTTGAATATACTAAATTCGGTTCGGTTTCGATTTTCAATATACTAAATTTACTTATTCGGTTTCGGTTTTGAATATACTAAATTTGGTTCGGTTTCGGTTTTGAATATACTAAATTCGGTTCGGTTTCGGTTTCGGTTTTCAATATACTAAATTTACTTATTCGGTTTCGGTTTTGAATATACTAAATTCGGTTAGGTTTCGAATTTGAATATACTAAATTCGGTTCGGTTTCGGTTTTCAATATACTAAATTTACTTATTCGGTTTCGGCCCAAAGTTTATAATACTCATCTCTCTCTCTCTCTCTATATATATATATATATATACTCCTCGGATATATATATATATATGTTCGTGTGTGCCGAATATATATATATATATATTTTATATATATATATATATATATATATATATATATATATATATATATATATATATATATGTGTGTGTGTGTGTGTGTGTGTGTGTGTGTGTGTGTGTGTGTGTGTGCGACGAATATATATGTGTGTGTGTGTGCCGAATATATATATATATATATATATATATATATATATATATATATATATATATATATATATATATATATATATATATATATATATATGTCCCCCTTAGAAAATCCCCTAAAAATCTCCCTCACTCTAATTCGTAATATTAATGTTAATATTAACATTAAATACTAAAATTAACATTAAACTTAACATTAAAATTAATATTAACATTAACATTAACATTAATATTAACATTAACATTAACATTAACATTAATATAAAAAATATTAAAAAAATAAAATAAAAAATTAATATTAACATTAACATTAATATTAACATTAATATTAACATTAACATTAATATTAACTTTAATATTAACATTAATATTACGAATTAGAGTGAGGGATTTTTTTAGGGGGTTTTCTAAGGGGGGCTTTTGACCGGCTCATATATATATATATATATATATATATATATATATATATATATATATATGTGTGTGTGTGTGTGTGTGTGTGTGTGTGTGTGTGTGTGTGTGTGTGTGTGTATTTGTGTATGTGTGTGTGTTCCGACCCCCCGCGGCTAGACCCGAAACCCCCCCTCGCAGCCCACCCCCAACCCCCCCACCCCCTCCCACCTCCACCCCCACCCCCACGACCACCCCCCCCCCCGCACCCACCCCCAACCCCCCCGGGGCCAGCCTCCCCGCGGCCAGCGCCCCCCCTCCCGCTGTAGTGCCCCGTCCCGCAAAGTCAATCGGAAGAATCGAAACGCCAACGGCGTTCGGACTTAGCCTTGCAACGGCTGCTCGAAGGCTCGCTCACTACTAGAATAAGGTACTTTAGCGACGCCTAAAGACGTCGCTAAAATGCCAAAAGACGACGCTAAACCATTGTAGCGACGTATTTAGCGACGTCTTCCTCTTGTCGCGGAAACCTTAGTCGCTGTTTGGAAAGACGTCGCTGATCGTCGCCAACACCGACGTTTACCGACGCAAAGATACGTCGGTAATATACCGACGTTTACCGTCGTTTCGTCGATGAAATAGCGACGTTTATGATGTCGCTATACGTCAGTATTCCCTGGGAAAATTACCGACGTTTTTAATGTCGCTATGCGTCGGTATATAGTACCGACGTTTTGTGATGTCGCTATACGTCGGTATATCCTGGGAAAATGAGGTAAAATCTTGGGATATTTAGCGACGTCTACCGACGTTTACCGACGCATACCGACAAAACTGACGTCGCTATACGTCGGTAAACTGGCAATATATGCCAGTTTAGCGACGTCTACCGACGCAATATGCCGTCGGAAAGCGTCGGTAAACGTCGGTAGACGTCGCTAAATTTAAAAAATAAATAAAAAAATAAATTACAGTATGCAGTTTTCTCCACAGAATCATTTTCTTCCTGCAGTTTAATTTGAAACACAATACACAAGCAAATTTTATCCCTGGGTTCGCCGATCCCTTCGGTGGAACACTCAACACCGGTAAATTAACATCCAAATGAAACGAATAACATAAAATAACCATAGTCCACACAACATATATAAATCAATATCCAAATCGTCATGGGTCTACACAACCAATAACTAATGTATCTATGCAACCAACAAACAAGTGTCACAAACAAATATAAAGAAAAAACAAGTACTCAAACACTCAATACAAACAGTCCTAACTCGGACTACTGGGGATCTGGAGCAGGAGGGGGCGCGCCGCGACAAAGGGATAAGAAAAGCTCATAATCCTCCTATGAAATCGATACCGATGAAGAAGGTAGTGACGTCGGTGGAGTCGGTGTTGATGAAGAAGGCAGTGGCGCCGGCGGAGTCGACGACGATGAAGGCACACCCGGAGGACGATAACGCTCCAACGCTGCAAGTCGCTCGTGGTATGAATCCATGGTAGATAACATTCTATCACTGCTATCAGCCACCGAATCCTGCACCAATCTCAGCCTCTCGCCCATAGTCATCTGTGATGCCTGCAGATCCAATACGCTACGCTCTGTCGACGCTCTAAGATCGGTGACGCTCCACTCTGTCCGCTCAGTCACATGCCAGAGCTCCATAATGCTACGGTCGAGCGCATCCAATCGTGCTATAAGCGTAGTCTCATCCGACTGGTGCTGAGACTGGTCCTGAATCTGTCGTAGCAGCTCGTCCCGGAGAGTCTCCATCATCTGGTGGACTCGGGCAGACTCCTGGGACGGCTGTGGACCATGCACACTAGCGGGGCATCTAGAGGACTGGCTCGCAACTAGGGCGCCATAGGATCCCGTACCGTAGTACGTACCCCTACGGAGGCCACCAGCAACGGTCATCCACACCTCATCCGCCGACGAAGCTTGAGTGGGCTGCAAGGAAGTACCGGCCTCTCCCGCAGTAGGTGCACTAGCAGCCGCCCGGTCCCGAAGTCTCTGATACTCGGCCTAGAAAGTATGGATAGTACTCTATGATTTCTAATTTCTAATTAATTACTTATTATTACTAACTACATGAATATTTATTTGCATGCATATTTACTAAGTTATATTAAAATTAACACGAAGTATTATAACTAACAAATAGTATTATAATACTTACATAGGCTTGTACGGCTCTCTCGTCAATAAGGGCTTCGCCCTTCCGATGGGTGGCCAGGAAGACGGTCACCATGTCGGCGTTACCGACCTTCCTTACCTGTAATTAAATATATTATCTTAGTAATAATTTATCGGATTTGCATTAAAATAATATTTCTGAAAGAAAAATACGTACCAGACGACGAAAATATTTCGTCATCGGAATCGACCCACCGTACCACTTCGAGGCATGCTGC
Organism: Iris pallida; assembly: GCA_029216955.1. Lineage (NCBI taxonomy): Eukaryota > Viridiplantae > Streptophyta > Magnoliopsida > Asparagales > Iridaceae > Iris > Iris pallida. The sequence continues at coordinate 47,256,205 of JANAVB010030220.1, read as the reverse complement.
CTAGCCGCCTTGGCCTTCTCGGACTTTTCCTTGTACCTTGGCTCGTTGAATCGAGCATTCATCGCATCCTACTGATCAGGGGTGATCCAACCTTGGATCGGCTTTCCGGCACGATCACGAGCCTTCTGATCATTGATAGCATCGCGGATTAGCTTAGCAGCAACAACAGGAAATATTTCCTCGATCAGCTCGGCCCGGTGCGGTGGATAGAAAAACATATCCTAGAAGAGTACGCAAACCAAATATTTTTCAGTAATATATAATATGCATAAATCAAATGATTCATGTTAAAAGTAAATCTATTTTAACCTTGAAGCGCGCAAACCAGTAGGCCTTCCTATCGTCCGGAGCATCCGAGTAGTTTATCCAAGGACCCCTATAATTTTGCCTCAAGAGCTGGCCTAGACGTCTCTGTACCAATGGGGGACGATATCTATACAAACATATTATATTAATGAGAAAAGTTAATTTATGATAAACACAGAAAAAAATGATAAACCAAAATACTTACTTTGTACCGTCGGCCCAGATCTCCGTCCTCGTGTCCTCCGGAGGTGCGCAGGCATCATCTGCCTGATACTGGTCGGCCGCCGGCGCAGCCTCCTCCATCTGCTCATCTTCCTCCATCGTCGTATCAGCAGGAGGAACGCTACTCTCAGGAGTAGTCTCAGGCCTGGAACTACTCGTCCCAGGAGATATGCCCCATAGCATCGTGGCGGGCGGAGCTATTGTCCGATACACAGGAGTACTGGGCGACGAGGATCCAGAGCCGGTACCAGTAGGAGGTACCGAAGAAGAACCCCGTCCTCTAGCAGTACCACCAGTAGGTACCGAAGGAGTACCCTGTCCTCTGCCAGTATCAGTACCCCGTGCCCCATGTCGACCGAAAATACAGAACGATCCGCAACGACCTGTCATGCCTGATAACAACATATGATGAGATACAACAAAGACAACAAATAATAGAGACTAGAAATATGAAAGTGCAACAAAGACAAGATAATAACCAAGACAACATATGATGATACATTTTACAAGAAACATCTAAGTCCAGATAGTATATTTTATAAAAAACATCTAAGTTTAGATAGTACATTCTACAAGAAATATCTAAGTCCAGATAGTACATTCAGATAATAACCAAGACTAGATAATAACCAACTCTACATACTAAGAAAATGAAAGTATGTCTCTCTCAATCATCTTCAGAATAATCATCTTGTTCGTCTTCCTCGACCTTATCTTCCTCCTCATCTTCACTTTCATCTTCGCCTTCGTCGGCTTCGTCTTCCTCTTCGGATAATTCTACATCTTCTACATTATGTGTCGTGTAATGCGTAACTTTCGTGGAGTCCACCTCAACAATATTGGTTACAAGAGGTAGCTCGTCCTCCTGATAAGCTTTTTCGTCAACATCAAAAGTATCTCTAGCTTTAGTCTTGTATACTGCCCACCATTCAGACTTCGTTGCTCCCCGTCTCGGATAAGCTGTGAAGTACACGAGCTGAGCTTGAGTTGCTAGGACAAATGGTTCGTAGCCTTGATATCTACGCTTGTAGTTTATATCCACAAGACCATGCTTGTCAATTTTCCAACTTGATTTTCAGTCGGATCGAACCATTCACACTTGAACAACACGATCTTTGCAGGTTCTCTGCCATAATTATACGTCAACTCCATAATCTCTCGCAAGATGCCAAAGAAATCATTTCCTGGATCAACGTCTTTGTAGTTCGAAGATTTGATACACAAACAACTGTTTTTTGTGGAATCAAGATCCAGGAAGCTGTCTCTGATCGGAGCATTTGTCGACTTGAACCGAAAGCCATTGACACAGTAACTTGGCCATATTTTAATAAAAGTAATTGGTCTCTTGGCAAGAGTTCTAATTAATCCAATCTCGGGTGAAATTAGACGATCGACTTGAATACCAAAGAAGAGATAGTAAGTTATTTATTGTGCAGTTGCATTAAAAGAGGCCAGTAATTACCGGGCTGCTTACATATTCGCTCAACCAAGAAGGAAAATGACGTCTTATTTCTTGTTCTAATGCTTCGTTTGTTAGGTAGGGTCTAACCGACCTCAACTCAGCATTATATGTGCTGAAAAACAATGAAGCAACCGCCGATTAGTACAATAATATTAGCTTATACTATTACATTGAGATGACGTAAACTCATCATTAATTACTTACCCCTCTATGTCACTCCCAGTTTTCAAATTAGGGGTATTTTCGTTATTTTCAAGTTTTATAGTATTTTAGGAATTTTATTTGATTTTATATGATTTTTAGGAATTTATTTGGGTTGGTTTGAATTTTATCCAATTCGGACTCAATTTGGAGACCCGGGTAGCCTGGACCCTAGTGGGACCCCCATACTAGCTGGGCTTAGCCCATATACCATCATAATTAGGCTAAAAATTATTAACCTAATTTCCATGACTTAATTAGTCATTTTAGAGGCTTAATTGGTATTTAGATTTGAACCGAACCAAACCAACTTCAAACCAAACCCAAACTAGGCTTAATGGGTTGGGGGCTTATTGGATCCCAACCCAATAAACCCCCTAGGAGTGGCCGGCCATAAAAGTCTCCCCCCCTTTGTCTTCTCCACAAAGCTCTCTCTCTCTCTCTCTTTCTCAAATTTCTTTTCTTCCAAGCTCTCTCTCTCCAAGAACACTAATTAGGTTTGTCATTAACTCCTTCATTAATTACTCCTTTTCATTTTTGTTCTTCACAATAAATGTAGAGGGAACCTTCCTCTACACTTTGCCCTCTATTTATAGTTATTCCCTAGAAAATCTAGGTTAGAAATAATTAGGGGTTTTGTATTGAAGGGTATATATATATATATATATATATATATATATATATATATATATATATATATATATATATATATATATATATATATGTAAATATATATGTATATATATGTATGTATATATAATATGTATATGTGTATTTGTAGGAGGATGAGAGAATGAGAGATGGTGGTGGTGGTGTAGAGAGTGGTGGTGTGGTTGTGTGTGTGGTTGTGGAGATATATATATATAGATGTATATGTGTATTTATATATATATATGTATGTATATATAATATGTATATGGGTGTGTGTGTATATATGTAGAGATGTGTGTGTGTGTATATATATATATATAGATGGGAGGTTAGAGGATTAGATATAAGGATATATATATAGATAAATAGATATAGAGATATAGAGATAGATAGATATATATATGTATTTGATATATATATATATATAGAGTAGAGGAAGGAGTGAAGTAGGAGGAGAAGAAGGAGAAGAAGGGAAGAGCAGCAGCAGCTGCAGGAGCTGCAGTAGCAGCAGGCAGCAGCAGCTGCAATAGCTGCAGCAGCAGCTAGCAGTAGCAAAGGCAGCAGCAGGAGCTGCCATTGGCAGCTCCTTCCCCCCCCATTCACCCCCTGTACACCCCAATTAAACCCCCCTAGTACCTATATATATATATATATATATATATATATATATATATATATATATATATATATATATATATATATAATTAGATAGTTAGATAGAAGAAAGTTTAGAAGTTAGAAATAAGAAGGTTTAGGAATTAGAGAGAAGAGGAAGAGAAGACGAAGATTAGAAGAAGAAGATTAGAGAAGTTAAGAAGAAGAAGAGCTAGAAATGAGAGTCAAAGAAGAGGTTGGAGGGAAGGCCAAAAAGAAGGGTTTTCAGTAGAAGTCGAGTTAGAGGGCGAGATTGAGCCCGGAGCATCGGATCGCGATGAAACTTGACATAGGCCTAGGTTATGTGAATTAGATTTTGCGGGTAAGCTCTCGAGTGGAAATCGGAGTCGTAGGGCGCCGGTATCGCGCCGTATCAGCGCGTATCTTGAAATATTCAAGATATCTGCAACGGGCCGTAAGGTGGACTAGACGTCCACTTTATCTAGGTATTATGATAGATAACGAACCTATAGGATAGTACCCTACTACCCTAGGGAGATCGGGTCAAAATAACTAGCGTAGATAGGCTATCTAGATAATCGCCGAGGGTAGAATTTTACCCCTAAAAAGGGTAAAATAGGGATTTGGTCCACGGCCAAGATTCGAGTTTCCAAGTCCAAGATGGACTTGGATATGGGTTGTATAGATTGGTAATGGGTAGAAATAGCCGTCTAGACCTAGTCTTGACCCCGGTTGACCACGGTTGACTTTTTAGGCTAAAAGTCAACTATGGGTCAACACTTTACCCAATTTAGTCCCAAATTCCATTAGACTTGTGCAGTTGACCAAAAGTCAACTGTTAGTCACCAGTGACCTAGAGTTGACCTAGGGTTGACCACAGTTGACCAAAGTTGACCAGAGTTGACCGGTTGACCAAAAAGTCAACTGTTGACTCAAATCGATCCCGATTGATTCCGTTTGACTTATATTGACCCAGTTAGACCTAATATGACTTAGATTGACCCCGTACAATCTAGTTTGACCTTGTTTGACCTAGATTGACTTAGTTTGACGTGTCTTGACCTATTTTGACTCAGTATGACTTAATTTTACTTCCAAACCATTATATTGATACATTATTCCATCTATAGGTCCTCGAGGCACTGATCTTGGACTCAGTCGACTTATCCATCACAGTACAGGCGAGTACATTCTTTGATAATATTTCTGTTTTATGATATCGTCTTTGTTTCTAGTATTTAGTGCAGATTATCCTTATTCTCTTGACACATTGTTCACACGGATTGATATTTGTCTGGATCCCGTCATAAGATGTTATTCCTCTTATATATGGTATACACTGGGCAAGTCTACATTGTTTATTGTTCATTGTATAGATACGATTCCTGCGAAGGCTAGCTACCCTCTCAGAGAATATGTATCAAGACGTGTCATGACTGGATCCACTATATTAGTCAGGGATGGGGGTGTTAGCGTAGAGATGTGATCAATACCCCACAGATATTATTGTATCATCATTGTATAGTGTTAATCATACACTCACGTATGATTAGCCAGGCCAAACATTGTATCAAGTTCTAAGCCGATCACATGTTGAAACTAATACTAAACTCACATAGATATAGTTCCAGGTTCTTGTACATGATTTATACTGTTTTTCCCTGTTCTTACATTCAGATTACAGTCTTGATATGCCTTACCATGATTCATGTACACATTATTTATCTCGTAGATTCTCTCTATTTACTGCTACATTTTCAATATCGTCTAACTAGAACTGTTATGGAGATTTGTGCTCGTTCCATCCTGACTGGATATGTTGACAAAATTTTATAGATTGTGGCGAGGAGGATTGTCCTACCTACTACGGTCCGGTTGACGTAGTGGGCGTAGACTTGGAGACCTTGGTTCAGCAGGGCTTAGCTCCGCCCGACGAGCCTTTAGCTTAGTTTAGTTAGGTTAGACATTTTGGACTGGACCTTGTCTCCAGCTTGCTACTTGTTATTTTATTATATTCTGGGATTGTATTAGAGACTGGGACTTAGACTTGTATATTATTTGTATCTGGACTTGACAGGTTATATTTATTTGTCTTGTTGTCCTTATCTTTCAGTCTTTACTTATCATCTTAGAGTTGTGATTGAGTACTTATATATATTCATTGCTTGTCCTCCTTTCGGAGTTGACTATATTCTCGACAGGTTTTGTTATATATATATAAACTGTTGTTAGACTAGAAAATCTACAGCGTTCCACGCCGATTTTTCGGTGAGGGCTGGGCGTTGTCACGTCACGTGCCCTTTTAGCAGGTGCGGGTCGTGACACTCTAGCTTCTCCACTTCATCCTCGTCGCAATTGAGTAATACATACAACTGAGCAGCCCTTAGCTCTTCGTCATTCAAATATCTTTTCTTTATTTTCCCCGAAGGCTTTCCGGACGCATTGAATACTTTCAGTATTCCATAATTAGATTCTTGATAACCGTCGTCATTTCTCGGAGCCCTCGTTCTATTCGTAGCAACATGAGGTTTGAAATACGTCGAGCAGAAGTTTGTAATCTCCTCGAGAATATAGGCTTCACAAATAGAACCCTCGACCCGAGCCTTATTTTTTACCTTCCTCTTTAGGTGGTTCAAATGTCGCTCAAACGGGTAAATCCATCGATAACCAACGGGCCCACCAATACGTGCCTCGTAAGAAAGATGAATTGGAAAATGCTCCATGGAGTCGAAGAATCCAGGAGGAAATACCTTCTCGAGCTTGCACAGTGATACCGCAATATCGTTCTCCTGCTTTTCTAGACGATCGACGAGCAACTTACTAGAACAAAGATCTCTGAAGAATATGCTAAGCTCGGTCAATGGATCCCAAACAACCGGGGGTAAGAATTTCTGAAATACAATCGGAATTAACCTCTCCATGAATACGTGACAATCACGGCTCTTCATACCTGTCAGTTTGTTCTCCTTGAGGTCGACGCATCTTCTCAAGTTCGAAACATACCCGTCTGGAAATTTCAGACCTTGAATCCACCTACAAAGTCTCACTTTATCCTCCTTCTCCAATGAAAAAAATACCTTAGGCTGCTTCAACTTCCCATTCCCGTCCTCTATCAAATGCAATGCAGGACGTCTACATATTTCTTCCAAGTTCAATCTAGCCTTTGGATTGTCTTTCGTCTTTCCCTTTACGTCTATTACAGTATTAATTATGTTGTCAAACACATTCTTCTCGATATGCATGACATCAAGGTTATGTCTAATCAGATTGGTGCTCTAATATGGCAGATCCCAGAATATACTCCTCTTCGTCCAGTTATGAGTGCGACCAAATCTGTCACACTTGTAGCCCGTAGCAGGCTCTTCAATAGCTCTTGGTAAGTCTTTTACCTCTTTCCATATCGTGTATCCGGGCCACCTTGGCGGGGGATTAGCCTTCTCCACAACGCCAGCACGAAAAGCATTCATGTTCCTCCGGTACGGATGATCCTTCGGCAGGAATTATCGATGACAATCGAAGAAGCATGGTTTGCCTCCGTGTTTCAAACAGAAAGCCTTAGTGCGGTCCATGCAATACGAACATGAAAAACGACCATGCGTGCTCCATCCAGATAATATACCATAGGCCAAAAAGTCGTTGATGGTCCACATAAGTGTTACCCGCATCTGAAAATTTTGTTTTCTAGATACATCGTACGTGTTGGAACCTACTTCCCACAGCTGATTCAACTCATCAATCAATTGCTGTAAATACACATCGATGTTCCTTTTCGGATTGTTCGGACCTGGGATAATAACGGTGAGGAACATATACGGAGGCTTTATGCACATCCAAGGCAGTAGATTGTACGGAGTGACGATCACATGGCAACACGAATACTGGGATCCCGAAAGTCCGAATGGGGTAAAACCGTCGGAGCAGAGACCCAATCTGATATTACGCGGATCAGAAGCAAAATTTGGATACTCTCGATCAAAGTGCTTCCATACTTCTCCATCAGATGGGTGATCCAACACTCCTTCGATCTGTTCTCGCTTATGCCAACTCATGTTTTCTGCAGTTTCCTTCACCATAAACAACCGCTGCAACAACGGAGTCAACGGCAAGTAGTGCATCGAATCGGTAGGCTTTCTGGCACCGACAGACTTTCCTCCACCACTGCCCTTGTAGCGATCGGCACCACAAAATCTGCAGGCGTCTTCATCCTTGTCGTCTTTGTAGTACAACATGCACCCGTTGCGACATGTATCGATTTTCTCGTATTCCATTCAGAGCGATCTCACCATCCTCTTAGACCGGTAGAAGTCTTTAGGCAACTTAGCACCCTCAGGCAATATTTCTATAAGCAACTCCATAAGACGGTTGTAGCAATCTTGCGACATGTTAAAATCGAACTTGATGCTCAACAATCTTGTAACCACCTCCAACGGTGAATGATCCTCACAACCAGGATATAATGGAGTCCTTACATTCTCCAGCAACTCCATGAACTGTGCAGCATCGGCGTTCGGTGCCTCCTCAGGTGCATCATGATCGTCCGGATCGAAACTAGGCCCCGTCGCGTCAAAATCATGTTAATCAACCCATCGTCGTAAGCAACATTGTTGTGGACATCCACATAAGACTCATACTCCGATGCTAAAGACACAAGTTCTCCGTGCGTGCTCCACTGATAGTAATTCGGCGTGAAACCCTTTGAGTATAAATGATACGTGACTTCCATTTCTGGATGATATTTCAAGTTGCGACATCTCACACACGGACACTTAATTTTGGTACCGTCCATGTACTGAGGGAACGCCTTGGCAAACTGCAGGAACTGCTGTACACCCTCTATGAATTCATCCCGCACACCGCACATGTCATCAAAATGACGGTTGTACATCCACGAATGATTCCGTAAGTAGTAATTCATATTCATATCCAATTGAGGATAATTCTGTAAGATAGATACATGCACATTGCAGTCAGTGAATGAATGTTAAGACAGTTTAGATATGGGTGCACAACATAAACTGTTCATTCATTCCACATATTACAAACAAAGAATTTGAAGGAAGAAACAAAAACAACTGTGTTGGGACTAAAACAACTGTCTTGTGTCAAAGTATCGTATCCGATAGACCGATACTAATCCGATACGGTCGATACTAAGTACATACGGTCGAGGTATAATTGTACTTGTAGGAGTACACGACACTAAGTACATACGGCCGATACTAATCCGATACGGTCGACACTAATCCGATACCGATTCTGATACTCATCCCAACTGTCCAATAACGACCCTTTGGGTCTACAAGAGTTACTTCATCCAGTTTGTCAAGAAAGGTAAAACTTTTAAAATTAATATCCAATATCGACCCTTTGGCCTGTGCTTGAGCAGTATCCTAACTCAAACTATCTATCCTAACTAATAAATTAATATCCTACTTTAACATCTACTAACTCTCGTATTCCTTCTAACATACACTAATATCATAATCTAAACTAACCCTTTAACTGAAACTAATATCTAAACAATGCTAATCATGAACTAACTGTCACGACCCGCACCCACTGTGAGGGTACGAGAACGTAACAACGCCCAGCCTACGCCGCAGTGTCGGCGGTAGAACGCTGTCCTAGGTCACAACATCTAACGATATAAGGTACCTGAACAGTATATACACTTCGAATGGAGGTGACATAACAGAACAGTCTCAATCACATCTAAGGCAGATACAGAATAGTAAAGGTAGATAGAGAGATCAAAACCATAATGTAATACAATTAAGAGAGAGAAAATCTAAGTGTCTAAGATAACAACTCAAGAACATCCAGCTCAAAATAAGTCTCTAAATATATACAACATCTCAGAAGAACAACTGAAAGTCAAATAACAATGCTGAAAGAAAAACTAAAGCCTAGCTATCTAGCCTAGACTATGGGAGTAGCATCATGTACTGCAGCTGGGTCCTCCAGAGGAACCAGGTCGCAGGTGTCGTCTAAGCCTGCTCCGTAATAGGTGGTACATAGGGCCTCCTTCTCAACCTCTGTAATATTTTCAACAGGTCCAGTCAGGACATGAGCGAGCACAATACATCTCACGCAGTTCATATCAAGTTAGAAAAAATAAAGCATACAATAGAGTAAGATACATGAAACGCTGAGAGAGAATATATGAAGTAAAGGAGATAACTGTAAGGAAATATCTACTATAAATAGAGAACTAGCAGTGACTAGTGAGTCAGAGTAAAATATAAACATGTGAATGGCATAGGAGATTCATGACTACAGCTAAGAGAGTGATTCATGACTACAGCTACTTGGATAATATTCACATGCCTATTTCTACTCCCCCATCCCCAATCAATACACAAGGATCTGTTCAAGTTATGTTAAGATTCGTGAAACTTCACATGGCTCATAAAATGAGTGATACGTGAAGGTGATTCATGATAGCTCTGTGAACATGAGAGTACATGTGTCACAAGCGATTCGTGAATCAGTGGAAGCATAGAGATACGTGATGATTCGTGAAACGCACAAAACATGCAGTATCCGATGCTCCCGAGAGGGATAACATCTCATGAAAAGATCCATATAGTACCAATCCGTGCTACCAACGTGTCAGCTTCAAGTAAAGTAATCTAGAGCAAGAATATAAATCCGGGCAAGTATGAAACGGTCAGAGAATGTACTCGTCTGATAACTGAATGTCCGGAGAGGGTGTACTGCCTGAGGAGAGGTGTCTGTCTCCTAATCAGAGCAACACAAGTTACAACATGTCTAAAATAATAAAATAGACTGCTACAATGCATCTACATGCTGTCTAGGTCAAACTAGGCTAAAGTCGACACTTGGTCAACTCTAGTCAACCACACTAGTCAAACTAGGTCAAGTCAACTAATGGTCAACCTTGGTCCATACTCTAGTCTACTAGGTCAACTCTAACCTAAACCACAAACACAAGCCTAATAGGAATTACACTAGACTATCTAACCTATACAAGCTAACACTATACCACCAAACCTATAACCAAACTATAGGCTAAACTAAGACTCATGAAAAGCCTATAGTCTAAGCCTATACCACAAGACAACCCCAAGTCTAAACCTTAACACTATGGGCTAACACACTATCCACTACTAACACAACAGCCTATCTCACACTCACAGTCCTACCAAATATCATAGCAATTAAACATCACAATAGATATTACTAAGGCTAAACATAAACTCCTATATGATACAATATAGGTATCAATATAGCAGGTATATATTCAAGCCACAAGGTATCTCTACCAATAACAGAAATGAAAGGGAAAGGAAATCAATTTACAGTTTTAAAGGAAATCAGTAAATATGAAAACAGGAAACAGTGTCAATTGAAAACAGTGTGTTCTAAGGAATAGGCTATGTGTGTATATATTCAAAGTGACAGTCTAGGGGGTTTAGTTTCCTGTGTTCTTAGGAAATAGGCAATTACATTTCAGTTTGTGACTGTGTGTGTGTGTGTGTGTGTGTGTGATTGCTTGTGTGTGTGAGAGTGAGAGAATGTTAGTGTAGGAAAATCTGTGTGAGTGTGTATGTTAGTGTAACAGGGAAAACAATAGTGTAGATGTGTGTGTGTGACTGAGATTAAAAGAGGGTGGTGTGTGATAATTTCAGCAGAAAAATCAATATGAAAATGTTCAAGTGAGGAGAACAATTGTTCTCAGGATGTCAACAATGACAGTTCAATTATACAAAATCGAATTTGACAGTAGATGAGGAAATCAGTAACATTTCCAAAACCTGAATCATGACATCATAACTTTGTAAACATTTAGATCTATGACTCATTCAAAACTATAAAAACTGAGAATGAACTCAGTTATGAACATGAGTTCATTCCAGTCACTACAATTGAGCCAACATCCAGTTTTAATCATGGCTAAACTTCAGTTTTCAAACCCATTGACAGCTCCATACTCAACCGATTCCACAACTACTGCCAACCCAAACTTAATTCAAATCCTATAGTCTAATGCATATCAGTGAACTGAACAATCAATTAGAGAATCAACAGGATGCCATCAACTCAGGAAAAATAAATTAAAACTCAGGAAAGTGACAGTTCAGTAAAGAGGATACCAGTCCAAATAGGAATCAATGATTTCGAAACCAATATCAATTATAAAATCACAATTAACCATGAACATTATTCATTAACCTGTAGGTAAACTAACCCTATTATTAACATCATTAAAAGAAATCAGTTAATTATCAGATTAAACTCAGAAAAAATAGTGAGTTAAAAACACTGATACACTAGAGTATCAGTCCATTTGAGAAATCGAGATTTCGACCTAAATTATTCAACAAAAACACAATTTGTGAGTTGGTAAATAATGTAGCATAAGTGTAGGTGTCCTGAGAGTCATCTCGTGTCCTAAAATCATGACACAGGCGTATCCAACACATTGCAAACACGTGGGGTGTACCCAGTGTTGCACAGTATCGTGCACGCATGCACACGAGTGTAGGACACGACACACGACACTTCGTGTCACGTGCACACACCCACGTGGTCGCCTAGGGTAGGGCTACACGTGGGGTAGCCTGATACATGACCACGACGTGTCTACAGAGGACATGAGCACAAGTTTGTGCGTGTCTGTGCACGTGTACAGCCGCCTGCACGCGACAGCGCGTGGCCAGTGCAACCCCGATTGCTCCGCGCACAGACCACGAGACGCTCCCAAATTTTGGGAGCATGGTCGCAGACGATGCCCTATGAATCCCACAAAAAATTAGGACACGACGTGTCCTGTGTCCAGAGAAATATAGCCCGTGATGCAGGACACGACCTACGGGCTCGTGCTGCGTGTCCACGCGTAAAAACAGGACACAAATGGACACGAAATACTAGGACACCTTCAAAAAAATTAATACTCACATCAAGATCTACAAATCCATGCAATTACATTTCAAAAATATGAAAATTAATTCCTATATGGCATTTCTACAAACACCTAGGTTCTATGACTGATACGTGTCCGATACAGACACGTACAAGACACAAAATTCTACAAACCCTATTCCTACAGAACCAGGACACCTAGGGCTAGGTATTTATGCAAAAAAAACCAAATTTCAATAGGTGGATAGGAATTTACCTATGGGTGTTCTTCAACACAAAAAGTCTCCTCCAAGGGGTTCTTCAAAGCCACCCAAAATCTCCAAATTGATTCAAATCTGAAATTTGACTCCATAATCAGCAAGAGGACATTGATTAGAACATTATGGAAGAAATCCCAATCAAAAAGGAGTCCTATTGATTAAACTATGAAGAAAATAAATAAAGGCTTACCTATTCTTTAGGAAAATGAAGAACTAATTAAAAAGAGGCACAAATTCCTATGGAGACATTATATTGGCAAGGGGGGGGGGGGGGTCTTGGCTGGCCACTTTAGTTAGGGTTAGGGTTTCTAGGTTGCATCCTAGGGCTAGGAATGAATCAAGGCTAATGGGTGGCCTAGAACAAAGGGCTCTTTCCTAGTCTTTAGCAAAATCACTTAACTTAACTAAACTTGACTTAAACCATTAACCAAAACCAACTAATTCTCAAAGTGGCAAACTAAACTAGTTATGACCAATCTAGGTTAGGTCCAATCTAGGTTAGGCTAACCAAAATCACATGGCAATAATTAAACTAGTATTTAAATCACACCATTCAATTAAATCATTTAAAATTCCTAATAAAATATATTAAATTCAAATAATCAAAAAAAATGACAAAAATACCCACGGGGCTAAAATGACAAATAAGTATCCCAATAACATGGTTAGGCTCTAGGTCAACCAGTCTCCAAGGTTACACTATCAAACACCAAAATCGTAAGTCATGATTTAAAATAGTTTTGAATGATTAAAAATCACCAAAAATCATATTATTATTTAAATATCATAATTAAATAAATTAAAATACAAAATTTCAAAATTACCCTTATTTTAGAAACTGGGTGTTACAAGTCTACCCACCTTAGAAAAATTTTGTCCTCGAAATTAAAATGGTAGTAGTCCTTCTAGGTCAAACACCCCACAATCAAAGTCTCAAACATACCGTCAGATAATCATATGCGTCTGTCCAAAATCATGATACTCAGAATCTTCGTCGTGCTAGTGAGCAAGGCTACAATAATCACAGAGTCCTCGACTAAGGTACATACCTCTAGAATTATGGTATTTAAAATTTTCGCATTACCGCATGCTTGGCAGCGAAAACCTTAAATTCTCACACCCGAGAAATATATCTAAAATCTGACTATATGTCCTCACAATGCCAGCTATCATGACTACAGAAGACTCTAGATCCCATAACTTAGGCGACCTAGCCCATACGACTTATCTCGGAAGAAAACCAAATCGAAAAGAATGCCAGATCCAAACTTATCAACAATAAGGAAGCAGATAAGAACAGATGGAATTGAATTTCAAGATAGATATAATGAGGCAAGGTGGGAATGGAATCGAAAAGAACAGAACCTGCAAGCACCTCTCCCAATGCCTGAGCATCATCGACTGACATGGCGAAAGCTCGCCCCTGCTGGCCTCCTCCAGCCTGATGCTGATACTGCACAAATCTCTGCTGCTGTGTCTGTAACGGTCCCCGCTACTGACCTATCGGAGCCTTGGCTCCTCCTCCTGGTGCTGCTCCTTGTGCTACTCTGCCTATGTACTGGGAACACTCCCTCAGCTGGTGGTCCGCTGCTCCACATAGTAGGCACCTGCCCAGCCTCTTTCTGCACTCACCCCATCCATGCCCCGGCTTCTTGCAGTAGGGTCAACTGACTGCCTGCTGTCTGGGTGCCTGATGCTGTCTGGGCTGCTGCTGTCTCTGCTGATGGCCCTGACCCTGGAACTGCTGCTGAAACTGATGTTGAACGTGCGGCCTCTTGGCCGGTCCTCCGCTACTGCTGCCTCCCTGGGAGTCTCGCCCCCTCTTGAGCCTAAGCTCAAGATCATCCTCTGCAGCTAAAGCGTCCACCAGGATCTCCTCAAAGGTAGCGCTGCGGGCATTCTTGGTGTAGGACTTGACCTCCTTTACCAAGCCCTTCCGGAATCTCCGGGCCTTCGTCGCCTCCGACAAGCCCTCTACAAATCTGCTCAGGCGGCAGAACTCTCCTGAGTACTCCTCCATAAACTGGCTCCCCTAGACTAGGGCCTCGAACTGAGTCTCGAGGGCTCCCAGCGCTGCATCTGGGAAGAACTTCTCCTTGAACAGCTTCTTGAATGCTGCCCAAGTCTGTCCCGCTGTACCGACCCTCTGTTTTCTATAAAGAAATTCTCTTTATTTGTTGTGTTTCTGGGAAAATTACAACTGTAGGAATCCGATCTAGAAGACGATCGCTTTATCCCTTGGACTATGCGAAGAAGAAAAGCTCTCAAAATTTTGACAGTAGATATCAATGTATCTGTACAATGAATGAGAAAAAGAACTCTATTTATAGAGTCAAAACAGTAACTGAAAAGATAACTACCTCACCACTGGTGCACTTGAAAAGTCACGCAGACTCTAAATACACGCAGGGTTAGTGAGTAGTTACTGGACGTAGCCCGTAACTGTTGGACACATGGCATCAGTGCATGGGTCGTGTGCAAGTTACTGGGCACGCGAGAGAGAGATCGGTGGCATGGCCGCCACGTACTCCAGTTGAAATGAAATCCACGCTGACTTGCTGATGGCAAAAATCCACGCAGATTCGTTGACGCAGACTCATTGAAGGCGAAATCCACGCAAGCTTTGAAGAAGAATACTTCAGAATTCACGCAGGCTTTGAGAAGAATAACTCAAAAGTCACGCAATGTTTTGAGGAAGGAGAAGGTTCAGAATCCACGCAAACCGCCAGCTGTCTTGATTTGGCACGCTTCGTCTGACACAAAATCTCTGACATTGATTATATTGTCAGCCGCATTAAATAAAGATAAGACCCAAAGTCACGCCAACTTGGTGAAGAGTGAGTCTTGCTAAGGAAGATTTCGAAAATCATGCAAAAGACGGCTGTGATCTCTCGAGTTCTGTGCATACGTGGCATACGAGGAGACGTTTCTCGACTGTTGTGTTGTCAGTCATTATGATTCTGACGTATGGCTGAGCTGTCTCTGCGTGACTTCTAAAGGAAATGGCCAGGCAGAACTTAGCGTATCTTTTGTGCTGCTTCTTGGATCACTCTGCGTGACTTGTTCTGATCAACTCAGCGTGACTTCATTTTTTGAGGCCTACAAAATTCCCTTCAAAGTTTTCGAAAAATGATAAAATATTTTCAAAATACTTTGAAATAGAGATGATGAAATGAGTTCAGTCACGCTGAGATGACTCAAAAAAATTTCGGAAGTCGAAAAGACTTCGAAGTTCTTTGAAAACATCCAAATAAACTTATTAAATGTCATAATGACTCTTCGTTCTCCGAGACTGATTGCGTCCAATTTATGGTGGAATATGAACTGTCGACAAGATCTGTTATATAAACAGGAAGAGATTCTCAGTTTTGACATTCATCTCTCGAAAATATGACCCCAAAGGAAGCAGCCAAAGAGGAAGCACGAAAGTTGGGCTTTTGTTCCCATGGTGACCCCACTTTTGGGGGCAAAGAACCCGAACCTGTCGTCATCGAGCTCAAGGACGACTCCACGCAGTTAGCCAAGAATCTCTTGAGCTACTTTGGATTGGATGGCTCGTCTTCTTCTGATGGGCGGAGCCTTATGGAGAAGCGTAAAATGCTCGAGATTCTGTTGTATCGCCTCGGAGTTAAGAGCGTAGAGGAGTTAGGCATCAAACTTAGCCGCTCTGGAAAATAGAGCGTAACTTTCTACGCTTTTGTTGCACTTTTCTGTTTTGTCTTTTTGTAAGGCTATCAGTGCCTGTTTAAAGAATGAAGTACAACTTTTTGTGTTTGATCTGCGTGCCTTTTAATGAAGAATATTAATTAGCACACTTTGACTGTTTCCAATGTTGCACTGTCTCCCGAAGTACACGTGACACTCATTCCACAATTTACGAGCGCTATTTATGCGGATCTTTTCCAAGAATAGACCTGCACTTGACCCTTTAAATAGATGGATGAACTCCACGCAAACTCATCTTCCCATTCTTCTTCCTCTCTTCTGAGAAATAAATTTTCTGTGAGAAGAAAATAGGAAAGCCATGTTGTCTGATGTCAGATCTCTGTGCACGCTACCAGACATGAGTTTGCCGATCCTTAGCACCAAATTTGAAGGTAAGTCAGTGTAATACGTGTACTTATTTCTGCTGTTGAAGATAGGCTTTCTGTTTTTTCTGTTTCTGATTTGAACAATACACGCCTGTCTCTGTTTGATAGATGCATACTGAATGATTTCTGTTGATCTTTCTGCAGAAACTTGGCTGAAAATTTTATTCAGAACTGGCATTGGGGATGTGGATGCTGTGGAGAATATCCTGTTGACATCTACATCAGGGAGCTCATACGCTTTTGACGCGTAAATCAGACAATTCAGAACTCTTCGTGAGATAGAAGGGTCTTCCTTAGATGGTAGGAAGAGCCATTATACACGAGAGTTGGATGGTGGAGTGAACTCTAACCCGAGAGATTGGGTAGTAGAGTTCCTCTGACGGCAGAACTAGGAATCGTATCCCAATACTGGATACATTCCTACCTGCTTGAGGTACTGCCGTTCCTCCACGAGCTGTATTGGCAGCAACACGCCGTCGGGCTGCCATACTCTGTGGTTCTCCTCTCGTCTGAGAGAGAAGACCAGAGTTTGATTCCTGCTGATCTGGTCGTGACTGAGACCCAGACTGTCAGGAATTGCCACCAACAACGAACCTGACGGAGAAGGTCCGACGGAGAAGATCCAAAGAAGAAGATAGATCTCTATTAGGTTATCGTTGTGGTGTAGAATGAAAATCCAAGACTTGTAATAGATTTCCATTATGATTTGTAAGAAAGTCTAAGAAAATGTAATAGACTTTTTGTGGTGAAATGGGAATGGAAATGACAATTCTTCTATGCTCAATGATTTGTATTTGTGGATGAATTGTGGACATGATAGATAATAAAATCATCTTTTCTGTTTTAGAGTATATGATATTATCAGAGGTATTATGGACATGATAATATATAGGAACTCGAAAGAAAATAGATTGATTTCTATGCAGAGGTCAAAACATGACAAATGAGTAAGTAGATTCGGAATTGATTCAGAGGTTATGAAAACGTGATCAATAACGAATCCCCACTTAATGAATTGATAGAAGATTATGAACGGACGAACCGTTAGGAAATGAAGAACAGATGAACTGTCGAGTGAATGTAATAAATGAACGGACGAACCGTCAAGTATTAATGAACATGTGAAACGTCGGATGAATGTGAGAAATGAATGGATGAACTGAATATCGGGAAAGAATACGTCCCTTCGATCCTTGTAACCATATGCCTATAAATAGAGCATATATTTGAATAGAAGGATCGCATTTTATCCACAATGTCTTCTGAAGAGAATATAAAGAAGGCTGAAGTCGCCCCCGAAGCTACTGAAGGTGTTAAAGAACATCCACCTCCGCAGAAGAAGGAAATGGGCGAAAGCTCGTCTACTCCCAAGCCGCCGAAAGATATCCTGGACTTCCTGGTCGAACCAGGAGAAACCGAAGAAGAAGAAGCAATGAGGCTGGCTGCCTGTCAATTCTTGGTGCGGTCAGGAAAAGATGTACTCAATTCTTTTGCTGATTATGTATGTGGTCCTCGTCCCAAATATGAAAGGGATTACAGTGATCTTCCATGATGATGTACTCTTTTTCTTGAAGAATTTGTCTCAAATAAACTCCGTTTAAGGAAACTTTGTTTACGATATATCCTTCCCACTTTATATTTTTGCCTTTATTCATTGATCTTTTGACTCAGAAATCAGAAAGACTAAATATCATTTTCATAAATATGATATTGAGATAGAAAATTCAGAGGTAATATGGACATGATTTTCTGGATATCAAATTTGTTGAGAAAACGATACAAAGTAGAATACCTATCTCCACTGGGGAAAATAGATATCAGAATGATTCTTCGGAAAGAACAATGAAACAGCTGGAGAATGATGGGAGGACAATCTTGATAGAAATATTAAACGTAGTACTTCTTCAAGAATTTGCCGTTGATGGGCATCATAGTAGCTTTACCATCTAGAGTAGTGAGTTGATAAGCCCCATTAGAAAAGATCTTATTGACAATGAATGGACCTTCCCATTTTGTATCAAACTTGCCCTTACTCATGTGTGTCACAGTCATCGGGCGTCTGACAGTAAGCACAAGTTCTCCTTTCTGAAATGTTCGAATTCTGACTTTCTTGTTAAAAGCCCTTGAAATTCTAGCTTGATAGAATTCAATATTCTGTTGAGCAGATAACCGCTTTTCATCCAGAGCCTCCAATTCTTGAAGTCGAAGACGATCATTATTTTCTGAGGTAAGTTCATTAGCGATTGCTATCCTTAAAGAAGGAATTTGAATCTCTAATGGGAGAACAGCCTCAGATCCGTACACCAGAGAGAAAGGTGTACACTTAGTAGCATTACGGACTGTAGTGCGATAAGCCCACAAGCATTCCCCGAGCTTGTCACTCCAATTACGTTTGTTAGTGGAGACAAACTTCTTTAGAAGTTTGATGATAGTCTTGTTGAAAGCTTCTGCCAATCCGTTAGCTGCTGGATTATATGCGGTAGAAGCCACATTATTGATCCGGTGATCGTCACAGAATCGAGTAAATTTCTGGCTGACAAACTGTGGTCCGTTATCATGAACAATGCGTCGAGGAACACCAAATCTGTAGATGACGTGGTGCTTAATAAAGCTGATGACATTAGACGTCTTAACTTCAGATAAAGGAATGGCTTCGGCCCATTTGGAGAAGTAATCGGTTATTGCGAGAATGAACCGATGACCTTTAGATGACGGTGGATTGATCGGGCCGACAATGTCCATGCCCCAAGCTTCGAAGGGCCATGATGCTGCCGTCAGATGTAGAAATTCCGAGGGTTGATGTATAAAATCCGCATGGATTTGGCAAGCCTTGTATTTCCTTGCATATTCAATGGCATCTGATACCATAGTTGGCCAATAATAACCCATCTGTCGAATACGGTCTTGAAGTTTTGGCCCAGGTTGATGCGCTCCACAAATTCCATCATGTGCTTCACGAATAACTTGTTGGGCTTCATCACCAGCAATGCACCGAAGGAGTAAACCATCATAAGCTCGACGATATAAGGTCTTTGTTGTATGATTGTAATAAATCTGAGTGATCGTCATCTGATAGATGCTGTCTCACTCGGATCATCCGGAAGAATATCATATAATACGAGATCTAAGAAAGGAAGTCTCCAATCTTTATCCGTATTCTGATTCTCAGTCGAGTTACTGAAGATGAATTCCATGCTAGAATCGGATGAAGATGACATCGATTTACGACTGAATCCAAATCCTCTTGTTGTGTTGACGTCATGAGATGTTGATTCTTCAATGTCAACTGGAAGTCCTAGAGTCAGGTTATTTTCAAGATGAAATAATTCTCGATTATGAACAACACTCATTTGTTGCCGTCTGATTGGGATAGCCAGCACCGCTGCAAGATTAGCAAGGGCATCAGCTTCTGTGTTACATGCTCGCCTAACATGTTCAATGAAGAATTTCTTAAATGATGAGGCCATAGATATGGCCGCTCTATGATAAGGAACCAGATCTTGATGGCGAACTTCATAAGTACCCCTGATCTGATTGACAATAAGTTTAGAGTCTCCATACGCCTCCAAATGTTGAATATTCAGATGTTTAGCGAGTTGAAGACCAATAAGTAATGCGTTGTACTCAGCTATATTGTTTGAACACGGCTGATCGAGAGAATAAGCTCTTTGGATGGCAAGACCTTCTGGCGATACAAGAACAATTCCAACTCCAGCGACAATATCGCCATTAGGACCAATTCTTGATGCTCCATCAAAGAATAGACGCCAAGTAGGATCTTCTTCAGCAATTTGATTTGAATCTAGGACTTCATCTGGGATTTCATCATAGAGTTTTGAATTTTCTGGAATTGAGTGAGCAGCCAGAAAATCAGCTAAAGCTTGTCCTTTGACTGATTTCTGAGGAATATAGTGCATGTCATACTGAGCAAGTAGGATTCCCCAGTTAGCCAATCGAAAATTCAAAACACTGGGTTTCTTCATCATGATCCGTATAGGATTGATCCTGGAGATGACATGAATAGTCTGGCCAATGATATAATGACGTGTCTTTTGGACAGCAAACATCAAGGCTAGACATTCTTTTTCAACCGGTGAATATCGAGGTTCAGCTCCGGTCATAGTGCGGCTGAGATAATAAATGGCTTGTTCATGACGATTTTGATTCTTTTGAGCGAGTAATGTACCCAATGAATGACTCATTGCTCGAGTATAGAGGAGGAACGGTATTCCTGAGACGGGAGGTACCAATACTGGAGGGCTCATCAGATATTGTTTTATATCATCGAATGCTTTCTGACATTCATCATTCCAGACAAAAGAGACACCTTTCTTCATAAGTTTGTTGAATGGTCTGCAGCGTCCTGATAAATTAGAAATGAATCTCCTGATATAAGCGATTCTTCCTTGAAATCCTCGTAGCTCTTTTAAGGTGTGTGGAGGACGCATCTCTTGGATGGCTTTGATCTTCTCGGGATCCACGTGTATACCTTTAGAGGTAATGACGAAGCCGAGAAATTTACCACTAGAGACACCTAAGAAGGACTTAGTAGGGTTCATCTTTAATTGATGCTTACGCATTAGATCAAATATAGTCTTCAAATGTTGGATATGATCCTCCTTTTGTCGACTTTTGACTGCAATATCGTCAACATAGCATTCGACTGTTTTCTGCAAATTTTCACGGAATATAGTGCTCATAGCTCGTTGATAAGTTGCTCCTGCATTCTTGAGACCGAATGGCATAACTGTACAACAGTATGTACCAATCGGCGTTCTGAAAGAAGTGTGCTTCTCGTCCTCTGGGGACATTTTGATCTGATTGTACCCAGAATACCCGTCCATGAATGACATTCGTTCAAATCCACAGGTATTATCAACCATGACATCAGTGATTGGTAGAGGGAATTCGTCTTTAGGACATGCCGCATTGAGATCGCGGAAGTCTATGCATACTCTGATCTTGCCAGTTTTTTTAAGAACAGGAACAATATTAGCCACCCAATCGGGATATTGTTCCTCTCTAATAAACCCAGAGGTAAGGAGTTTATTGACTTCAGCTTCAATTGTATCCATGATGTCTGGACGAAATCGTCGCTGTTGTTGTTTGACCGGTTTAGCATTCGGCAAGATGTTGAGTTTGTGAGTTGCAATCTGTGGATCAAGACCTGGCATATCTTCATAACTCCAAGCAAAGACATCAATGTATTCACGAATGAGTTTGATCATGTCTTTCTTATCAGTTTCTGAAAGACTTTCACTGATGAATATTGGTTTGGGAGATCCCTCTTCACCAACATCTATTCGAACAAGTTTATCTTCAGTCGGAGGTTCTTTTTGCTCGAAGCGGAACTCCCATTGATTATCTAATCTTTGGGCCCACTGTTCTGATTCAGGTGAGATTTCAAACTCTTCTTCGTTTTCATCACTTTCTTCAGAATGGTCAATGGAAACCATGTTGGAAGACAGAAGGTTGCAATAGAAGTCACTGATACTCGTATCGGAATCCCAAGAAGTAGTAACCATCTTGGAGAGCTTGTGAAGAGGGATTTTTAGTTCATCCAACAAACTCTTTGGCATTATGCTTATAGCAGACCCTGGGTCAATGAGGATACGATCTATCTTCATCGTATCAATATAACCAGTGTAGTAGAGAGGTCGGTCATGTCGATTATCCTCCAGTAACATGTCGTCTTGTGTAAAGGTAATATTTGGGATAATCTCTAGTACACTGTTGCAATGTAAGCAAGTGGCAGGTTCCGCATCCGGCTTCTTCAATTGTGCAAGACAAGAGTCAGCTTGTAGAAGTGCTTCACTTAACGTCTCCCGAGTCTCTTTGGAAAGACGTAGAAGTTCAAAAAGGGACATTCTAGCTGGAGTATTAGCAAGTTGAGCCAAAATGTCGAAGTTGTAAGGCTTCCGAAGTCCAAGAGGAGAAGACTTCTTGATTGGCTTATCAAACCGAGCCTGTTGTTTGCCTTTCTCCAGAGCCGTAGGCTTGGGAGGAACAGGTTCAGTAGATGATTCTTCTTCAGAAGGAACGTTAGGAATATCTTTAGCATCTGAAGGGATATCAGTAGGATCTTCAGGATTTTTAGAATAATCCTTTAGGTAAGGTTTTCCCGTTCGAGTAGCACTAACAAATGCTTCTTCTTTGTCTTTTGGCTCTGTGTCAGAGGTAGACCCAAGAGAAGTCATATGACATGACTTGATCTTTCCAGCCTTCTTAGATTTTTGAGAAGAAATCTTTTGAGGAGAAGGCGATTCAAAATCTGCCACTAGATCAGGGTGGATCCACATGATTTCCCCTGTTTCCAAAGTGATTGGCACTAATCCTTCAGACTGTGGAGGAGGAAGATTCACTATGTCAAGAGTTGCCTTGGGAATAGGAACAATCCCACTTTCAAGGAGTTGAGGAGGGAAATCTCCAAATTGCATAGAGACGACGTTGGAGGTGACGGTCTTCTCTTTTGGAGTAAGAGAGATAGCTCCAGATTTAATCATTTCTTGGATCTTTCCTTTCAGTACATAACATGTACGAATTATGTGACCCAGCATTCTGTGATATGGACAGTATTTAGGATGATCTGTCTTACCAGCTTCATCATGTTTCTTGATCTCTGGTAATTGTATTTTATTACCTTTCAGCATACATTCAAAGATACCAAGGACATCGTCGTCATCAAAAGAATATTCTTCTCTGGGGCGAGGTGTTCTTGATTGTTGAGTTGTAGAGGCAGGAGTTTGAACATTTGATGCATCTTTGCTCTGAAGATTAACTTCAAGAGTTTCTTTTCCTTTGCGAGCATTATTTTTATTGTTAGCACCTTGTCCTGTTTCTTTAGGAGTCATCTGCACTCCTAAACCTTTGAAGGTTTCAGCACTGATTTCTGCAGCTTTGGCACTGACTATGAAGGAAGGTCAATCTTGAAATTGAGTGGACCCTGTCCACATACTGATGATTGGCAACAAGTTTGATTTGCACGTGTCAATGGTGACAGCATTAGGAGTTCCAAGAGGCATCTTCAGAGCTTGTTTTCGAAACCGTTCAATGTATTCCTCTGTAGATTCATTATTTTTCTGCTTGATTCTAATAAGAGCAGACATAGTCATGTCATTAAGCCCTTCATAGAACCTTTCAAGAAACATCTGTTTGAAACCAGCAAATGAGGTAATACTCCTATCTGGGAGACTCCTATACCATTCATAAGCCGTTCCCTTGAGACATCCAATAAATACCCGAGTAAGGAGGGCATCACTTGGTTGTAGTTGATCAGTCATCACTTCAAAGTGATTGATAAACTGACTTGGAGAAGTGGTTCCATCATAGGATGAGATAGTAGGAGGCTTGTATTTAGGAGGATATGATACTTGCTTCCATTCTATCGGATAAGGCTGCTTGATGCCTATCGGATAAGGCTGCTTGATGCCTAACCTTTGTAAACCATCCTTCTGTTTGAATGCCTCGAATTGAGTTTTGAGATTCTTCAATTCTTCAGAGACAACTCCCGAAGATTGTGGAGTTGTGGCTTGTAGAGAATAGTTGGGAGGAGGAACATCATTGTAAGCACTACCCCCAGCTCCAGAGAGACTAGGATTTGGTTGAGCTGGTCCAGGAGTATTGGATTGTACTACTGGAGGAACTTGTACTGGACTTATATCAGTATCAACTGGTATGGCATCTGATACAGTCTGTCGATTTTGCAACTGAGCTGTCATGAGTTCATACATCGACTTCATTGTGTCAGTCATAGACTTCATTTGCTGTTCTAAAGAAGCAATTCTTTGATCTTGAGGAGTCAAGGAAGAAGAAGGTTCATCAGTATTCCCATCAACCATGTAAGTTGTGACTGTATGAGAGATTATTGATGAACTAGTGGATGTTGTATGCTCTGAATCATTGCTTCGTGTATCAAAGTCAACTATAGGAGAATTACCCCCAGTAGAAAAAGGTGGGAAGTTAGATTCTCCAAGAAATTCAGAATCAATTTCAGGGAACAAATTTCATTGACTAGAAGCCAGGACTCTTGCTCTGGTGTTTCTATATACTCCATCTGGACTATCAACTCTACCCCCGGTGTCCCGAGAAGTTATGTTGACAGAGGCAAACAAAGGCTCATCTTCATCAGGCATAGGTTCATACTGAATCCTATTAAAGACAGACTGTCATTTATTTTGACATCTGTATTGCATTGTGACTCTTGGCTGGAAGTCACATTCATGATCACCATGGTCTTGAACTGTTGATTCACATCTGCACTGAATTATGACTCTTGGATAGAAGTCACATTCAGCATGTGTCATGACCCGTTACCCAAATTGTTGGGCCGGGCCGAGCCATGTCCAGCCTACGCTTAAGATAAAGCGCAGTAAGCTGTTCTAGAGATAACAAGACAAGACTAAATGTGCTAACAGTTCTATAAGTGAAGAAGAATCATAAATGCTCCAAACACAAAAGTCGTCGTATATAGTGAAATATCCAAGTACAAGTAAACTGAAATGTAAAACTGGATACATGTCCAGTTACAAAATGGTATAGTCTAATACATGACTACACTAAGTATCCCAAGCAGCTAAGCAAACTAGACGAGTCTCCCCGCAGGAACATCCTCGTATGGCAAAACCGGGTCCTCGGCAGTGACTCCATAATACGAATCACAGAGCAACTCCTCCTCAGTAAGTATACCTACAACGTTATCCTGTCAGGACGGGAGCAAGTACTGTTTTCTAGCAAACTAAATATACAAAACTTGAACAGGAAGGTAATAAACTGGAATCATGGCATATCATGGTTTTAATTGATTCTTTTTAGAAATGACAACATATAGTTTAAAAGTTTAAAACTGTAGCATGTACGTGAATCGGTTAATAGGTAATCAAGATGTACAACGGCACATATCAAGTTTTTCTGGCATGCACATACGTGTACGAGCGGCATCGGTGTATATCCATACACAAACGCGAGATCAGAACATACGGCAAGGGTACATATAGAATGTCACCGAGCGCGGTAAATACATACGGAGAAGGGGGTCATGTTCACGTACAATACTAACAGTTTCCCCTTAACCCGTTATTTAACATGTGAGAGATACGAGAACAGTAAAAACATGTGGAAGATACGAGAACGATATAAAGCATGTGAGAGATATGAGATACTGTCCTAAACATGGTAGAGACTGAAAGTAATACAACATGTAAAGTGCAAACTTGCTACCCCAAGGATCAGCATTTAACTTGGTTGGTAAGTCGCAGTTTATTGTTCTAGCAGTATGTAAAGTTCGTAGAAAGTACTTGCCTCTAGTAAAGCAAAACAAGCTGCGATAAATGTGCTATGGATGTCTGGTAACTCGTCACTGTAGAAGTAAATATAACAACTTAGTTTTACACTAAGCTAAATCACTAGGACACTAATTGGTGCGACACGACTTGTGACTGGGCACCTAGCCAAAATGATGACTTGGCACAGGAGACCAATGTGGGATGACACACTATGTTAACTAACTTTCTAGGGTCTTTACACTAGTGAGGGATGGGGTTCAATACGACTAAAACTCCAAATAACACAAAAAGCTACAAGTCGTAATTAATCAATAAATAAATCAAAAGATTATTGTGTTCTAACAATTTTAGAGATAGACAAAAAGCCTAGTTTTGCATAAAACAAAGTACCAAAACGATCCTTACTAACTATAGAAATGAATTATAATTTTTCTGGAATTTATTAACTTGTACAAATATTTTATAAAAAATCAGTTTTCCTAAGTATACAGAAAGTGAGTTTTGGTTTCATATGCCAAACTAGGGGCAAAACAGTAAATTAAATACTACAAAAATTATACTAAATTAGCTAACTTAACAAAGTATCTAAAAACTATTTTTCCATAATTTTAGCAATACTTTAAGTATTTTTAGAAAATTAAAAACAGCAATGCACACAATAATTAATTATCTGCGTATTTTGTCCATGTATATAATTTGAACCAAAGTTCAAATACAGGACCCAAGGCCATGAATCAAGTCCAATATGACTTGTACAGGTCTTGAATGTGTAAAAATATATTTGAGCCCAAATATCCATGCTAGGCTTGGACACCAAATGGTTGCAGTAATTTAAATATACAGAAAATACTAAGTGGTAGAAATGCAAAATAAATATTATTATTTTAATAAGGTAAAGTTTTACATAGTAAAAAGTATGAACATTATTTTATATAAATAATTTACACTAAGCTAAGTAAAACGCATATAGGAAATAATATATATATATATATATATATATATATATATAAATATAGGGATATTTATATATAT
Organism: Iris pallida; assembly: GCA_029216955.1. Classification (NCBI taxonomy): domain Eukaryota; kingdom Viridiplantae; phylum Streptophyta; class Magnoliopsida; order Asparagales; family Iridaceae; genus Iris; species Iris pallida. Next base: position 47,229,198 of record JANAVB010030220.1, on the reverse strand, counting down.
AGAAAAATGCTCAACTATATATTATATATATATATACAAATATATGTATATATACATACATATAAGAAAATACTTATCTATATAATATATATATATATATATACAAAGTAATGTATACATATACATATAATAGTATATATAATAATATATATATACATAAGGAAATATATATATATATACATAAATATATATATATAAACATAATACATATATATATATATATATAGAAAAGAAGTATACATATATATAAAAACAGTAAATATATATATATATATATATATATATATATATATATATATATATATATATATATATATATATATATATATATATACAAAATTATAGCTAATATACAGTATATATACATATATATACTAATATATACATATATACATATATATATATATATATATATATATATATATATATATATATATATATATATATATATATATATATATATATATATATATATATATAAATATAAATAAAACAGAAAAGAAAAGAAAAGAAAAAAGAAAAAAGAAAAACAAACAGAAACAGAAAGGGGGGGGGGGGCTCGAACTCGAGCCAGCGGGGGGGGGGGGGGATTTTATTGATTGCGCGCTGGCCAGTGGGCCAGCGGCCCGCTTTGTTAGAGATAGGATTAGGGTTTATTTTATTTCTGATTAGGCTGATATATATATATATATAAAAAAAATATAAATGTCGTCATGTGTCCAAACAGTTCAGGACACAGGTATCTACGTGTCTACGCCTAGCACGACACGCACGGTTCGATTCTCTCGTGTCCAGTTACACAAAAATGTTCGCCAGGACACGGCGAACAATATATACGTGTACGAGACACGTACGACACAGTCTCGTAACTGCTACCTTCGTGTCCGACTTCACAGGGGGGATTCGAGAGTGCTCGACGGCGGCTGAGGCGATGTGGTCACGGCGGAGTGGTGGCGCTGGACGCGACTCGACGAGGCAGTCCTGATGGTGGTGGTTGGGGACGATGACGTCGAGCGGTAGTGGTTGAACGGGGGTCGCCGGAGCTAGGGTTAGGTCTAGGGTTTTTGTTAGATGGGCGGAGGTACGGTGGTCGTGGTGGTCGGGGGAAGTGGTAGCTAGGTCGGGGGGACGAGGGGGGTTTTAAATAGGGTCTTTAGGGCGGTGGGGGCAGCCGGATTCGGCGGGGGTAGCGTCGGTGAGTCGGTCGGGCAGCGTCGTGAGTCAGAGGAGAGAGAGAGAGTCGGTCGGGGGTTAGGTAATTTTGCAATAGAGTCCTTAGACTTTTAGGTTTTTACAATTAGGTCCGCTTTATAAATAAATGCAAATATTAATTTGCATAACTGAATTAAAACAATTCCTAAATTACAAACTGCTATAATAATAATTTAAATAATTACAAAACTGCATTAAAACAATTCTAATAATTACAAAGTGATATTAAAACAATTCAGCAAATTGCAAAATGATATTAAAACATTTAAACAAATTACAAAATGATATTTTTCTCATTTAAAACTCATTTAAAATTCATTTAAAAATTCTAGAAAATTCCTAAAATCATATTAAATTATTTTAAAACCAATAATGATATTTAGTAATTAATTAACACTAGTTTAAAAATTTTTGAAAATCAGGGGCTTACAGCATGTTCCTTTGATATAGAATTACTCCTTCTCTTCTGTTGAAGATATTCCCGTAAATCTGTTTGTGAAGATTGAGGAGTATACTTCCTGTTCTTGGGTCTTGATGGCTCTTGATTATACAAAGAGTGATTAATGTGAGCCACATAATTTTTTGCATACTCTGCATCTGGATCTTTTATCTTCATATCCAATTGGTATGGTTTCTTAACACTAGAAGTGCTGAGTTTTGTTCTTAAATCAGTGGAAGGTAACACATTAATTTGGAAACATGGAGTTTTCCTTCCGTTGATCTGGATATTTGTAGAGAAGGAAGAGTTAAACCACTCCCTTGATTAGGAGTTGGTAACAGACCCTCTTTAATGGACAGATTCTGTGCCCAATTTGAAGAAATCAAAGAAGAAGACATTAAGGAATGTTTCTTCTTAGACTCATTCAGATTTTGAGACATAGAATGTCCAGAAGGAAGAGTAGTCAAAAGACCATCTCCTTTCCTTTGACTAACAAAAGTATCAGTCAAAGCTGTTCCTGAAGTAAAAACTACAGGAGCAGAAGAAACAACTAAAGAGTTATTCCTTTTCGAAGGGACTTTGTGTGGAAGACCACCCCCAGTTCTAGTAGAACTCGGTGAAGAAGAAGAGATAACTAAGGAGCTATTCTTCTCTGATGAAATACACGCTGAAACAGATTTGGCTAAAGAACCAGAGCTGTTAGCATGACTTTTGATTTTAGAATTACACGCTGGAACAGATTTGGCTAAGGAGCCAGTACTGTCACCGTGACTTTTGAATGTGGGATTGCACACTGGAATAGATTTGGCTAAGGAGCCAGTACTATCAGCGTGACTTTTAGAGTTGAATTTGCACACTGGAACAGATTCGGCTAAGGAGCCAGTACTGTCAGCATGACTTTTAGAGTTGAATTTGCACGCTGGAACAGATTCGGCTAAGGAGCCAGTACTGTCAGCGTGACTTTTAGAGTTGAATTTGCACGCTGGAACAGATTCGGCTAAGGAGCCAGTACTGTAAGCGTGACTTTTAGTTACTGTCATCTTCGAGCGCACAAGAGTGTGCGTGCTTGCAGTGGAGTTCTTGCCAGTGTTAGGAGTAGACACTGTGGCAGAGACTTCACCATTGACTGCCAACTGATTCTTAGGGACATAGACAGAGTGTCCCTTCGACTTGGCAGTGATGATGGAGGCTGGAGTGGGCTTGCCACCCTTAGCCCGCTGCATTTCTTCATAGGCGAGTTGATCGAATTTGATCGTCATCACCTTCTTCGTCGAGCCGATTGACGAAGTGTCGCATTGAGTTGTTACCATCTCAGAAGAGGAGATGGTTTTCCCCAGCAGAGTCGCCAATTTGTTTTCCATAAAGAAATTCTCTTTATTTGTTGTGTTTCTGGAAAAATTACAACTGTAGGAATCCGATCTAGAAGACGATCGCTTTATCCCTTGGACTATGCGAAGAAGAAAAGCTCTCAAAATTTTGACAGTAGATATCAATGTATCTGTACAATGAATGAGAAAAAGAACTCTATTTATAGAGTCAAAACAGTAACTGAAAAGATAACTACCTCACCACTGGTGCACTTGAAAAGTCACGCAGACTCTAAATACACGCAGGGTTAGTAAGTAGTTACTGGACGTGGCCCGTAACTGTTGGACACATGGCATCAGTGCATGGGTCGTGTGCAAGTTACTGGGCACGCGAGAGAGAGATCGGTGGCATGGCCGCCACGTACTCCAGTTGAAATGAAATCCATGCTGACTTGCTGAAGGCAAAAATCCACGCAGATTCGTTGACGCAGACTCATTGAAGGCGAAATCCACGCAAGCTTTGAAGAAGAATACTTCAGAATTCACGCAGGCTTTGAGAAGAATAACTCAAAAGTCACGCAATGTTTTGAGGAAGGAGAAGGTTCAGAATCCACGCAAACCGCCAGCTGTCTTGATTTGGCACGCTTCGTCTGACACAAAATCTCTGACATTGATTATATTGTCAGCCGCATTAAATGAAGATAAGACCCAAAGTCACGCCAACTTGGTAAAGAGTGAGTCTTGCTAAGGAAGATTTCGAAAATCACGCAAAAGACGGCTGTGATCTCTCGAGTTCTGTGCATACGTGACATACGAGGAGACGTTTCTCGACTGTTGTCAGTCATTATGATTCTGACGTATGGCTGAGCTGTCTCTGCGTGACTTCTAAAGGAAATGGCCAGGCAGAACTTAGCGTATCTTTTGTGCTGCTTCTTGGATCATTCTGCGTGACTTGTTCTGATCAACTCAGCGTGACTTCATTTTTTGAGGCCTACACCCTCGGGTCGGTGTGGTACCATGTACGGGCCAGATCCTACATCATGCTGGTCACTGCCTCAATCTGGAGCCTCGTCGGGATCTCAGCCAACCTGAATATCTCCTCCATGTGCTCAATCCACTCATCGGCATACAAGATCCTCTCTGTCCCTCGAAAGTCTCTCGGGTGCATCTTCTGAAAATCTTGGATGCCCTTCTTCTGCGGCTGGTGCGGCTGCGGGGCTGCCGCTGGCTGAGCTACAACTCTCTCTACTGCGGTCACTGCCAGCTCAATGCCTCGTGTGAGCTCTGCTGTGTGCCTCTGCTGCTGGGTCTGCTGACCCTCCATGTACTGTCGGAAGAATGCTAACAGCTGAACGGCGTCAACTGTCCCCGCAGGTGGCTGCTGCTGCTGAAGTGCATCCGGAATCACCGGACTCGGCTCATGCCTCACAGGTGGAGGGGCTCCTCCGAAAGCAGCCGAAACGCCTACCCCAGCTGGCATGACTGGGGCTGCGGTACCAGGGGCTGGCTGCTGAGTATGAGAGGTGGCAGACCTCTCATCGGCGTCCCCCTGGCCCTGGTGATGCGATCTCGTCTCAACCATCCTGGAGACACAGATCAAAAAGAAACAAATGCTGAGAATAAGTCAAAATATCAAGGGAGGACAGTTATATTCAAGGGAGACAATAAGCAGCAAAATGTAGATATACGGAATCTGAATAAGAGTTTTTTCCTATTGTGATTGAGTACCTTCAAAAATATCCTAATCCTACTGCAGGCTGTAGTGATACTCTAGTTCGAATACCACTACATAAACTCGACCTGCATAGGCCACCACTAAAAATGTGTCACGACCCGCACCCACTGTGAGGGTACGAGAACGTAACAACGCCCAGCCTACGCCGCAGTGTCGGCGGTAGAACGCTGTCCTAGGTCACAATATCTAACAATATAAGATACCTGAACAGTATATACACTTCGAATGGAGGTGACATAACAGAACAGTCTCAATCACATCTAAGGCAGATACATAATAGTAAAGGTAGATAGAGAGATCAAAACCATAATGTAATACAATTAAAAGAGAGAAAATCTAAGTGTCTAAGATAACAACTCAAGAACATCCAGCTCAAAACAAGTCTCTAAATATATACAACATCTCAGAAGAACAACTGAAAGTCAAATAACAATGCTGAAAGAAAAACTAAAGCCTAGCTATCTAGCCTAGACTATGGGAGTAGCATCCTGTACTGCAGCTGGGTCCTCCAGAGGAACCAGGTCGCAGGTGTCGTCTAAGCCTGCTCCGTAATAGGTGGTACTTAGGGCCTCCTCCTCATCCTCTGTAATATTTTCAACAGGTCCAGTCAGGACAGGAGCGAGCACGATACATCTCACGCAGTTCATATCAAGTTAGGAAAAATAAAACATACAATAGAGTAAGATACATGAAACGCTGAAAGAGAATATATGAAGTAAAGGAGATAACTGTAAGGAAATATCTACTATAAATAGAGAACTAGCAGTGACTAGTGAGTCAGAGTAAAATATAAACATGTGAATGGCATAGGAGATTCATGACTACAGCTAAGAGAGTGATTCATGACTACAGCTACTTGGATAATATTCACATGCCTATTTCTACTCCCCTATCCCCAATCAATACACAAGGATCTGTTCAAGTTATGTTAAGATTTGTGAAACTTCACATGGCTCATAAAATGAGTGATACATGAAGGTGATTCATGATGGCTGTGTGAACATGAGAGTACATGTGTCACAAGCGATTCGTGAATCAGTGGAAGCATAGAGATACGTGATGATTCGTGAAACGCACAAAACATGCAGTATTCGATGCTTCCGAGAGGGATAAAATTTCATGAAAAGATCCATATAGTACCAATCGTGCTACCAACGTGTCAGCATCAAGTAAAGTAATCTATAGCAAGAATATAAATCCGGGCAAGTATGAAACGGTCAGAGAATGTACTCGCCTGATAACTGAATGTCCGGAGAGGGTGTACTGCCTGAGGAGAGGTGTCTGTCTCCTAATCAGAGCAACATAAGTTACAACATGTCTAAAATAATAAAATAGACTGCTACAATGCATCTACATGTTGTCTAGGTCAAACTAGGCTAAAGTCGACACTTGGTCAACTCTAGTCAACTATACTAGTCAAACTAGGTCAAGTCAGCTAATGGTCAACCTTGGTCCATACTCTAGTCTACTAGGTCAACTCTAACCTAAACCACAAACACAAGCCTAATAGGAATTACACTAGACTATCTAACCTATACAAGCTAACACTATACCACCAAACCTATAACCAAACTATAGGCTAAACTAAGACTCATGAAAAGCCTATAGTCTAAGCCTATACCACAAGACAACCTCAAGTCTAAACCTTAACACTATAGGCTAACACACTATCCACTACTAACACAACAGCCTATCTCACACTCACAGTCCTACCAAATATCATAGCAATTAAACATCACAATAGATATTACTAAGGCAAAACATAAACTCCTATATGATACAATATAGGTATCAATATATCAGGTATATATTCAAGCCACAAGGTATCTCTACCAATAACAGAAATGAAAGGGAAAGGAAATCAATTTACAGTTTTAAAGGAAATCAGTAAATGTGAAAACAGGAAACAGTGTCAATTGAAAACAGTGTGTTCTAAGGAATAGGCTATGTGTGTATATATTCAAAGTGACAGTCTAGGGGGGTTTAGTTTCCTGTGTTCTTAGGAAATAGGCAATTACATTTCAGTTTGTGACTGTGTGTGTGTGTGATTGCTTGTGTGTGTGAGAGTGAGAGAATGTGAGTTAGTGTAGGAAAATCTGTGTGAGTGTGTGTGTTAGTGTAACAGGGAAAACAATAGTGTAGATGTGTGTGTGTGACCGAGATTAAAAGAGGGTGGTGTGTGATAATTTTAGCAGAAAAATCAATGTGAAAATGTTCAAGTGAGGAGAACAATTGTTCTCAGGATGTCAACAATGACAGTTCAATTATACAAAATCGAATTTGACAGTGGATGAGAAAATCAGTAACATTTCCAAAACCTGAATCATGACATCATAACTTTGTAAACATTTAGATCTATGACTCATTCAAAACTGAGAATGAACTCAGTTATGAACATGAGTTCATTCCAGTCACTACAATTGAGCCAACATCCAGTTTTAATCATGGCTAAACTTCAGTTTTCAAACCCATTGACAGCTCCATACTCAACCGATTCCACAACTACTGCCAACCCAAACTTAATTCAAATCCTATAGTCTAATGCATATCAGTGAACTGAACAATCAATTAGAGAATCAACAGGATGTCATCAACTCAGGAAAAACAAATTAAAACTCAGGAAAGTGACAGTTCAGTAAAGAGGATACCAGTCCAAATAGGAATCAATGATTTCGAAACCAATATCAATTATAAAATCACAATTAACCATGAACATTATTCATTAACCTGTAGGTAAACTAACCCTATTATTAACATCATTAAAAGAAATCAGTTAATTATCAGATTAAACTCAGGAAAAACAGTGAGTTAAAAACATTGATACACTAGAGTATCAGTCCATTTGAGAAATCGAGAATTCGACCTAAATTAATCAACAAAAACACAATTTGTGAGTTGGTAAATAATGTAGCATAAGTGTAGGTTTCCTGAGAGTCATCTCGCGTCCTAAAATCATGACACAGGCGTGTCCAACACATTACAAACATGTGGGGTGCACCCAGTGTTGCACAGTGTCGTGCACGCATGCACACGAGTGTAGGACACGACACACGACACTTCGTGTCACGTGCACACACCCACGTGGTCGCCTAGGGTAGGGCTACACGTGGGGTAGCCTGATACATGTCCACGACGTGTCTACAGAGGACACGAACACAAGTTTGTGCATGTCTGTACACGTGTACAGCCGCCTGCGTGCGACAGTACACGGCCAGTGCAACCTCGATTGCTCCGCGCACAGACCACGAGACGCTCCCAAATTTTGGAAGCATGGTCGCAGACGATGCCCCATGAATCCCACAAAAAATCAGGATACGATGTGTCCTGTGTCCAGAGAAATAGAGCCCGTGGTGTAGGACACGGCCTACGGGCTCGTGTTGCATGTCCACGCGTAAAAACAGGACACAAATGGACACGAAACACTAGGACACCTTCACAAAAATTAATACTCACATCAAGATCTACAAATCCATGCAATTACATTTCAAAAATATGAAAATTAATTCCTATGTGGCATTTCTACAAACACCTAGGTTCTATGACTGATACGTGTCCGATACAGACACGTACAAGACACAAAATTCTACAAACCCTATTCCTACAGAACCAGGACACCTAGGGCTAGGTATTTATGCAAAGAAAACCAAATTTCAATAGGTGGATAGGAATTTACCTATGGGTGTTCTTCAACACAAAAAGTCTCCTCCAAGGGGTTCTTCAAAGCCACCCAAAATCTCCAAATTGATTCAATTCTGAGATTTGACTCCACAATCAGCAAGAGGACATTGATTAGAACATTATGGAAGAAATCCCAATAAAAAAGGAGTCTTATTGATTAAACTATGAAGAAAATAAATAAAGGCTTACCTATTCTTTAGGAAAATGAAGAACTAATTAAAAAGAGGCACAAATTCCTATGGAGACATTATATAGGCAGGGGGGGTCTTGGCTGGCCACTTTAGTTAGGGTTAGGGTTTCTAGGTTGCATCCTAGGGCTAGGAATGAATCAAGGCTAATGGGTGGCCTAGAACAAAGGGCTCTTTCCTAGTCTTTAGCAAAATCACTTAACTTAACTAAACTTGACTTAAACCATTAACCAAAACCAACTAATTCTCAAAGTGGCTAACTAAACTAGTTATGACCAATCTAGGTTAGGTCCAATCAAGGTTAGGCTAACCAAAATCAGATGGCAATAATTAAACTAGTATTTAAATCACACCATTCAATTAAATCATTTAAAATTCCTAATAAAATATATTAAATTCAAATAATTCAAAAAATGACAAAAATACCCTCGGGGCTAAAATGACAAATAAGTATCCCAATAACATGGTTAGGCTCTAGGTCAACCAGTCTCCAAGGTTACACTATCAAACACCAAAATCATAAGTCATGATTTAAAATAGTTTTAAATGATTAAAAATCACCAAAAATTATATTATTATTTAAATATCATAATTAAATAAATTAAAATACAAAATTTCAAAATTACCCTCATTTTAGAAACTGGGTGTTACACTAACACCCTAACCTGGAAGTCCACACTGCTCAAGCACAGGCCAAAGGCCAAGTTATAAGGCAAAATGCAGGCAACTGCCTGTAGCTACAAGACAAAACCAAATGTTGACGGTATATATACCGTCAACATTTAAAAAGTTTACTTGTCTTGACAAAATGAGTGAAGTAACTCTTATAGACCGAAAGGATACTCTATACACTCTATGTAATACGATATACCAATCATACCTACACTTCTAGGATACTCTATACACTGTAGGTACTAGGATACTCCTTAGTATATTAGATATCAAAATCACTTAGTATGACACAAATATGAGTGTGCATTTCATATAAGAATCTAAACATAAACTATAAGAATCTAAACTAAACATAAGCGACGTCACTAAAGACGTCGATAAACGTCGCTATTACATATATATACATGCTTACACTAGTCAACTAGGTCAATCCTAGTCCAGTCAAGTCTCACTAGGCCTAACCAAGCCAAGGCAATCAAATACACACCATCAGAAGTCATAGAGAACACATATTACATATATATACATGCTTACATTACATTCATATATTTGAACTTGCATTCATTCAATCATAGGCATATTTAAATAGATGCTTGCATTTCTACATTTATTCATGCATTCATTTCTTAACATATATGCATTACACTTGATTATTAGTTCATGGCATTTATGCATACATATATGTCTATCACATATGTTATCTAAACATGCATAATAAATTCACCCATTCTATTCTTTATACATATGCATTACATGATTACATGTCATTACCTACATTAATGCTTACCTATACATTACATTTCATATGTTATCCAAACATTGCATTTATAACTTGCATATATCCATGTATTCCCATTTGCATACATATATGGATATTGCATTCATATGTGCTTACCAACTTGCATATATCCATGTATTCCCATTTGCATACATATATGCATATTGCATTCAGATTTAACAGTAGTACAAAAGTGTGTGTGTGTATCCACATTCAGATTTAACAGTCGCTGATGTAAGTGTGTGTCTGTGCCGTGTCAGTGGAAGATAGGGTTAGGGTTAGGTATACCTGGACTGGGTCGGGTAGGGGTCGCCGGAGCGGAGCAGGGGACGAGGGGGTCGACGGTGGAGGAGCGACGACGACGTCACCAGGGGGGAGCAGTCGCCGGAGATGAGAGGGAGGAAGGCAACGCGGGAGGGAGGGGGAGAGAAACGAGAGGGAGCGATCGTTGGGGGGAGGCAACGCCGGAGGGAGGGGTCGTCGGGGGGAGGCCTCACCGGAGGGGAGGAGCTCGTCGGGGGGAGCGGTCGCCGGGGACAAGAGGGGGAGGGGGAGAGAAATGAAAGCGCTCGGCGGAAGAATGAAAATTTGGGAAATAAAATGAAATCGATCGGGTTCCCAGAACCCTAAATGAAAGTTTTTAGCGACGTCTAAGTGAGACGTCGCTGTTCAGTAATAGGATAGAGACGAACATGATTAAATGTTGCTAAACGTCGCTGAATAAAATACATCAGCGACGTTTTGCGACTACATAGCGACTTGTTCTTTCCAAACAATAATTACAGTCGCTACTAGTCGCTAAACGTCGCTGATAGTGAAGTTCAGTGACGTCATTTACATACGTCGCTAAATACATAAAACATAGCAACGTTTTCAACTGGCATTGCTAAATTCGTCGCTAATTTGACATATTTTGGTAGTGGCTCGGTCGAGGCAACTCATCGCTCAGGTGGGATAGTTTTGATGAACTTGCCTCATCTTAGCCTTCATATAATAACTCGCATGTTTTCAACTTGCACAAGTAGGCTAATATAAAAGCTACGAACGCAGATAGCTAAGGGAATAATCTCGACGGGTCGATATATGCTAAAACTTGGAAAAGGTCCCACGGCTATCTTAGAAGTGTATTTAGCGTGCTTTCAAAGTGACACTCGAATCCTTCGTCACGTGGCTTGGGAGAAAGAAGTTGGCTTAAATTGCTAAGTAGCCACGACACTCGAATTAGCCTAAGTCATAGACGTCGCCCGCGTGAATGCTTGATAAAGCATGCACGGTCCCATCGTTTTGCCCCAACGCTCAAATTAGCCTAAGTCATAGGCGTCGCCCGCGTGAATGCTTGATAAAGAAGGCACGTTCCGTTGTCCAAGGCTTGGCATAGCCTTCGCATGTCCCGTGGGTTAAATCGTATTGCACGGCTTGTGGCTTAAGTCTAGGCACCCAAGAGTTTGGTTGTTCAAGTCGACCCCGTACATAGCATGTTTCCTCGATGCGAAGCTCGGCGTAGCCTTTGCTCGTCGAGTCGTTGCCCGAATAAGTTAGACAAGAGTTGTGTTGGACTATCGAAGCCATTTCTAGCACTGTCCCGCTCTATCTGCGGTTGTTAAGTCGCATAGTCCCTCGGAAACTAGGCTCGTCGTATAAAGTATATGAATGAGCGATAGCGTTGCCTAGAGAACTAGGTCTGTCTAAGGTATGAGCCACGGTGGATTTAGTAAAGAGTATGCCACGAACAAAGGAAGTCCACGCGACTGGTTGTCGCCGAGATCGGTTCTGCTACTTGGGAGTCTCGATAAGTCTCGTTCACGCGAGATCGGTCCCGCTACTTGGGAGTCTCGCTAAGTCTCGATAAGTCCCGCACACGAGATCGGTCCTGCTACTTGGGAGTCTCGTCTCGATAAGTCTCGCACATGAGATCGATCCCGCTACTTAGGAGTCTCGATAAGTCTGGATAAGCAAGCACACGAGATCGGTCCCGCTACTTGGGAGTCTCGGTAAGTCTCGATAAGTCTCGCACACGAGATCGATCCCGCTATTTGGGAGTCTCGATAGAAAGATGGAAAGCAGGGTCATGGTTAAGGAAGGACTTGATAGATCGAATTGAGTCTGGCATGGTCATTGAACAACTTGTCGACAAGGTGTAGTCTTCTCGAGTGATCGTCGGGGCACCGGGATCAGGTCGGCCCGGGGGAAGCGAGTTGTGACTCAAAGTAGGATGCTGGATAACCGCATGGAAGATTCGACGCCTCCGAGGCTAGCTACCCACGGAAGGACGATCCGATATCCCCGAGCCAGTCCAAGATAGCTTGACATTGCTAGTGACCACCTCATGTAGATGGGTCGGCGGAATAGCGGCAAACCGTATCTATGCCTTTGGATTGAGTCTAGAACTTGAATGCATGTCCAGTCGGTAACACAATATCTGGGCTTAAGATTGGGCTGCAGCATAGGCACCGTGCTAGGCACGATACTTGGCGTCAGGATGTTCATGAAATCGACACTAGGTTTGACAAGACTTGTCTAAGTTGGTTTATAAGTCGAACAGAAAGACCGCAAGGCGGTAGCATGGATAAGTCTTGATAAGTTGCGAGGTACGGCCTCAATCTTGAAGCACGAACAAGTCTAAGCAAGGTCTAGAGGCACGACCTGCACGAGTCGTCCCCTTGACGTCGTTGGCACGAGAATTGGTCTAGAGGCACTTGAGTTTAAGTGAAAGTCTTGGCACGACCGAGTTCGCATAAGTTGCTTCTCGACGATACACTGTCTCGAACGTGTTGAAGTCACAAATAGAGTATGGCACGACCCTGCCGTCCCAAATTAAAGTTCGGTCAAGTACATAAGCGATGAGGCACTGTCTCGATCGAAAACACGTTGGCATTATAGCACGACCATGTCTTTGCACATCGGTTTGGTCAAGCATCATAGTCTTAAAACTGATCCTAAGGCAAGACTAGAAAGACAATCGAAGAGGGACTTGTATTGCACAAAGTAAATAAACGTGTCAGTTTTGTATGGGTGGGCGAGGAGCTCACTCCACCAGTACAGTTGAGTACTGACACCCACACAGCTTTTCATGTGCAAGCACAGGTAGAAGCTCCTGGCGCGAAGCTCGCTTGGATGCGTCGAGGCACGGAGTTCCTTGGCGATTCGAAGCGTGCGGTCGTGTGGAGTCAAAGACTTATACAGGACATAATGTATGGACATTGCCTTCCGAAGCTTCCGCTGACTCAAGTATTGTATCGAGAGATGAGAGAGAGCAGAGTGACTTGTATATTGAGAAAAAAGTGAGCACGAGAGACTTGTAATCATGGCCTTGCGCCTATTATAATCTGATTGTTCAATATCAATAAAGAGTTCTTTTTGAATAACTTGTGTTTTGTCTTTAAATTTTTGCTGCATGTTCAATGTTTCTGCTTGGGACTTCTGCACGATGACCCCGTCGCAGCCGCTGTAATCGACCGTTATGGAATCCACCTTGCACGAGCGCAATCTAGGCTCGTGCGGCATCACGCCTTAACGAGGACGATCGCTCCTACGGGAGCAGGGCATGACATAATGGTATCAGAGTACGGCTTTACGTCCTTGGACTTCATGTCGATCTCTCAGTTTTGAAAGCTCGTCGTTGTTAAAGAAGTGTGCGCTCTCTCAAATGTCCCGCGGCCTGTCCATACAATAAGTCTAAATATTTTCATAAGCTCGTACAAGCGTTCAACCGAACGCATCGATAGGCAATAGCTTTATGCCAGACGGTGTCAACTTGACTTGATAGAAAACTCGTACTAAAAGTTAGCAGGTCGCATGCGTGCGTAGCTAGTCCTACGTCGACATTAGCAAATGAGCCTGCAAACTCGGATATAGTCCACACGAGATGGCTATTGTAATGCCCCGCTTCGTACGGTACATTATGCTGAGTCGTTGACTCGAAGAGTTGCGTTGACCCGATTACGTATCGATGCAAATAGATACAAAGTGTTAATCTATCCCGAGCAACGCATCGAACTAAGCCGATGCGAAGAGTTGCCTTGTCCCAAAGAATGCATCGAGTGAATCGATGCGAAGCGCCGCGTTGCCTCGAAGGATAAGTGCGTTGAGACGGCTCGAAGATTCTAAGAAATCGAATCGACCAAGGCACAAGTCCGAATCGATGCAAGTATTAATTTTAGTTGGTTTCGTGTGCAGGTTATACTTTGACGCCAAAATATTAGAGGTCGATCTTTTACAATATTTAGTAAGGGGTCCGCGAAATCAAATCATCGCCTTGCGACGGGCTGAGACTTGGGCACGCTAAGGTAAATCAGACGTATAACTCAATGAAGCATGAAGTGCTCGAATGTCTAAGTCAGGAGAGTGGCCGTGCAACAAAGTTATGAAATCGAGCCGCATATGCTCGACGAAACGACGAAGGCGTATCGACTCAAGGTGGGAGGATTGACTTCTTTTTACTCCTTCATTCGATAAGTCAAATATATCATTGTATGCTAAGTTAACCTATCGACGCCACGGGCGTGGTTCGATCGAAGATAAATCATAGTGTGAGTCGAACACTAAGTTAGAACAATTGAAATAAAACGTGCACCAAATGCATGAGTCGCTACGGAACATTGGATATCGCAAAGGCGAGCGCCTCGATGCGCAAGCCGTAAGAAATTGGGATAAATGTACTCGGCGAGTGCCTTAGTGCACGAACCATACCGTGCCTTCGTGCACGAGTTAGAACGGCTAGAACATTGAAAGACAATAGGCGAGCGCCCTAGCGCGCAAGCCACGAACATTGAATGCTAAGTCATAGAACATCGAAATACGGTCGAAACGTGCCTACGTGCACGGGATAATAAAAGATGGCTTCGTTGCGAGAGAATGCAGTTGTGGCATGAATGTGGCAGAACTGTCGGATATGACATAATGCCTCGAAAAGTGTTCGGGACCTTCGGGTCGTTCGGTTGACGAGCATTGAGTTGAGGCATGATGCCATTGAACATTGAAACGAAGTATGAAACGTAAGAACAATAAAAAGTTAACGGAAGAAATACGAGATGGTAATGCGGCATGGTGCCCTTCGAAATGTTCACGGCCTTCGGGCGTTCTTGAGAACATTCGGGCGTTGTGCCAATTGAAATAGAGATAAGCGAACTTGCTTGGTTGTATGAAAGATAAAATTCATTGCATGGTCAAATGGACTTAAAGATATAAAAGCCCGTACATGGGTATTCCTTCAAACGCGGTGCGCCAGGGCGCTGGGACCGTTCGGCCTAGGAGGGATTCGTTTACTGTATTGTTGGTGCACTTCATTTAGATGGGTAGCGACCGTCTGGTGAATGTGATAAGCCACTTGCTGCGATTATTTCGGTGGCCTCTGATGTTGGTTAGCAACCACACAGAGTTAACATCGTCTTATGTTTCGATTCGATAAATATAAGTCCATTCTAGCCCGAAAAGCTAGTGACCTTCATATAGATAAGGGCGATGTCACGACCCGCACCCTGATTAGGGGCACGAGTACGTGGTTACGTCCAGCCTACGCCGCCGCATCGGCGGTAGAACGCTGTCTAGGTTGTCTACAAACTACACTAAACAGTATAAAGGTACCTGTACAGTATATATACTCCGAATGGAGGTGACATAGCAATACAGTCTCAATCACATAACAAACTATGATAGATAGCACGAAAGAAAAAAATGAAAGATGAAGCGGGAACAAGTTCGAGATCCACACAAGTCCAAAACTAAACATAACATCACAGAATATAATATAATACTACAGTTTGAAAAGTACTAGCTGGCTCGTAGGCCAGGCAACCCAACTAGTCTACACTACTCAGGGAGTACAAAATCTAGTGGCTCTACTAACAAGCCACGGTCCAAGTCTACTCCATCTAACCCGTCCCCATAATAGGTCGGGCAATCAGCCTCTGAATCATCTGTAAAATTTGTCAACGGTATCCTGTCCGAAAAATGAGCAAGTACAACCACCAACAGCAGTTCCATATGAATTGACAAATTCTATAAGAGACAGTGTAATGAAATACAAGACAAAATCAACTGAAAATATATATCAAGAATGTGAGTACTGAAAAGGACGATAATACATATGAATAGGACGATAATACATATGAATAGGACGACTTGGGAACTATTCGGAAGCTGAGTTACAACCCTTAAACCAAACAAGGACCGGAGTTGTAACCCTTCTTCCGAACAGAACTTAGTCACCAAAAATAATAATATAAAAAAGGTGCCTTGAATTATTAGTGTGTTATGTGATCGGCTTAGGAAAATATACTCAGGCTTTCCATCCGACCGACCATGAACCATAAATACAATAGAGCAGTAAGGCCGGTCACCATGGAAAGCTATGAACCATATAGGGTAAGGCTTTACCCGTCGTGAGGTGAGGGTATAGCTAGGAACCATATGTACCATAGAACCTTGTGGGAATTTGATCACACAACCACTAATAACTCCCCCATCTCCGAATAGTACAATGGATCTGGACATAACACATCATGACGCGGGATTCCCTAAGAGGGGAGCAAGTCCTCTTTAGAAATCGGCGTCAATACAAGTACAAGAATCAAGACCAAGCAAGTACAAGTATCCCAAGAAATCCAGGAATGACATCTCATGACAGGAATCCGACAATACTAGTCCGTGAACTATCGTGTCTGAGAATCAAGTAAAACACTACGACTGAATCGGATATAGTAGATATCAAGACAATGAAAACTATCAGTAAATGTACTCGCCTGCTGTCCTGAGCTGTAGGGTATATCAGTGCTCAGAGCAGAAATCAGAAACCTAAAGATGAGATATTGTATGTTAAATTAGGTTTAAACAAGTTTAAGAATGATTCACAATGAATGATATACAATCTAGGTCAAACTAGGTCTCACTGAGTCACACTAAGTCCTGTCAAGTCAAATCTAGGTCAAATCAAGTTATATCAAGTCAATCTAAGTCAGACCAAGTCAACTCTAGGTCAACCCTAGGTCCAACTGGTCAAATGTTGACCAACAGTTGACTTTTGGTCAACTGGTCAACTCTGGTTTGGATTTGGTCAAATCTAGACAAAGTATTGACTCACGGTTGACTTTTGGGTAAAAAGTCAACTCTGGGTCAACCGAGCCAAAATCAGCTCAAATATGACATTTGTAGGGTGTACCCAACAAGCCACCCAAGTTTCAAGTCAATTCGAATACCCGAACTCCGTATCTCGAAATTACCCGATTACCCCTTAACATTTACCCTTAAACCGTTCTAACTCGACGCCAAGTGGCCTTCCCTTAGGAATTCCACTCCGTGCTTCCTAGGGTAGTAGGGTACTAGTCTATACAACCATTACCTACCAAGTTTTCTAGGGTAAGTGGACATCCAGTCCATCTTACGGTCCGAATCGCCCGTTTACCCGTTATCTTGAATATTTCAAGATACGGGATTGTGCGGTGCGATACCGTCTCCACAAGCCCACACGCAACCCCTATTTCCACTCGGGAGCCTATCCACAAAATCTAATTTACGTATTCTTGCCCTACGCCAAGTTTCAACTCATTCCGATACTCCGAGCTCCGTTTCGCCCTCTAACTCGATCCCCTCTATTTCCTATTTCTCATTCTTAACTTCTTCTAATCTTCTCTATGTATCTATCTATATATATACCTATATATATATCTGTAGCTGCTGCTACTACTGATTCATCTTCTTCTTTATCTCTCCTATCCCTCCAAATATATATATATATATATATATATATATATTTATATATATATATATATATATATATATATATATATATATATATATATATATATAACCATCTATTATATATCTATGAATATATACACACAACACTCACATATCTATCTATAAATATAAACACACACACACTCTCCAATTTCCCTTACACACGCACATAAAGCACAAACACACAAAATACTCAATTTCTCGGATTTTAGCACACTGGGACAACCTGCACACCTTTAAGGCTCTCCTGCTCACCTTTAAGGCTCCTCTGCTCACCTTTAAGGCTCCTCTGCTCACCTTTAAGGCTCTACTGCACAGTTTTTCCTGAATAGCATTCTGCACACTTCTAAGGCATTCCTGCACAACTACGAGGCTCTCATGCACAACTCTAAGGCTCTATTGCACAACTATAAGTTCTAATACACAACTCTAAGCATTGATACATACATATACAATATATATATATATATATATATATATATATATATATATATATATATATATATATATATATATATATATTTATATATATATATATATCACTCTCAAAAAGGATTAAACCATAATAAATCCTTAACCTATATTTTAAGGGAACCTACAAAGGCTATGGTCAACTTGTAGAGAATGATCCCCTCTCTATTTTATGTGAAGGAAAAAATGCAAAAGGAGGAATTAATAAGGGTTTAAAAATCATACCTAAATGAAGATTTGGAGGAAGAAGAAGAAGTTGGAAGAAAGAAATGAAGAGAGAGTGTTTTACTTGGTGATGAAGTAAAAGAGGTGGAGGGGGTCTGTGCTTATAGTGGCCGGCCATGGTAGTCTTGGTAGGGGCACTTGTATTTACAAGTTTGCCCCTCCCCAAGCCTAATGCAAAAATTAATCCAAAATAGGTTTTGAAAAATGCTAAAAATAAATAAAAATCATAATTAAACTAAATTACTCATGGGGGACTAGTCCAAACTCCTAACCTAAAAGTTTAGTGTGGTGGGCCATGGTTAAATAACATGCTAATTACGACTCAAGTCGAAATTTCCTGGAGTCCCGAATTAACTCGGAATGCGATAAAATTCGAACCCGACTCCTATAATAATTAAATATTAATATTCATGAAATAAAATTCCCAAAAAATATTATAAAATAGAAAATTACCATTTTACCCCTAACTGGGAAAAGTGAGGGTGACAAGTCTATCCACCTAAAAAAATTTCGTCCTCGAAATTAGAATGGTCATACTCCTTCTAGGTCAAATACCCCAACAATCACAGTCTCAAACACACAGTCCGATAATCATATGCGTCTGTCCAGAATCATGATACTTAGAATCTCTGTCATGTTAGTGAGCAAGGCTACGATAATCACAGAGTCCTTGACTAAGGTACATACCTCTAGAATTATGGTATTTAAAATTTTCGTATTGCCGCATGCTTGGCAACGAAAACCTTAAATTCCCACACCTGAGAAATACGACCATAATCCGACTATATGTCCTCACTATGCCTGCTAGCATGACCCTAGAGTATTCTAAAATCTCATAATCGAGGCGACCTAGCCCATACGACTTATCTTGGAAGGAAAACATATCACAAGAAAAATTTTCATCCAACGATCAAAGAACAGATAGAATCGAATTTTAAGACTGTTTATAAGGAAGCAATTGCGGAAATGAGATCGAAAGATTGGAACCTGCTATCTGCTCTGCTACTGCCTGAGTGGGCTCAACTGTCATGGCGAAAGCTCATCCCTGCTGGCCTCCTCTAGCCTGCTGTACCCTGTCCTGGCCTGCCTGTCTGGCTACACGAACAGCACAGTTCTTCACCTGGTGGTCTGGAGCTCCACAGAATAAACAAACTCCCAGCTTCATCCTACAAGCCTTCCGGGTGTGCCCCATCTTCTTGCAGAAGGCACACTGGATGGCCTGCCTCTGGCCCTGTCCCTGCTGCTGCTGGGCACGCGCTGGTGCCTGCTGAAACTGTAACTGAGGCTGTTGTTGCTGAAAGTGGGGGCGCTTGGCCGGTCCCGCACTGGAACTCGCCCCTATAGTATCTCCGCTCCTCTTCGGCTTGAGGTCGAAGTCCTCCTCTGCAATCTGCGCGTCCATCAATATCTGATCGAATGTCGCGTCACGGCGACCCGAGGTGCGGGTGCGCACTGCATGAATAAGTCCCCTACGAAACTTACGAGCCTTCTGCCCCTCATCTTGGATCATATCAGGAGCAAACCTGCTAAGGCGAAAGAACTCAGCTGCATACTCGTCCACCGACGAGTTCCCCTGCACTAGACCCACGAACTGGCCCTCCAATGCTGTAAGAGCCACGTCCGAAAAGAACTTCTCCTTAAAGAGCCTCCGAAAGTTCTCCCATGTCAGCCCTCTCACCGACGCACGAGGATCTGTACGGTACCATGTCAACACAATGTCGAAGAATCGGCTGGCTGCGGCCGAAACCCAAAGTGCTCTAGGAAGCTCTGCCAGCTCCATGCTCCGCTGCACATCCTCTAGCCAGTCGTCTGCATAAAGGATGCCCTCCGTGCCTGTGAAGTCCCTGGAGCTCATCTTCCTAAAGTCTAACACTGTCCCCGGCCTGGACTGCTGCTGGCACGGCTGCTGGCCAGTAGGGCCCTGCACCGTACCCGGTGCCACTCTCTCTACTGCTGCCAGGGTAAGCTGATGCGAGTTCTCCATACTCTGCCTCAGCATCTCGATCTGACGGTGTGACGCCTCCGACTGGCGCTGCGACGCCTCTGCCTGGGCCCGCTGTATCTCCATCATCTGCTGAAGGAGTAGAAACAAATAATGTGTATCCGTCAGCATCGGTGGTGGTGGCGACAGTATCTTCGGAACGACGACTGAAACCCTCTGGGGTGGAGGTGGTAGACCTCCCTATGCAACTGCCGGGGTCTCCGGAATAGTAGAATCACTGGGGACAGTCTCGTGAACCTCCTCCTCGACCGGGTCAGATCTCTCGGGCAAGCTACTCGATCCAGAGGCCTGCGGATGCGTCTTCGTCATCCTGGAGACGAATTGAAACAAGAGATCAATATGGCACAAGATAAGATATTATTAAAGGAGGACACTTGAATTCAAATGCAAGAAGAATTGTCATGGTAATCAAAAGATCAGAATTTTCCTAAAATGTGATTGAGTAACTCCTATCTTATTCTAGATCCTATGTCCTAGTCGCAGGCTCGTAATTAGCACTCTAAGTCGAGCACCATTACGAGATCGTACTAATTGCGACACAGACCTGCATGGGCCGCCACAAAAATGTGTTACGACCCGCACCCTGATTAGGAGCACGAGTACGTGGTTACGTCCAGCCTACGCCGCAGCATCGACGGTAGAACGCTGTCTAGGTTGTCTACAAACTACACTAAACAGTATAAAGGTACATGTACAGTATATACACTCCGAATGGAGGTGACATAGCAATACAGTCTCAATCACATAACAAACTATGATAGATAGCACGAAAGGAAAAAAAATGATAGATGAAGCGGGAACAAGTTCGAGATCCACACAAGTCCAAAACTAAACATAACATCACAGAATATAATATAATACTACAGTCTGAAAAGTACTAGCTGGCTCGCAGTCCAGGCAACCCAACTAGTCTACACTACTCAGGGAGTACAAATTCTAGTGGCTCTACTAACAAGCCACGGTCCAAGTCTACTCCATCTAACCCGTCCCCATAATAGGTCGGGCAATCAGCCTCTGAATCATCTGTAAAATTTATCAACGGTATCCTGTCAGGAAAATGAGCAAGTACAACCACCAACAGCAGTTCCATATAAATTGACAAATTTTATAAGAGACAGTGTAATGAAATACAAGACAAAATCAACTGAAAATATATATCAAGAATGTGAGTACTGAAAAGGACGATAATACATATGAATAGGACGAAAATACATATGAATAGGACGACTTGGGAACTATTCGGAAGCTGAGTTACAACCCTTAAACCAAACAAGGACCGGGGTTGTAACCCTTCTTCCGAACAGAACTTAGTCACCAAAAATAATAATATAAAAAAGGTGCCTTAAATTATTAGTGTGTTATGTGATCGGCTTAGGAAAATATACTCAGGCTTTCCATCCGACCGACCATGAACCATAAATACAATAGAGCAGTAAGGCCGGTCACCATGGAAAGCTATGAACCATATAGGGTAAGGTTTTACCCGTTGTGAGGTGAGGGTATAGCTAGGAACCATATGTACCATAGAACCTTGTGGGAATTTGATCACACAACCACTAATAACTCCCCCATCCCCGAATAGTACAATGGATCTGGACATAACACGTCATGACGCGGGATTCCCTAAGAGGGGAGCAAGTCCTCTTCAGGAATCGGCGTCAATACAAGTACAAGAATCAAGACCAAGCAAGTACAAGTATCCCAAGAAATCCAGGAATGACATCTCATGACAGAAATCCGACAATACTAGTCCGTGAACTATCGTGTCTGAGAATCAAGTAAAACACTACGACTGAATCGGATATAGTAGATATCAAGACAATAAAAACTATCAGTGAATGTACTCGCCTGCTGTCCTGAGCTGTAGGGTATATCAGTGCTCAGAGCAGAAATCAGAAACCTAAAGATGAGATATTGTATGTTAAATTAGGTTTAAACAAGTTTAAGAATGATTCACAATGAATGATATGCAATCTAGGTCAAACTAGGTCTCACTGAGTCACACTAAGTCCTGTCAAGTCAAATCTAGGTCAAATCAAGTTATATCAAGTCAATCTAAGTCAGACCAAGTCAACTCTAGGTCAACCCTAGGTCCAACTGGTCAAATGTTGACCAACAGTTGACTTTTGGTCAACTGGTCAACTCTGGTTTGGATTTGGTCAAATCTAGACAAAGTGTTGACTCACGGTTGACTTTTGGGTAAAAAGTCAACTCTGGGTCAACCGAGCCAAAATTGGCTCAAATATGACATTTGTAGGGTGTACCCAACAAGCCACCCAAGTTTCAAGTCAATCCGAATACCCGAACTCCGTATCTCGAAATTACCCGATTACCCCTTAACATTTACCCTTAAACCGTTCTAACTCGACGCCAAGTGGCCTTCCCTTAGGAATTCCACTCCGTGCTTCCTAGGGTAGTAGGGTACTAGTCTATACAACCATTACCTACCAAGTTTTCTAGGATAAGTGGACATCCAGTCCATCTTACGGTCCGAATCGCCCGTTTACCCGTTATCTTGAATATTTCAAGATACGGGATTGTGCGGTGCGATACCGTCTCCCCAAGCCCACACGCAACCCCGATTTCTACTCGGGAGCCTACCCACAAAATCTAATTTACGTATTCTTGCCCTACGCCAAGTTTCAACTCATTCCGATACTCCGAGCTCCGTTTCGCCCTCTAACTCGATCCCCTCTATTTCCTATTTCTCATTCTTAACTTCTTCTAATCTTCTCTATGTATCTATCTATATATATACCTATATATATATCTGTAGCTACTGCTACTGCTGATTCATCTTCTTCTTCATCTCTCCTATCGCTCCATATATATATATATATATATATATATATATATATATATATATATATATATATATATATATATATATATATATATATATATAGACATATATATCTATCTAACCATCTATTATATATCTATGAATATATACACACAACACTCACATATCTATCTATAAATATAAACACACACACTCTCCAATTTTCCTTACACACGCACATAAAGCACAAACACACAAAATACTCAATTTCTCGAATTTTAGCACACTGGGACAACCTGCACACCTTTAAGGCTCTCCTGCTCACCTTTAAGGCACTTCTGCTCACCTTTAAGGCTCCTCTGCTCACCTTTAAGGCTCTACTGCACAGTTTTTTCTGAATAGCATTCTGCACACTTCTAAGGCATTCCTGCACAACTACGAGGCTCTCATGCACAACTCTAAGGCTCTATTGCACAACTATAAGTTCTAATACACAACTCTAAGCATTGATACATACATATACAATATATATATATATATATATATATATATATATATATATATATATATATATATATATATATATATGCTAAAAATTAATCCAAAATGGGTTTTAAAAAATGCTAAAAATAAATAAAAATCATAATTAAACTAAATTACTCATAGGGGACTAGTCCAAACTCCTAAACCTAAAAGTTTAGTGTGGTGGGCCATGGTTAAATAACATGCTAATTACGACTCAAGTCGAAATTCTCCGGAGTCCCGAATTAACTCGGAATGCGATGAAATTCGAACCCGACTCCTATAATAATTAAATATTAATATTCATGAAATAAAATTCCCAAAAAATATTATAAAATGGAAAATTACTATTTTACCACTAACTGGGAAAAGTGAGGATGACAGGCGATGGGTTTGGAAGTGCAAGGTATGCGTATATCCTGCATGGACGGATTCTGAATAGAGGGCACTTATAACATGACAGGGAAAACGGATAGGCGTATTCACCTTGCATCGGTTGCAAGGGCGGGTGCGTCGATATTGTTAAGTTGTGCCACGAATCAAACACGAGATTGCTTGCCTGTTTACTTATGCAAATTAAATAACATGCTTGCCATGCTTTACGCTTTCGAATATGCTATGAAATTGACCCTAAGGAGAACATAGCAAGATCATAAGCTAAGTTGCATGATTCAACATAAATATTAAAATGTCGGTTTGGAAAGAAGATCTTTGCTTCAGTACATGCGAGGACGAACGTACTGATCCTCCACCAGCTTCATGCAGGGTGCAGGGAATGGATTGCTCGCGGCGAAGCGTTGCTTGAACGCGTTGAGGCTTGGAATGTCGAAGCGTATTGAAGCGTGCGATCGCATTGACGCTCGGACTCGCGACAGGATTGATACGGACGAGATATAGAAGGCATGATGTATGGAACGATGAAATCCTTTGTGGGCAAGAGAGAACCTGAGTGTTGTAGCCAATCTGGCAAATTCTGTTGGGCTATCGAAAGCCTTTGTAATCTGATTTCGAATATCAATAAAGAGAATCGTCTTCGTATACTCTGTTTTCCTTTCATTGTTAACGTTCAATTCAAAGATAACCATTTGAGAACTTGTCATCTTGCCTTGCACGAGCGCAACTCCAGGCTCGTGCGGCATCATGCCCCAGCGAGGACGATGATTCGGATGATTCCGGGTCGGGGCGTGACAGCTATGCACACGGCCTTTTGGCTAAGTTGTCGCATCCTGATTTTCTGAGTACGATCATTCCTGCGACATGAATCACCATGTCAACGCTCACACGGAACGATCGCCCCAAATCTGACGCGACGCATATGCGAGGCTAGAGTTGTGCTCGCGCAAGGCAAGAATGTCGATGATGTGGTTATCCGCGTAACCCTCAAGTCACTTCTATCTTCATCCAACATTCATCTCAATCAATGTCCTAAGTATTGCATCCAACCGAACAATAACACTTGTACGATCGTCATTCGCCGAGTCAGAGTACCCCCGAGTTATCGCATATCGATCTTTGATACGCCTCAATACCATCGACGATATGCGTAACCCGACGATCTTCCTTTGCAACCAATTTTGAGTCGTGCGAATGATGCTATCGTCCAACTGGATAATCTCCTCGACATTTAAATTCAAGTTCGATCATTATCCCTCGAATCATTCACACATCAATTTTCTCAAACCCGAGTTCACGTATTGTTCATCTGTCTATCTTAAGTCATCGACCAATGTATTTCTCAATTTGCATCGTCCCTTTGTTAACTCAATTATCGAACAACGTTCAATCCAATCCTTAGAGTCATTGCGTAACTTCAAAATTCAACTTTTCATGCACGCTATCTTCCCATCGTGCTAACTTTCTATATGATTTAACCTATCGATTCCCTTTATCAAGTCATCTGTTCGCTACACCCTAACTTTCCCTCGATTTGAATTCACCTACTCAATCATTCTCGCGTTTCATACTTCGCACAATCCTCAATCCCGTGCACGTTCCGTGCGCGTTAATTTCTAAGTTGTTTGAATCGACTCGTCAAAATCTTCAAGACTATTTTTTACTTAATCATATTCAATCTAAGGCTTTGCATCCACGCGACGCTTGCTGATAGACTCATCGATACCCCACATCCTCAATCGATCGATCGACATTCCTGAGACTATCGCATACACCACTCAGGAATGAAGTCATTCAACAAATCCTTAAAACTATCATTCGAATCAAAATCGACTTCTTCGAATCCCGTTCGAACCATTCCTCTACTTCCAAGCACGCTCATCTATATCGTACCGAGGTTGTCGTCGCTCGATAGTACCCCTATCGATAGTCATCTCATTTACTCAATTGAGTCCAACTCATTCTTGCTCAACACTATTTAATTCCCGTACTCGACTTTTCTAAGGTCGATGCAACTTTGGTGTATATGCCCAGCCCGACTTAGCCAATCGTGACTACGCGAACCATCCTTTTGTTCCTTGTCAAAAACTGTTTTCCTATGTTTTGCAAAATAGTTAGACTTATTGTATGGACATCCCGTGGGACATTTGAGAGAGAGCGCACCAACGATATCAGCTTTACGGAGCAACAATTCAGAGTTTGCGGAAACAACGGAGTTAAAGAATTCAATCGATAGTCCAAGGACGTAAAGCCGTGCTCTGATACCATTATGTCATGCCCCGCTCCCGTAGGAGCGATCGTCCTCGCTAAGGCGTGATGCCGCATGAGCCTAGATTGCGCTCGTGCAAGGCGGGTTCCATAACGGCCAATTTCAGCGACTACGACGGGGTCGTCGCACAGAAGTCCCAAGCAGAGATATTGAATAATAGCAGCGAAAAGTAGAACCAAACACAAGTTATTCAAAAGAAGCTCTTTATTGATATTGAAACAAAGGTTATAATGGGGCGCAAGGCCAAGATTACAAGTCTCTCAAGTTCACTCAAGCTCACTCATCTCACATTACAAGTCACCCAGCTCTCTCTCATCTCTCAATACAAGTCTTGAACCAGCGGAAGCTTCGGAAGGCGACGTCCATACATTATGTCCCGTATAAGTCTTTACTCCATGCGGCCGCACGCTTCGAATCGCCAAGGAACTCCGTGCCTCGACGCATCCAAGCGAGCTCCGTGCCACGAGCTTCTACCTGTGCCTGCACATGAAAACTATGTGGGTGTCAGTACTCAACTGTACTGGTGGAATGAGCTCCTCGCCCACCCATACAAAACCGACACGTTTATTTACTTTGTGCAACATAGCCCCTTATGATTGCCTTTCTACTCTTGCCTTAGGATCAGTTTTAGGACAAACGCCTTGGCCTATTTTGTGTCTCTAGACCATCCCGTGCTTGCAACAATAACGTCGACTCAACAACGTTAACCTATCAAATCGTGCTTGCCTTTCGACCAAAATCAGAGACGCAACTACGCGATAAGACTCCATTCCGTGTGACCGTGCTATAAGTCCTTGTTGAGGCCGTGCCTCGCAACTCAATGAGACTCAATCATATCGTCGCCTCGCGACCCTTGCCGCTTCGCGGCCCTTTGCTACTCAATCATCATCCGACCTAATCAAGACTTGTGGGTTAAGTGTCACTCGACTAACTTTGTCTTGCGGCGTTTCCAGTCTTAAACTCAAGACAACTCAATCATAACTATGCAACTTATATGCCGACAACATAAGACTCGACGCCACATCTCGTGCCGAAGCACGTCGTCTACGTTGCAACCAAATCTTAGGCCCAACATTGTGTTCAAACTATACACACACATTCAACTCGACTCCTTGATATAGTGCACTCAATACTCGACTCAATTCAAAGGCACACTCGCGGATTGTCGCCCGTGCCGACTCATCTATATGAGGTCACTAGCATGACAAGCTATCTTGGACACATAGCTGGTATAGGATGGACCGGTCACCGCAAGTAGCTAGCCCCGATGAGCGTCCACCGAATACTTGCCTTTCGGCTCAGCTATCCCGCTCATATTCACCCTCGGTTTTCTCCCAGGCCGGAACGGTCCCGTGGCCCCGGGTTGTCGTCCGAGGAAACAAATCGCCCTTGTCGACAAGTTGTCCAATGACCATGCAAGACTCGACACAAACTGATGTCTCACACAGTCATTCCTCTTCCAATGTTACCATCTCTTTCAAACCAATATCAAGACTTCTATCATTTGAGGCCCCTCGACGACCCACGATCGCGAGCATTCTTTCTATGTTACCATATCATTTCATTCAACTCAATGCCTATTCGATAGTCCTTTCTCCAAAACTCATTAAATCAACCGTGGTTCATGCCTTAAACACTAAGTTCGTGCATCGTGCCTCAAACTGACTTCCGATCTACGCGACGCTATCGCCCAAGTCATACTTTAGATGACGGACCTCGAGACCGTAAGACTATGTGGTTATACCCAACCGTAGAACTCGTAGGAGCGTGCTTGCTACCACTCCGATAGCCTAACATAACTTGTCTGACTTAAACGCACAACGACTCGACGAGCAAAGGTTGCGTCAAGCCTCGCATTGCAGAAACGTGCCGCACATGCCTTCGACTTCTGAACGACCAAGTCATTAGGGTGCCTAGACTTATATCATAAGCCGTGCAACGCAACTTACCTCATGGGCAAACCAAGGCTATGCCAAGCCTTGGACGATGGGACCGTGCACGCTTTATGAAGCATTCTTGCGGGCGACGCCTATGACTTAGGCTACGTTCATAACTTCGCCTACTCAACCAACTTTCCTTCTCCCAAGCCACGGGACGAAGGATCGAGTGTCATTTTCAAAGCACGCCGTGCACCAACTCTAAGCCGACCATTGTACCTTTCCATCTTCTAACTCATTTCGACCTGTCGGGATTATTCCCTTTAGCTATATGGATTCGTCTCTTTTATTATCAAGCCTACTTGTGCAAGTTAAAAACATGCGATTTATTATGTGAAGGCTAAGATGAGGCAAGTTCACCGAAACTACCCCACCTGAGCGAGCGGTCGCCTCGACCGAGCGATGTCTCCGAGTAGTCGTTACAAGGCTAAGTCCGAACGCCGTTAGCGTTCCGATTCCTCCGATTGACTGAGCGGGACGGAGCACTACATCATACACCACTCAGAAAAAGTTTCATCCTCGAAACTAACTGAGTATACTTATCGACTTATAACTTGATTCAACGTTCAAGGACTCTCGCACGCACTACCCTTAATCTTTTCTTTGAAACACTAATTCAAAATCCTTGACCCTTTTTCCATTCCTCTAGTCTCACTTGATTCAATGTATCACTTAGTTGGATCGTGCACATATTCTAGGCGTCCCCAAAATACATGTATTTCAGCCAAGTCTCGTGATAGAGAATCCACCATCACCACTCGAGTCGGATCGTGCACATATTCGGGCGTCCCTGATATACATGCATGTCAACAGATAGTCGCGAGTGGTACCTCCACAAATCCTACCACTTCGCACTCGGACGTCTGCCTAACCGATAGGCTGTCTTTCCGTCAGTATTGGAATCATAGTTCCCAAACAACAATATCAACACTGACCCCATCCTAAGGTCAATCCAAATTGATAGTACGGGGTTTTCTACCCAAGCTCGCATCACTCTGATTTCTAAACATCGAGCACCAATTTTCTACACACATCCCAACATTCGTCGTACGGGGTCTGAGTCATCCAGCAAAGCTATCCTATCGTAAGTTCACTCAACCAAATCTTCGACACATCAATATCGCTCGACCATCAAGCCATTTCACATAGTCTATCTCTTCGAACACGTTCGATATAGTTCGCCTATCAATCCTTCTCAATTCAAGCACACTATGACGCAATTCATCGCTAATCAAAATTTCACATTCCACGTTTCCTAAGTCATCTATTCCAATTCACGTAATCGATCATGAGGTCGTCTAGCTTAACAATATGTTATGCCTCGATCTCACGCGATTCTGATTATCCACGGTGGGCATGAATCACCATGTACGCTCCCGCGGGATAATCATCCTCATCGGAACGTAACTCTTGTTTTGTGTCTAGACTAATTCATTCTCGATGCGCGGATTGGACCTACTTGATCCTCAAGTTTATTCAATCATCAATCGCAAGTCCTAACATCCCCGAATTTTCCTTCGCATCAAACCAACAAGTCAGACAATCAACGTTGCCGCGTCCTGATTTTTTGAGTTCGATCATTTCTGCGACATGAATCACCATGTCAACGCTCACGCGGAATGATCGCCCCAAATTCGACGTGACACATGTGCGAGGCTAGAGTTGTGCTCGCGCAAGGCAAGAATGTCGATGCTGTGGTTATCCGCGTAACCCTCAAGTCACTTCTATTTTCATCCAACATTCATCTCAATCAAAGTCCTAAGTATTGCATCCAACCGAACAATAACACTTGCACGATCGTCATTCGCCGAGTCAGAGTACCCCCGAGTTATCGCATATCGATCTTTGATACGCCTCAATACCATCGACGATATACGTAACCTGACGATCTTCCTTTGCAACCAATTTCGAGTCGTACGAATGATGCTATCGTCCAACTGGATAATCTCCTCGACATTCAAATTCAAGTTCGATCATTATCCCTCGAATCATTCACACATCAATTTTCTCAAACCCGAGTTCACGTATTGTTCATCCGTCTATCTTAAGTCATCGACCAATGTATTTCTCAATTTGCATCGTCTCTTTGTTAACTCAATCATCGAGCAACGTTCAATCCAATCCTTAGAGTCATTGCGTAACTTCAAAATTCAACTTTTTATGCACGCTATCTTCCCATCGTGCTTTCTCTATACGATTTCACCTATCGATTCCCTTTATCAAGTCATCCGTTCACTACACCCTAACTTTCCCTCGATTTGATTTCACCTACTCAATCATTCTCGCATTTCATACTTCGCACAATCCTCAATCCCGTGCACGTTCCGTGCGCGTCAATTTCTAAGTTATTCGAATTGACTCATCAAAATCTTTAAGACTATATTTTGCTCAATCATATTCAATCTAAGGCTTTGCATCCACGCGACGCTTGCTGATAGACTCATCGACACCCCACATCCTCAATCGATCGATCGACATTCCTGAGACTATCGCATACACCACTCAGGAATGAAGTCATTCAACAAATCCTCAAAACTATCATTCGATCATCAAAATCGACTTCTTCGAATCCCGTTCGAACCATTCCTCTACTTCCAAGCATGCTCATCTATATCGCACCGACGTTGTCGTCGCTCGATAGCATCCCTATCGATAGTCATCTCATTTACTCAATTGAGTCCAACTCATTCTTGCTCAACACTATTTAATTTCCGCACTCGACTTTTTTATGGTCGACGCAACTTTGGTGTATATGCCCAGCCCGACTTAGCCAATCGTGCCTACGCGAACCATCCTTTTGTTCCTTGTCAAACACTATTTTCCTATGTTTTGCAAAATAGTTAGACTTATTGTATGGACATTCCGTGGGACATTTGAGAGAGAGCGCACCAACGATATCAACTTTGCGGAGCAACAATTCAGAGTTTGCGGAAACAACGAAGTTAAAGAATTCAATCGATAGTCCAAGGACGTAAAGTCGTGCTCTGATACCATTATGTCACGTTCCGCTCCCGTAGGAGCGATCGTCCTCGCTAAGGCGTGATGCCGTACGAGCCTAGATTGCGCTCGTGCAAGACGGGTTCCATAACGGCCGATTTCAGCGGCTGCGACGGGGTCGTCGCACAGAAGTCCCAAGCAGAGACATTGAATAATAGCAGCGAAAAGTAGAACCAAACACAAGTTATTCAAAAAAAGCTCTTTATTGATATTGAAACAAAGGTTACAATGGGACGCAAGGCCAAGATTACAAGTCTCTCAAGTTCACTCAAGCTCACTCATCTCACATTACAAGTCACTCAGCTCTCTCTCATCTCTCAATACAAGTCTTGAACCAGCGGAAGCTTCGGAAGGCGACGTCCATACATTATGTCCCGTATAAGTCTTTACTCCATGCGGTCGCAAGCTTCGAATCGCCAAGGAACTCCGTGCCTCGACGCATCCAAGCGAGCTTCGCGCCACGAGCTTCTACCTGTGCCTGCACATGGAAACTATGTGGGTGTTAGTACTCAACTGTACTGGTGGAATGA
The DNA here is from genome assembly GCA_029216955.1 of Iris pallida. NCBI lineage: Eukaryota > Viridiplantae > Streptophyta > Magnoliopsida > Asparagales > Iridaceae > Iris > Iris pallida. Next base: position 47,197,327 of record JANAVB010030220.1, on the reverse strand, counting down.
GCTCCTCGTCCACTCATACAAAACCTACGAAAGCACACCGAATTGGATTGGAGAAAGTGAGGAATGATGATCATTGACCACATAGCTTCCAGAAACCATGATGACCGAGTTGGTTCGACCAGGCTTTGAGATTCATTTCATCAGAGAAAGTAGCCTTCTTCGATGAATGGCCAAACCAAGCGATAACCAAGCCAACTCTATCTAGAAAAGTTAAACTGGTTAAGAGTTACAGAATAACAGGCAATGTTGTGATTAACCAATAAAGAGAGCAGAAATACCAGACAAGAAGTTCTAATATTATAGTTAAAAATAAATATGAGGTACTACTTCCCATTCTAGAACCACTCAGTTAAAGTTTCTTTTCTTCTTCTTTTTTCTTTTCCCTTTTGAGATAAAAGGGTGGGAATAAATCCTCACGTTTTATAAATGGAAATTACCGTAAAGTCACAACAAGAAAATGATCCGTCTCCGCAAATACAATGAAAAATGGAAAACAAGATAACATACTCCAACAATACTAAAAGGAACAGATTTGTCCCCGAGTCACAAGTTTGCCTTCTTATAACGGTTAACATTAAGACCTATTGGTGCCAAACTGATCTTGACGAAAGGTGGGTTAAGAGTCGATCGAAACAAATAGGTACAAAGCTAATCGATAGGCCTTTTGAAATGATTGGAGGAACCAGGAAAGAAATTTTGTTCCTTTCCTTTGTTTAGTAGTCACAAACTTGCGAACTATTTTTTTGACATAAAAGAAAATAGGAGGAAAGATGGTTCCCTCTCAGAGCCCATGAGGTTTGTGTATACTCTTACAAGTACAAATACACTAATTTGAGGGACCCCCCACATCCACTTGATATCACAGGGTTCATTCCATATTGGACTAAACACATCATATCATAACCTCGTACTAGTAGGAAACGTCCATGCACAATCTCCATTCTCTATCGTTTTCTCCATGTTGAAAAGTTGGGAGAGACTACGAGAAGGGAGATGAACCTTGACGCTAGAGATTTTTTTGGGTCTCATCATGATTTCATTGGATAACATAAACAACTTCTTCGAGGTGGTATAACTAACAAGAAAACAAAAGAAATCAAGTGGACGTGACACTGTTATCACAAGAGAATTGCCATGGAGGAAGACAAAGTTGAATTGAATTTTTATGCCCAGCTGTCTGTCAACCTCAACCCTCTTGTACCAGTGCTAAGTTCTAACCAGAGCCACTATTATGAGCAAAACATAAGAGTTATAGCAGAATCTGAAGACTCAGATCAGTTGTTGGGTTGGTCGTGTAGTGTAGTGTAGGTAGATCTGTACCTACCTATTCTTGGTCACACGTTAGAACTTTGTCCACACAGAAAAGTAAAATGATATCACAACTTACTGTTACCAGTCTACGGAATTAACGAATTTGTTAGGAAAACTAATAATCATCTAACAATGTGATACTTCAAAACTAAAGTCCAATCAAGCACTTAAAATCGTATACCAATGATCTTGAAAACAACATCTTATGATCCAGTTATATATATATATATATATATATATATATATATATATATATATATATATATATATATATGAAATGATAATTTTATTGATAAAGAATGAAACAAGTAAAAGTTAAGTTTTCTAAATATTAAAATAGACGAAAATAAGATATTAGTTTGGGCATTATATTATCTAATAGGCATTGGTAGCTTTCGGTATTGGGCATTAAGTTTTTCTAATATGAAATTGTTGCAATGTGAGGAATCATTTTGGTCTTAACCTTAAACTAGATCCCTTGAGCCATACAGAACTTCCAGATGAAAAATATACATGGTATATATATATATATATATATATATATATATATATATATATATATATATATATATATATATATATATATATATATATATATATATATATATATAGTGGTGGTCTTAACCTTGAAGTAGATCCCTTGAGCCAACAAAACTTTCAGTAAAATATATATATATATATATATATATATATATATATATATATATATATATATATATATTTTATATATATATATATATATATATATATATATATATATATATATATATATATATATATATATATATGACTTTAAATTTTGAGACATGAGACAAATTCTAAAAGTGGTGTCCTCAAAGCTTAATGCTCATAGATTTGTTTTTCATGGACGACGATAAAATAGTATTATCAACACAAAATTAAAGAAAAAATAACAAACAAAATATAATATCCAAAATAATATATGTCATAATGAAATACATATAAAACTGAACATACTCCAAACCAAAAAAAAATTGATGTTCTAGACAAATAAATAAATAAATAATAATGTTTGGGGTAGTTCATATATAATAAAAAAATGTAACTTGTTCTATTGTTCAATTACCTCCAAGAGAGAGAGAGAGAGAGAGAGAGAGAGGGAGAGAGAGATGATATTATCAACGACAGAAGGATAAGGGAGATTGGCAACGACAGAAGGGTAAAAGGAGATTGGAAACGTCAACTATTAGAGCGACGGAAAGGGAGATAATTTAATTTTGACAGCGACTGCACAATTTTTTTTTTCATTATGACTAACCGACTATTCTTTTGGTATTCTAGCATATGACATTTAGATATCCTATTACAAAAAATATTTTTACGCCAACTAAACGACCTCATTCGGGTCTTTTTTTTTTCATTTGATTACATTGCGATTAAGATTACATTACAGTGTACCAAATGAGGTCTTTAGAATGAGTCTGTTGGACCTTTGTACTTAATTGGACTAACATAATTAAGTATTATATATAAAAATTTGGTACCCTCTAAAAATTTGGGCCTGAGGTACCCGCCTCATGGGCCTCATATCTAGTCTTTTGGCATATATATATATATTGGCAGAAGATTGGTGGATCGAGTCACGGATCGGTGGATCGAATCACGGGAGCATATATGTGTGTGTGTGTGGATTGAGGGACCAGGTATGGCACGTACACTTAAAGGCCAAGGATGCACTATCATCAATTTTGGACCCTTGCCACATGAGACTTTCTTCTAATCTCCTACTCCCAGTTCCATATAAGCGAATTAGTGGACAACAGAACTGCATCATTTAAAATGTAGTGTTAGAAACATTTAATATAATGCAGAAAAACATGACACAAATGAAGTTAAAGAAGCAAGGAGGGTGATTGATGATGCATCCTACTAGTTCAGTAAACTTAGTTAGGCCAAAATTGAAAGGCGGCCACCAAGATGGCAGGCCACGTCACGCCCCCATATGATTGTTCTTTTATCTTCCATGGTAAAAATTAATAAAAGAAAAGGGTGACAAAATATTATTATGTCATATTATTTCAATTACTAGAAAACAAAAAAGGAATAACTGGACGGCAAGCCAGGAAGAAATCAATTATGCTATTTGGCTCCCAAAATATTTGGGTGATGCCATCTCCCATTATGTGGCAACTGACGTGACAGATGACATAACATTGACATGGCAAATTATAATCCAAAAATTTAATTTCCCAATTTTTTTTAATATTAATGTTAATTTTAATGTTAACATTAATGTTAATGTTAATATTAATTTTAATATTAATATTAATATTAATGTTAATTTTAATGTTAAAGTTAATTTTAATGGTAACTATCATGTTAATTTATTAATTTACTATTAATTTTAATTTAATATTAATTTTATTGTTAAATTTTGTCATGTCAGCGACCATGTTATCTGTCACATAATGGGAGATGATATCACCCAAAAATTTTGGGAGTCAAATAGCATTTTTGGGAAGAAATAGAAGTGAAGCTCAGTTCGTCAGAGAATGAATGTAGCCTTACATGACAAATGGCAAAAACAAGAAAACCAAAGTCTAATCTACTCTACATAGGGATATTAGATTGGCTGAGGCTTAGAATAACAGCCATTGCAGTGACCATGAATAGAAAGCATAAATATCAGATTCGCTTACATAAATCAAGGTGTTCAGTGGGCCGGTTGGCCCGAAACCCGGTCCGGCCCGCACGTCAGTCCGTTCAGCGGAAGTCCGGACGGTCCGCTTTCAGGCCCGGCACGGCCCGGCCCCCCACCCCCAACGGTCCGGGTCGGGCCTCCCCCGCCCAACCCGAGACCGGCCCGGACCGGCCCGCACGAATTTTTTTTTTTTTAATGGCCCACTGGCCCGGCCCGGATGGACCGGCCCGACAACCGGCCCGAAGTCCGGTCCGCTTCAAATTTTTTTTTTTCCCAGAATGTGAACGTTGGGGGGGAGGGGGTATTTTACCAAAATGCCCCCAATTCTAACCGTTTTATAAACGTTGGGGGGAGGGGGGCATTTTGGTCATTTTTGGACCAAAATGACCAAAATAATCCAAAAAATTTCCTATAAATAGGCCAAAAATCTCATTTTTCAAACACAACTCATTCAAAACATTTCTCTACAATTCTCTACTTGTAAGGCTTCCCGGTGCTCTACGGTGCTCTACTTCTAAGGCTTCCCGGTGCTCTCAACCCCATTCCGGCGTTCTACGGCTTCCCGAACTCCCTCCCAATCCATTCCTTTATTTTATTTTCTAAATTTGTACTTATTTTTTATAAATGGCTGGTGAAGGTTCAAACCCACCTAATCTTACTGGACAGACTTACAACATTTTTAATTCTTTTTTTGGTGAAGGTTCAAACCCACCTGAGCAAATAGCAACCAATCCGGAGGGGTGCCTTCCATCTCCTCCAGAAGTCGCTAGTTCTACACAACTTCCTGAAAAGAGAAAAAAGTCTAAGTATTGGAATTTTTTTACTTTGATTTATGAAACTAATCCTGATGGTTCGCTTATTTTAGATGCCAAGGGTGAACCAATACCGTGCAAGGTGCAATGCCAGAAATGTTTGAACCAGAACGCATGGAAGAAGGACGGTGGCACCGGGACCATATCCATACACTACGACACTTGCTACGGGAAGGACACGCTTCAAACGTCCCAAACCCAAATAAGCTTTGGAGGTGCCACCGGTTCTTCAATGGGTAACTTTACTTACTCAGCTGCGCGTCATAAAACAGAATTAGTTAAATATATTATTCGTGATGAACTTCCTTTCACTTCGGGTGAAAGTGAATCTTTACGCGATTATGCAACATTGTCACTAAACGCCTCCTTTACTAGAGTTAGTAGACAACAAGCTCGAAATGAGGCTATTCGTCTCTTTAAGGAGCAGAGAGCCGCTTTGAAAGCGGTTTTACAAAATATTAGTAATTTGTCTATTATTTCTGATATTTGGACTAGTAAGCAAAGTTATGCTTACATTTGTATTACTGCACACTATATAGATGCACAATGGATGTTGCAAAAATGCATCATCTGTCTTAAAATTATAGAATATCCACACACGGGCGCTGTAATTTCAAGTGTCATTTCTCAACACGTGCGTGAATATGATATTCACCACAAAAATTTTTCTGTCTCTTTGGATAATGCTTCAAACAATAATGCTGCTATGTCTTCTTTGTCATTGATTTTTCAGCCTATTTTAGAAGGTAGACTTTTGCATGTTAGGTGTGCTTGCCATATTATTAACTTAGTTCTTAAAGAATGTTTAGAATATTTTAGTCGCCATTTAGACACTCTGCGACAATGCTTGCACACTTTGAACACGTCTCCAAGTAGACAACAAAGTTTTGCATGCACATACGCACATTTTGGTATTACTTTTAGAAGATTTGTGAAGGATATACCACATAGGTGGAACTCCACCTACTTGATGTTGAAATCTGCAATTCCTTTTAAGGATGTTATTACGTATTATTGTAATGCGGATCTCACCTTTGACTTTCAAGTTACTGCTGATGATTGGGTAGTAGCTGAAAGTATTTGTGAATTTTTAGAAATTTTTTACAATGCTACATGTATTCTTTCTGGTGTTTATTATCCCACATCTTGCTTAGCTTTACGTGAACTTTGTAACATTTCTTATTTACTTTCTAGATATAGAGATCTTCCAAATTTTGAATATGTTGTGAGAAATATGGAAGCCAAATTCAAGAAATATTGGGGTGAAGTACCTCTTTTATATTGTTTGGCTTCCATATTTGATCCTACAATCAAATTGGATGACGTATAGGCTTTATTAGATGGATTTGGAGAATATATGGATATAGATGTTACTGACATGAAAGTAGAAGTTAAACTTGCGTTGGACATGTTAGTTATACTGTACGAAGAAAGAGCAGCGTCGACCCGACCAACTCAGGGGGGGCTAGTAGTAGCTCCGGCTTGGCGTCTAAGCTATCAACAGCCGGTCGCTTACTACAAAGGAAGAAACAAAAGCAATCTTTCCAACCTACTCAAGAGTTGTCTCTGTATCTTAGTTCTTATGAAGACGAAGAAGAGACTCCAAATCACTTCGCCGTTTTAGAATGGTGGAAGAGACACAACAAGAGATATCATGTTCTTTCTACCATAGCACGTGATCTACTAATGGTCCCGGTGTCTATGGTAGCATCGGAGTCCTGTTTTAGTGCAGGATCAAGGATGTTGAACAGAAAGAGGGGCCGCTTGAAGCCCAATATCTTGGAAGCAATAGTGTGCGTACAAGATTGGATTAAAGCCGAGAGAAGAACCCAAAACCAGATAGATGAAAATCTTGATATTCACGAGCTGGAGTTTGAATCGCTTTCGGTGCATGAAGGCGAACAAGAATGAGGCTACGGTGCAAGGTATGTACATTTAATTTTTTACAAATTTTTTACAAATTTACAAATTTCAAATTTTTAACTTATACTTTTTAATTTTTAACTTATACTTTCAAAATTTAAATTTTAAATTATAACTTTCAAAATTTCAAATTTTTAACTTATACTTTTAAAATTTTAACTTATACTTTCAAAAATACAATTTTAAATTATAACTTACAAAATTTCAAAATTTTAACTTATACTTTCAAATTTTAAAATTTCAAAAACTAATTTTTACTTTTAAATTAAAAAAAAAAAATTTTAACTCCGCCTATGCCAAGCAAGCATTGCCGGTCCCAAGCCCGGATAAAGGAAGAGGGAGAAATGTTTTTTTTTTCAAAATAACACTAGAAATTAAAATAAAATAAAAAATAAAAAACATAAACAAAAACAATATAAATTAAAAAAAAAACAAAAAACAAAACTGAACCGGCCCGCACTAAACCGGAGCCCGGCCCGGCCCGTGGACCGCTCCGGCCCGGCCCGACCACCCTATGGTCCGGTTCAATGGGCGGGCTAGGCCCATCCTACTCAAACCGGTCCGGGCCAGGTCCGGCCCGCTTGCTTGCCCGGTCCGGTTCAGGCCCGGCCCGAGCCCGATTTGAACCGCAGCTTTTTGGACCGCGGGCCGGCTCGGACCGGCCCACGAACACCTTGATACATAAACCACCACGGGGTTGACAACAGGTACACTAACATCCAGAAGAAGAAAAAAGTACAATTCCAGTCTTAAATTAATTTTAGGAGGTACTATCCCCAATATCCTAGAACCAATCAGTTCAAAGTTCAAAGTTATAGTATTACAAATATAAATCTCCTCTGGAATGCTTTTAACAGTATCGGTATCGGACTATTCCTATGAGTATTGGTATCGGCAATATTGGTAGTATCGACAGTTTCGGATCGGAGTATCGGATCTTTTGGTATCGAAAACGAATAATTATTAATAAATTATTTACATTTAAAAATATATATTTTATACATTTAGGCACAATTTTAAGTATTTTCAGTGTTATTTCTTAGTAGTTTTGAAATTAAATGAAATAGCAGTCACCCTTACCGATTGCTTTACATACAATAGATTGATTTTTCTTCTTTTACATGCTTTTACAACCTTATTATCACTACTAAAATATGCTCTATTAGCGACGTTGTTTAGCGACGGAATAAAATTACGTCGCTAACTATATAATATAGCGACTCCTTTCTAATAACGTCGCAAAACGTCGCTGAATAGCGACGTTCAGCGACATTAGATAAAGTATGTCGCGGAATAGCGACGTTCAGCGACATATTAAGAAAATATGTCGCTTATATTAAAATTATTGCGACGGTTAGCGACGTCCACTGTTGACGTCGCTAACTTTTTTACTTAGGGCACAGGACTCATTTTTTCCCCTCACTCGAAAAATCGAAAAATCGAAACTCTTTTTTCCCCCTCCCCCCCCCCCCCCCCCCCGGCGACTCCCTTCCTCCCCCCCCCGTCGAGCTCCTCCTCCTCCTCTCCTCGAGCTCCTCCTCCTCCTCTCCGGCGGTAAACCCTAACCTAATTCCTCCTCCTCATTCTCTCCCACACACACACGCGCACACAGACACACACACACACACACACACACACACACACGGAGGGTGTGTCACACACACACACACGGTATAGTGCCCCGCTCCTTGCGGTCCACTATGTAATACCTACGGCTTGTTGACTCAGTCATGAACTGAGTACTTGGTGAAACCTTTGCCGGTATCGATTGATCACGGATGAAATGCAATGAACCTTTCCAATTGATGGATTGGCTTCTATTGAAATGAATCCAAGAGTTTTGCTGAATGTTTTCTCTTCGCTGCTTGGTTTTGATGAATGCGTTTTCGTGTTGGTTTTCGATGATTGGTTTTCATTGTTCGCTTTCATCGCATTTCGCATTCATTCCGAATCTTGAGAGAAAGAGACGAAGTATACTAATCAACTGTTGGTGCCATTGTAGGCCGCATGAATTGTTCGTGAACGGCGCGTGAAGTCCCTCCTTCTCTCAACTAAGATTCATCTCGGTGAGTTGCTTCAACCGAACAGACATTGATCTGTACGCCTAAGAAAAATGATCTGTAGTCTACTCTGTTGCCTTGTCCCAATGATCAACGATACCACATCCACAAAAGATAAGAGAAGATAATTGAATTGAATCAAATGCAAGAATATGTGTTGCTACTCTATCTGCTCGATAAGAATGATCATCTGCTTGTCATCAGTATGCTTGAAATGTAGACATGTACAGACGAACTTGTACGTGTTGAGATAAACCTGAAGGCACGAATCAAACGTGTCGTATACCTGTGCATAAGTCCAAGTGTGTCTCATCTGATAGAACGGCTAGAGCATGCATTTGGTCTCGGACAACTTGTATACAAGGAATTATTTGTCTCTCGGGTGGTATCTGGGGGCACCTGGAACCGCTCGGCCTAGGAGAGATTATGAGTACACTGGGTGCAAGGACCCATGTTAAAAGTGTAGCCGAATATCTGTGTCCTTAGCGACGAGCTGAACCAAAGAGTCACAGCGGCTAATCATGGAGAAAACCCATGGACCAACATGTAGAATAGTCCACCTGCATGACCCGAATGACAACTTCAATATCTGCAAGAATGACTCATGAATTACTCATTATGCAAATTGTGCTAACGTGGTTTTGTGCAGGGATGACTGCCGGCGAGTGTAAGTTGCTATGATATATTCTATCTGTCATGTTCTTATGAATTGTTAAAAAGAACCTAGACAAGTAGAAAGATCACTAGTAAATGTTAGCTCAACATATTGATTTAGTGCAGAGATTTGCGAGTTCGGCCAAAAGCCGCTCGCCAGTACATGATGTGTACTGACCCACGTTGTGGGCATCCTTTTCAGAAAGCAAAAGGAGACAGGGGGATTTCAAGTGAGGCACCAAAGCTCGTCTAGCCCAGTAGAGCTCGTGGATTCGCCTCGAAGTTTACTTTCAGTCAATTGCAAGTTTCCAGTTTTCATTTCCTTTGAAGGTGTCTTTCAATTCCAGCTTGTAATAAAGGATATCATGTATGGGCATTGTGGCTAATTTCAAAAGAGTATTTCAAAGAGAATCTTGTAGCCAAATTATAAGGCAAATCTGAGTTGTAAAGTTTTGTACTTGTATTCCTATCAAGCTATGAATAAAATGAGTATTTCCATTTCAAATCTCTGTGTCCAACATTTGGTTTTCTGCAATGGGTGCGTGCGTGTGTTTTGCTTGACTAATGGGTGCGTGCGTGTGTTTTTGCTTGACTAGTTGTTTTTGTGCAGGTACATGGCCTTGTGCAAGCGCAACTTAGGCTTGCACGGCATCACGCCTTAGCGAGGACGATCGATCCCGCAGGGATCCAAGCAAGACGGACGACCCTAGCGGGATCGGGGCGTGACAAAGTGGTATCAGAGCACAGTTTTACGTCCTTGGCCTCTTGCAAATATCGTTTTCAAAAAGTATATAAAGTACTTTGACGGCTTTCAAAAGTGTCCGTATTTTGGGTTATGAAAACCAATGCCCCATACAATAAGTCCATAATATTTTATGAGACTGACAGAAGTTACACTATTTTGTAGAGAGATGGCTCCTCCTCGTCCATCTGGCTCGACCGATGCGGTAGAACGCATCTTGACAATGTTGGAGTTACAGAGACAGGATAATGAGGAAAGAAATCAGATACATGAGGCCCGAGCGGCTGCCCAACAAAAGCAGTTGGATGCCCTGACCCAGCTTGTCACGGCGCTTGCGACAAATCGAGATGCCACCGCAGCGACGGAACCAACAGGAACGCCCGAGATCGAGCCCGTAGAGGGTGATGAGCCCCAGCCGGCGCAAAGGCACACTGTCTTTAGGCCAAAGGACTTCTTGGACGCGAAACCTCCAGAATTTCAAGACAGGACGTCACCCGACAAGGTGATCGACTGGATTGATAAAATAGAGACTCTGTTCGTGTTCATAGGAGTTCCAAATAGCAAAAAGGTAGTCTGTGCCGTTATGCTCCTACGGCTGCGGGCGAAGGACTGGTGGAAGGCGAAGAAGCCGGCGCTGCTCGCAACGGCTAGAAATGGAAAGATCTCGTGGGCCTTGTTCAAGAAGGCATTTCTGGATCAATATCTGCCTCGAGCCATGAGAAAGAAGATGGAGGATGACTTCATCACGCTAAAACAGGGGGATATGTCCGTGGAGGACTATGAATCAGAATTTGCTAAGTTGGCAAATTTTGCCGCTGCTTAGCTCCCCACGGAACAGACTCGCATAAATCGATTCGTGGAAGGTCTGAATTACGACATCCAGTTAAGTGTGCTGAATCGAGAATGCGGGTCCTATTCTCAAGCCTTTGAGGCGGCGCTTCAGGTGGAACAGTTCGAGCAGAAGAAAGCGTCCAACAAAGCGCCGAACAGTCGAAATCAACCCGCCAAGAGAAATCATGACGGAGAGAAAAAGACCGATGGGGAACCACGAAATGAGACAATCTGTTCCTACTGCGGTCGACGAGGACATGCGAGTGAAGAATGTCGCTTTGCGAAAGGTTTGGTATGCAGTCACTGTGGAAAGCATGGACACACCAAGGAGGACTGTCGTACCGCAAACCACGCTTGTTTTCGTTGTGGCCAACAAGGTCACGCCATCCGAAATTGCCCGAAGAGAAATCGAAATAGAGACGACACTGAAGAGCGTGGGCAGCTGCCAGGCCCACCGCCCCTTCGAGACAATCCGCAGAACCAGCCGCAGCGGATTAATGGACGCGTCTTCAATCTCTCCACGTTGCTTGACCCAGAATGCAACAATAGTGGAGGTGAGTTTTGTTTCTTAAGTTTTGAGGACAAACTTTTTCTCGGTGGGTTATTATGTAGTGCCCCGCTCCTTGCGGTCCACTATGTAATACCTACGGCTTGTTGACTCAGTCATGAACTGAGTACTTGGTGAAACCTTTGCCGGTATCGATTGATCACGGATGAAATGCAATGAACCTTTCCAATTGATGGATTGGCTTCTATTGAAATGAATCCAAGAGTTTTGCTGAATGTTTTCTCTTCGCTGCTTGATTTTGATGAATGCGTTTTTGTGTTGGTTTTCATTGTTCGCTTTCATCGCATTTCGCATTCATTCCGAATCTTGAGAGAAAGAGACGAAGTATGCTAATCAACTGTTGGTGCCATTGTAGGCCGCGTGAATTGTTCGTGAACGGCGCGTGAAGTCCCTCCTTCTCTCAACTAAGATTCATCTCGGTGAGTTGCTTCAACCGAACAGACATTGATCTGTACGCCTAAGAAAAATGATCTGTAGTCTACTCTGTTGCCTTGTCCCAATGATCAACGATATCACATCCACAAAAGATAAGAAAAGATAATTGAATTGAATCAAATGCAAGAATATGTGTTGCTACTCTATCTGCTCGATAAGAATGATCATCTGCTTGTCATCAGTATGCTTGAAATGTAGACATGTACAGACGAACTTGTACGTGTTGAGATAAACCTGAAGGCACGAATCAAACGTGTCGTATACCTGTGCATAAGTCCAAGTGTGTCTCATCTGATAGAACGGCTAGAGCATGCATTTGGTCTCGGACAACTTGTATACAAGGAATTATTTATCTCTCGGGTGGTATCTGGGGGCACCTGGAACCGCTCGGCCTAGGAGAGATTATGAGCACACTGGGTGCAAGGACCCATGTTAAAAGTGTAGCCGAATATCTGTGTCCTTAGCGACGAGCTGAACCAAAGAGTCACAGCGGCTAATCATGGGGAAAACCTATGGACCAACATGTAGAATAGTCCACCTGCATGACCCGAATGACAACTTCAATATCTGCAAGAATGACTCATGAATTACTCATTATGCAAATTGTGCTAACGTGGTTTTGTGCAGGGATGACTGCCGGCGAGTGTAAGTTGCTATGATATATTCTATCTGTCATGTTCTTATGAATTGTTAAAAAGAACCTAGACAAGTAGAAAGATCACTAGTAAATGTTAGCTCAACATATTGATTTAGTGCAGAGATTTGCGAGTTCGGCCAAAAGCCGCTCACCAGTACATGATGTGTACTGACCCACGTTGTGGGCATCCTTTTCAGAAAGCAAAAGGAGACAGGGGGATTTCAAGTGAGGCACCAAAGCTCGTCTAGCCCAGTAGAGCTCGTGGATTCGCCTCGAAGTTTACTTTCAGTCAATTGCAAGTTTCCAGTTTTCATTTCCTTTGAAGGTGTCTTTCAATTCCAGCTTGTAATAAAGGATATCATGTATGGGCATTGTGGCTAATTTCAAAAGAGTATTTCAAAAAGAATCTTGTAGCCAAATTATAAGGCAAATCTGAGTTGCAAAGTTTTGTACTTGTATTCCTATCAAGCTATGAATAAAATGAGTATTTCCATTTCAAATCTCTGTGTCCAACATTTGGTTTTCTGCAATGGGTGCGTGCGTGTGTTTTGCTTGACTAATGGGTGCGTGCGTGTGTTTTTGCTTGACTAGTTGTTTTTGTACAGGTACATGGCCTTGTGCAAGCCCAACTTAGGCTTGCACGGCATCACGCCTTAGCGAGGACGATCGATCCCGCTGTAACCCCGCTTTTCCGAAATTACTAAATTTAATATTTACAGGTATTTTTTTTAATTTTAAGAATAATTATTTTTAAATTTATTTCAGATTAATATTGAGACTCTCTATAATTTTCTTTATAAGTGAAATATGTGGTTAACTATTTTAGAAGGGTTTGAGCGGGAAGATTTTAGCAACTAAGGTTGGAGTGCTCTCCAAGCATCTGACAACTTTGTAACAACTTCCCAACAATCCTTCTAACTAACTTTCCATAATAGTTTGTAATAAAGTAATTTATTGGAATCTTTTTGTAAAATACCAATCTTCTAACCAGCTGATCATAGCAGTTTGTAATAAAGAAACTGTTAGGCACTTAGTTGCAAATTCCTTATTTTTACTCTTTTCTCTATATTAGCCAGAGGAGAGAGACTGAGCTCTCAGTTGATACCTATGAAATTCCATTCTCCTCCCAAATAAATTCCTCTTCCTTCCCATTTTAAGCGAGCCCTAACCCTAATCTTTGAGTCCGGCTATGGCGGTCATCACCTTCATCGAGCTCGAGTCCATAGCGCGTTCCTCTCTCTTCTTTCCTTTTCGATTTCTCAGGGGAGAGCCATGGGTTCCGGCCAGAGTAGGATCGCTAGCGAGCCATTCTAGGCTAGCGCGGCGGTGCATATGTGTCTAAGCTCGACGTTCTTGGCAAACTCCTGACGAACGACGAAATGATCGATCGACCGGTAGCTCTTCTTCCACCGCGGACCAGCGGTTCCGACGACTTCGTGTGAGTTGAAGGTGATCCTTCATTGACGATCTGTGATTCGCGGTGGCTCGGCGAAGGAGGGGCATCCCCGCCGCTGTCGTGGCCACGAGTTCTCCGGCATGGATCGATCTTGTCGACCAAGACTTCGAGATCAAGAAACCGGTCTGTAATGATTCTCTTGATTTTCTATGAACTCTCGATGACTCTTCGTTTCTTTGATTGAATTGGCTCAGTAAAACACTTCTTAAAATTATTTATTATTCTTGCATATCAACTGTTCGTGGAAATGCCTCAACAAATTTTGGATCAGTTTTTGGACACGCAAAGAACCGTGTCCGCTCGCATCTTCATTCCAGATCGACATCCTCTTCTCAGGTACTGCCCTACCTTTCTCAAATTGATGAATTGCTGCTGTGATTATTGATAAGCAGAGTATTGAACAAGGTCGGGTGGGGAAATCATTTAGTTAGTTTGTGTCCAGGTTGGGTTGTGTCGGACGTGGAGTATTTGTAGCAGGGAGGACTGGAGCAATGTTCAACTGAATGTCCATCTGAACAATGTTCGAATGAACATTCAGTTTGAGTATATATTGCTAAATTGTGATTGGTGTGGACTCAGAAGAAGTTAGTTGTATGCGAAGGGTTTGGTTCTGTTGATCTTGCCTGAAGCCTTCATTTGATCTGTGTGTTATTTTGCTAAAGTCTAAATTTATGTATGAATTTAAGTTGGCAAATAATTGCTGGATTTTGAATGGAAGAGGGTATGGGTTGTACTCAAATTCAGTCCAGGTAGATGGACTTAGTTCTGGACCTAGCTGTTGGAGACAAATTTTGGATTTGTATACTATTTAGCACTATTTAGCCTATGGAGTACATGCCTATTTTTAACTGAGCTAGGTTTCTATGGGACTAAAGCGTGTGTTTTAATTTGTATTTTATTATGGGTTTGGGTTACCATGGAGATGAGGATTAGTGTAATTGTTGGGTCTGCAGGTACTTTGAGGAATTTTGGGTATGTTCTCTAGATGGTTGGTGAGCTGTGCCTTGAACTGGTAGTACTGGGAGGATGTATGTGTTCACGTTCCTTGATTTTTAAATTGGGTGGGTTGAGTTGCTTAGCATAAATGTTTGATTTCACATGAATGCTAAGTTCATATGTATGCTAAGAATTTGGCTGAGAAGCATTGCTTTAGTTTTGTTTTGAGGTTCCATTAACTATATGGACTATTGTTGGTTTTAGCAAATAGGAAGATAAATATTGAAGCTAGCAAGCAGGGGGATTTATGTACAGTGTTAAACTTGAGTTTTGAGTTGGGCTTGGAGTTGGGTTTGTCATTCCAGTTATTGTATCATTGTTAAAATAACTTTTGGTTGATAATAATTATGTATATTTACTAATTATGTAAGATTACTAATTATGTATATTTACTCCTTCTAACATAAATTGGTAAATTTCTAAAGATTAGTTGTTACTATAAATGTACTATATTATTAATTGATATGAACACTAATTTACAAGGTATTGCCTAATATAAAATTTCTATCTAGAAGAATATAGGTATAGTGGTAATATTTACTTAGTATTATTGATAGTAAGTTACTTAGACTTTAAATTGTTATTTGGATATTTTCTCTTGTTACTATAACATATTTTCTCTTGTTAACTATATGTATATAATTAATTAGGATTATGTAAATTGCTAACAATTTTATGGATAGAAACGATTAAGTTAGTTAAGTTTATGATTAGCAATAGATAAGTTAAATTAGTTAAATGTCATTATTTAGTTCCTTACCCAATTGTACCTTAATTCTAGGTGAACATTGAGACAGACTTGGTTTGCAAGGACAAAGGCAAGTACACCGGCTCGAACTCTTTACTCTGTATTTTCTGTCTTGCTTCATGTTCTCATGTTGACACGTTGTACACACGATTGTTCATTGTTCATTGTTCACTGTTCATCGTTCATCGTTCATTGTTCATTGTTCATAGTTCATTGTTCTTACTTGTACATTGGGGTGGGGAAATACTACAGATATGTGACCAATCCTATTTTAGCTAGGCATTGACTAATAGCTTGGGTCTCACATCGTGCACGTGGGACTCCAAGCCGTACCATTGTTCATTGTTCACTGTTCACTGTTCACTGTTTACCCAGCCGGTCACATACTCTGATAGTTATTTCAAATGCATGTTACACTGATAGAATAGTTTCATTGTTTCTGGATCTGGTACCATAGTTTCATTATTATTCCTGTACCATAGTTTTATTGTTATTCCTGTACCATAGTTTCATTGTTATTCCTGTACGACAGTTTCATATTCCTGTCTTGTATCATAGTTCATATCGTGATTCTTTTTCATGCACTTCAGTTTACATTGTTTAGAGCTTCTTGTCGGGGTTGTACTTTGCTCTTTTCCTGACAGGATCGTTGCAGGTTTACTTGGGGACGTTGTATCTTCTTCATGGGCCAGAGCCCGGAGCCAGGATAGAGTTGTACCTCAGGATGGACTTAGTTATTGTTAGGTCTTTTCTTAAATTTATTTTAGAGGATTTTATCATGTTTGTATTGAGGATTTCAGGTTTGTATAAATTTTATTCATGTTACCGGATTTGTCTCCGGATGATATTGTATAAATAACTTATGGATTGTGGTGATTCTGGGAACGTGTATAGCAGCTGTGATGGTTTATATTTTCTTGTATCTTGGAGTTTTCCTTAGAATTGTACAGCTTACTTCGTCGTGTCCATCGACGAAGGCTGGGCGTGTCCGACTCGTATCCGATTATTCGGGAGCGGGTCGTGACACCCGCAGGGATCCAAGCAAGACGGACGACCCTAGCGGGATCGGGGCGTGACACACGGAGGGTGACACACCAAGTATTTGTGGAAATGCCCAATAGGTCATTTAGAATCCTAATTTCAGTTTTATGCATAAATGAGGGTAGGTTAGTCATGGTTAAGGTAACCCAATTGGTTTTCATATGGATTCCTATATATATCTATGTATTTTTGACCCACAAGTCATGTATATATGTAAATATATATAAATTGGTATATATATTTATGTATGTGGACTATTTTAGATAAAAGTTTATAAATATATAGTGTGTGCGGTTGTGTCTTGTGTGAGAGTGAGAGAGGGGGAAGCATGGCAAGTTATTGGCTATCCATTTGGCCTTTGGTTTGTATGTTTGTGGCTTGGATTGGTGGTTGGTTGTTTGTGGTTATGTGTGTTTGTTTGAAGAGAGGGATTATATATTGTTTTAATAGTGTGTTTGTGCTTGTGATGAGATGTGAGAGTGTGTGAGTGTATGATTGTGTTTTTTTAGTGTGTGTTTGAGGAAGGGGAGGTTAGATGTGGTAGTGTGGTAGTATGGTAGTGTGTGTGTGAGTGAAGAGGGATATTGAGATAAGTGTTAGAGTTTGTGTGTGTGTGTGTTTGAGAGTGAGAAAGGTGAGAGAGATTTAGATGTGGTAGTGAGTGTTGTGTGTGCGTTAGAGAGGGTATGATAGAGTAGCAAGAGGGGGGGAACAAGTGGCTGCAAAGGCAGCAGCAGCAGTAGCTTGTGCTGCAGGGTAGTAGTAGCAGTAGCTGCAATGCCAACAGCAGCTGCTAACAGCAGTAGCAAGAGCAGTGAGGGCAGCAGCTGCAATAGTGACTAGAAGCTAGTGTCTCTTATTATGTTGGGGGGGTGTGGTTTTGTTTTAGGATGAGTATGTTAGTGTCTACACATAAGTTAGTATCCTAAGTTAGATATTTAGGATAGTATCCTAGGCACTAATTTAATATCTTGTTTAGGATGTTAGTATCCTAGAGTTAGATAGGTGAGTTAATATCTTAGGATACTAGAAGTTAGTATCCTGGATAGGTTAGTTAGTGTCTTGGATAGGTTAGTTAGTATCCTATTTATCCTAGATAAGTTAGTATCCTAAGTTAGATATCATAGGGTAGTTAGATTATGCTAGTATCTTGAGGGTATCAAGATAATAGGATATTAGGATATGGGCTAGAAGTTAGTACCCTAAGTTAGTATCTTGGCTAGAATTTGGTATCCTAGGATAGTTAAATATCCTAGTATCTTAAGAGTGTCCTAGATTCGTCTATGGTAATAGGATACCCTATAGGGTATATCTCTATGTAAATATTAGAGTATCTTAGAAGTGTTTGACCTTGTTTGACCAAGGTTGACTATTTTGACTGAAAGTCAAAGTAGAGTCAACATCTGACCTAGATTGGACTAAGAGTTGACAAAGTCAACTATAGGTCAACCCATGACCTAGTTTGACCTTGTTTGACTTTGTTTGACTCAGCTTGACCTTGTTTGACTTTGTTTGACTTAGTACAACCTAGTTTGACCTAGATTGCATATCATGCACTAGAAATCATGCCTAACATTGTTATTAGTAACTGTCCGCTACTAATGTGTGTCCCATAATAAGACATAATATACGAATTTGTGCCTATTGGATAATGTGTGTCCATCTTTGCAGAATTATTTCCAAATGGATATGAATTACTACTTGCGGAATCGTTCATCGATGTACAATCGTCGTCCTGATGATATGTGTGGTGTGCGGGATGAATACATAGAGGGAGTAGAGCAGTTCCTGCAGTTTGCTAAGGGCTGCTCAGGTGTATGTATTACTCAACTGCGACGAGGAAGAAGTAGAGAAACTGGAGGGGTAAGTAATTAATACGTCTACATTATTTTAATAGTGTTGATTATTATACTATTACATTAATTGAACGATGTTGTTTTCAGCATATTTAATGATGATGTGAGGTCAGGTAGGCCACACATAACAGAAGAAGATCTAGAACAAGAAATGAGGCGTTATTTTCCATCATGGTTGAGTGCATATGTAAGACTTGAGAACTCTGTAATTACCTTTCTGTATAGGCACTTGATTGAGAATGAGCTTAATTTCTTCTTTCGTGGTATTTAGGTCGATCGTCCATACGCAAGACTTGAGAATGAGTCTATTAGAACGCTAGCCAAGGGACCAATTTATGCTGCAAAAATATGGCCAAGCTACTGTGTTAATGGGTTTCGGTTCAAGTCAACAACTTGCCCGATCAGAGACAACTTTGTGGATCTCGACTCTACCAAAAATAGCTGTTTGTGTATCAGATCTTCGAACTACAAAGATGTTGATGCGGGCAACGATTTCTATGGCGTGCTACGGAAGATCGTGGAGCTGACATATAGTTATGGAATAGAGCCTGCTAAGATTGTGTTATTCAGGTGTGATTGGTTCGATCCAATTGAAGGTCAAGGTTGGAAAGTAGACAAGCACGGTCTTGTTGATATAAACTATCGGCATCGATATCAATCCTATGAACCATTTGTCCTATCAAGTCAGGCTCAGCTCGTGTACTTCATAAGTTATCCTAAACGGGGAACAACAAGGTCGGACTTGTGGGCAGTATGCAAGACCAAAGCTAGAAATACCTTTGAGGTTGACGATATAGCTTATCAAGAGGATGAACTACCTCTTGTAACAAATATTATAGAAGTGGACACGACGGAAGTTCCTCATTACACATCTAATTGTGTAGAAGAAGTAGAATTATCTGAAGAGGAAGATGCAGATGAAAGTGAAGATGTTGTCACGCCCCAGAACCAGAATACTGGAGAGCGGGGGCAGACATAGCCAGCTACGTATAATGAAATGGAATCCATCTCACCATACGGTCACGGCTGTCTAGATATGTGAGGGTGTTTTGGGAAGAGTTGCTGCGGGGGTTGAAAGGGTCGGAGAAGACGGGTTTGAGGGATAGGGATAGGGTTAGAATTTGGGATGCGTCGTGTCGGGGGTGTCCGACACGACAAGGTTGGGTGTCCGGGAATGTCGGACACGGAGAGGATATATGTATTTGTAACAGAAAAATTTAGTGGATGGGACGGGGAACACCGACACGATGCACGTAAATTTGTGGAGAAAATTTGTTGTGGATTAATAATGAATTGGAGGAGTACCTGTCTATTTATAGGATGTGGGAATTTCCAATAAGATAAGGATTAGGATATTTAAAACCCAATGTAGATAATTCATGTATTAATTTAAATCAATTAAATCCAAATCCAAATTTAGAGCTAATTAATCCTATCCTTTATTTTAAAAGAAACAATTAAGATAAATCAATTTACAAATATAGATACTTATTTAAATAAATCCAAAATTTAAATCAACATTTAAATCTTCACAAAAAGTTTGAAATATATTTTCCAATAATATTAATAATAATAATTTCGAAAATTACATTAATATTTTTAAATATCTTTTTGAATAATAAATTATTAATATTAATGAATCTCAAAAATTACATTTTTACTAGCAAAATATTTATGAAATATTTGTATGCACGAATAACATTATTTATTCTAATTGAAAGGCTTTTCATAAATAAAATTATAATTTAGGAAATTTTGATAGCTAAATTAAATATTACATATATTCTTTTGAAACTATAAAAATAAAAAATATTTTTCTAAAAATATGTACGCTCGCACATATTCGCACTCGTCGAGCAGTTACGAAAAATATAACGTCGTGCGCGACGTACAATACGACCATGCGACGTACAATACAAAATTTTTAAATCGGTATCAAATTTAATTAAAAAAAATAGTAGAAATTTAGGGGTTTTACATCCTACCCAACTTAAAAAAATTTTGTCCTCGAAATTAAGAATTTGGAGGGGGTGAAAAGGCACAACGGTAGATAGAAGGGTTCGAAGTTTATATGGTCGTAGTCTAGGTTGAGGATATGATTAAGAGACGATTGTAATCACTTCTAAATTCAAGTGATTAGAAAGTCAAGATTGTAGATTTAGGGTCGAGGGAAAGGACGAGTAGTTAAGACAAAGATATAGTCACATTGAGTGTTAATGGTCACAAGCGATAGGATAGCTAGGGGAACCTCTAGTATAACGCTTTCGTCCTCCTAAAATAGGTGAAGGCGAAAGCAATATAGAGTTCGAAGGAGGCGTTATCGAATACGAATACGTGATTCAAAGACGGTTGAATAATTTCAAAAGAATTGTCAAGGCAGTCGTGGATGGGATTCTAGAGGATAAGTTTAGCTATGTCCCCATCCACGTAGAATAATAGGCAAAAGCGAACCAAAGTGCACTTGGTTGATCAGACCATTATGCACCAGTTCTGATTAGACAACATGTTAGTGGACATGCCCACATAACATATGTCTTGAAACAAGCTTGATAAAAGAATAAGCTTGCAAAAACTGAGCTACATTAGCATCATTAGTCAAAACGGTAAATACATAGGTACGAGAGATTAAGATTTAAAGAAGGTAGAATGATTCTAAGTCATACAGTCGTCCTATAGTCTTCTTGTCCAAGTCCTTGGTTGGCTAGACGAGTTAGGTCCTCTAGATTCTAGGATCTAAATAAGCTTGCTAATATAGGTTACTAGGTCAAAGGGGTTGCTAGTTAATAAGGTATTCTACACCACTTAAAGAATTAAACTAATGGTGTTTTGGGACACTAACTAGTAGGGTCAATCTCTAGCAAGCACGAAGGGAAAGAATAGGGAGGGAAGGAAGCAAGCAAGATGCAATTGATGAGTCAAACGGTAGATAAATCAAGAAAAGAGGTCAAATATGTGGATGAGATCCTAGATTTCTAATCCTATACGCAGGCTTGCTTGGTA
This sequence comes from Iris pallida, assembly GCA_029216955.1. Lineage (NCBI taxonomy): Eukaryota > Viridiplantae > Streptophyta > Magnoliopsida > Asparagales > Iridaceae > Iris > Iris pallida. Next base: position 47,175,595 of record JANAVB010030220.1, on the reverse strand, counting down.
CGGTAAAGTACCCAAACAATTTATCTTGACCTGCATGGGCCACCACAAAAACATGTAATGCCCTAGTCCCAAAATACGTAGGACTAAGTACGTAGACATGCCAGCTGTATTCATACGAAATACATAGGTCTCGTATGAATACATAAGCTGTAAAATGCAGTAATCCAAGGCAAACTAAATCTCATCCACAAAGAAAGAATAATAATATCAATATCAACTCGAATATTTATGATACAATTGTTGGGCGGAGACAAAGTCCACTACCAACTATCTCAATGAAAGAAATGTACAAGAAATCGAGCGATAAAAATGGCAAGACGAACCAAGCGCAATCGTCTTCGAAGGAATGGGGAAGGCCACGACCTTGGCTAGGATACCTGCAGAAAACATGAAAATACACCTGGGAAAAACCAGGTCCTCAGACGGACGTAGCAAGATACAGGAAGAACAAGCTAATATGAACTGTCATTGTCATAATAATAAAATAATATATAAACTAGACATAAATATGCAAAGGAGATTCTAACCGCCTAATATGCAATTTAGACGACAACTTTCATGCACATGGGTGGGATTTTAGGCTATGTGTACGTAACTGGCATCCAGTCATCTGTATCCGGCCGTAACGTCCAAAACGTCAGAGGGTATCTGCAAATATATCGCCACAGTTCCATCCGGAGACTGTGGTTTGCCTGTTTGGCTTCCCATACGCACTAGCGACTGTCCTCCCCCAATATTTCCCATACTGTTCAAGTCATGTCCATGGCTCGTCCAGTTTTGTAACTGCTTGAGTCTCTAAAACCCTAGTCATAGCAGTTACGATCATCTACCGTCACACGACTTTAGAGATAGCTAGTCAATAAGTCGTGCCCCTAGAAACATGTCTCAAACCGTGTAGTGTGAGTGTCACAGCCAAAGGAGATATAAGACTATCCCCAAACAAAAAGGTAGTCCGCTAACACTAAGTCAACATGCATAAAATAAAGTAACGACTAATAAAGTCGCTTGCACCCAAGTGTGGCTTGGACGCACAATTTATATCAAAGGAAACTAACAATATGAAATAAAGTAAATAATATCGAAAATAAATAATTGACAGTTAATTAGCAAGGTATACTTGCCTGTTGCGACGCCTGGTGAGCTGCCTGGTGTGGTACAATAAAGGTGGCAAACTGGCAGTAGTGCCTTCTAAAAAGAAGATACTGACAGAACTGCTAAAGGCAACAGAAGTATGACAGGCGAGAGATGGAAATGCTGGGGTGAATTATCACCGTTGCTCAAAGCTTTATTTGCCCTCTGCGAACAGCTTCCAGGAACCAGCAAGGTTGACGGAAAACCTTGGAACACTCCTGCTCTTCTGACTCCTCGGAAGACGGTGAACTCCTCTGGCAATGGCTCTACTCTTCTCTCTCTGTTTGAAGTAACAGAACCTACGCGTACTAAAAAGTACTAGTATTTGTGTTAAAGAACACGCTCACTACTCAGTTATGTTAAAGAACACTTAGAGTTTTTTTCACTGGAATTCTGATTACTTCTACCCTCAGAGAGAGGAGAGGACCTGCATATATAGCCCACGGGGCAGTTGCCAAGCAGTTGCCTGAACTTCAGGATAGTGGCAGAACCACTCCTGAACGTGCAGCAACTGCTGCAACCGTTCCCGCTCTAATATGCAGCCAGCCATACGCACACTACGCACTCTACGCACACTGCGTATGCTGCGCACACTGCGCACTCTACGCACGCTGCGTACGCTGCACACACTGGGCGTACTGGGCTGTGTAACTGGGCCAGCATAACTGGGCTCGCGTAACGGGCCGCACAACGTGGTCGCGTAAGTGGCTCGCGCAACGAGCGCAACTTAAGCGCACTATGCGCCTAGCGACGATGCTGACGTGCTAAGTGCAAAGTGCGCCAACAAAACGCCACATTACGCCTCATGAGCCCTTGAGCCCGAGTCCGAGTCCGAGTCCGAGTCCGAGTCCGAGATGGAGTTCATACGCTCACTTGGTTGGCAAGGAGCCGTAAGCATTGAGGGAGTAGACACGTGGCTGTCCTCAATCTTCTCAAATACGCCATATCTTCTAATAACTGACAAATATCTCTCGAACGTCGTGTTGCAGATATGATGGTTGACAGACTGTCAGAAATGACAGTAATGATGGCTGTGCATTTATGATGGCTGATGAGCTGTCCTCGTAAGAGACAAAATCAATTCTCGAAAGCCCATACGACGGCTAATCTTCATAGGGCAGCTATCTTTGCACGAAAGACGAAGTGTCAGATTCATCCTCCATTAAACATATGCTGTGCTGTCATTTAAGAAATAATAAAATATTCACTGAGCGTACGGCTTTGGCTGAGCGTATGGCCTTGAGCATATGGCTTTGGCTGAGCGTATGGCCTTGAGCGTATGACTTTGGCTGAGCGTATGGCCTTAAGCGTCTGGCTTTGGCTGAGTCTTATGTCAGCGTGTCATAATTTTTCATACCCTACAAGACCCCCTTCAAAGTTTTCGAACTTTATAAATTTTAAAAGTTCGAAATTACTTTGAACTTAAAGTGGGAATAAGTCTTGACACGCTGGCATGATTTTGTTATCTTCCTCAATATTAGTGCAAATCTTTAGGGATTCTGTTTAAAGAACGGCCGCCGTTTAAACTTCTCTTTTCTTCTATAAATAGGTCTTTCAAAACCTAATTCATTTCTTTACTTCTGCATTTGTCTTCGAGAGAGAAAAAGCTCCAAAACTCAAACTTCTTCATCTTCGACTCAATCTTCATCAATGGCGCCCAAAGTCGACGCTGCTGCGAAGGGAAAGGGGAAGGCTCCTGCGGAGTCATCTCGACCTGCCGCCGCCGCTGCTAAAAAGACTGCTGATGAGCGTATTCGACGAAGTGAACGTCTATTGAAGCTCCTCTATGGTGAGGATAGAGATGATGAACAGTAAATATCCCCTATTTAGGGCTCTGGTTAGGACAAGATCATAAAACTTATCCCCTTTTTAGGGTCAATACGTCAGAAAATACGTTTCCCTCTTTAGGGTTTAGTCGTATTTCATATTTTTCGTTTATACGAAAAAAATATGTTTGGAGCGTATTCTGTAAGATACGCGTATCTTTGATAGAAATGTCAAAATACGCTGATTTGAAGGAATACGCTATGTCATGTTGTCTCACTGAGATACGCTAACTCCTTTGTTAGCATATTTTTTTTTATGAACATCTTGTCAACCATACGCCGATACGCTTAAGAAAAAGATCCAATCATCCTCTGAGCGTAAACTGAACTTAAAATTTATCATACGCTTAGGATAGACTGAGCGTATGTTGATCTTTGAATTTGTCATACGCTTAGGATAGAGTGAGCGTATGTTGAACTTTGAATCTGTCATACGCTTAGGATAGAGTGAGCGTATGTTGAACTTTGAATCTGCCATACGCTTAGGATAGAGTGAGCATATGTTGGTCTTTGTCATCTCTTTGTGTTGAAGATTTCTAACTTATTATTCTTCTTTTGCAGTGGATATTCTGGCTCAGGATGCACAATTTGAAGGATGTGTAGGAAACAACTATAATAGTGACCTATCACATGTCCATTTTCCTCAATTTGATGGACCTTCCACAAGGATAGCTATTCTGACAAATCAGGAAAATGACACCCTGCTGAATTTGATGAGTGGACTGCCTCTACAGAGTGTGGATAGCCTGGTGTGGTACAATAAAGGTGGCACAAGATCAACTTCGATGCAACAACTACACAAAGGGGCCTATGATTGTGGCACGGACGGTTTCATGGGTCCAGAAGGGTCAAATTAGTTACGGTGGACATATGGTAGTCTCGAAATTGGCGAAGGAATAGGAATAACGGGATTGATCATCAAAGAAAATGGATAATAATATATATGGTTTTTAGAAAATACTTATAGATATATTTACTATTTAAAACAATTTGATAAATATTGAAAACAGAGGAATAGATTTAGGTTAAAACCTAAAGTTTGTATGAACATGCTTATAGATAATAACTACACTTGATAAAATATTTTAAACAACTAAATGGGAATATTAATAACTAATTTAGGCCAAAAACTATAACTTCCGAATATAGATATCTATAGATAAATACAAAATTCTAGAAAATTTATTTTGATACAAAAAGTAAATTTTGTAAATGTATAAAAAGTCCTGGATGAAGTAGCAGGTAATAATAATAATGATGGCCAAATATTTGATACACATACTCATAGATATTTTCTAAAAAAATACTAATAATTCTAATAATAATACTAATAATAATAATTATAATGAAATAATAATAGTAAATAATAATTAACAAAAAGGTAATAATAATAATAATGATAATGTTAATCTAATAATAATAATAAGTAACAGTAAAATATAATAAATAAAAATAAATAATAAAAATAAAATTTGTACTGTAGAGTGTTCTCCTCTTTCGAGGAGAACAATGCCTGTACAAACACAGAAAAAGAAAAAAAGAAAAAAAGAACACAATCGAAGTCAGAAAAAAAGGAAATAGTTTAAGAAGAAAGGAAGAGTGAGGAGTGAGAGGGGATTAAAGGGGGTGGCGAGAACTGCTATTGTCGGGAACGCCGGGGCACGCTATTCGATGGAAAATACAGAAACTGAAATAGTTGTAAAGACAACGTTTCAAATGCAATTCCTTAAAGAAGGTTTTGCAACAGAGATCCAGAAGGATTCTGCAAATTACGAGATCTAAAAAGATATCGTAATACACGAATAATCTAAAGAGATTTTCGTGATCGTAGCAAACTGGCAGTAGTGCCTTCTAAAAAGAAGATACTGACAGAACTGCTAAAGGCAACAGAAGTATGACAGGCAAGAGATGGAAATGCTGGGGTGAATTATCACCGTTGCTCAAAGCTTTATTCGCCCTCTGCGAACAGCTTCCAGGAACCAGCAAGGTTGACGGAAAATCTTGGAACACTCCTGCTCTTTTGACTCCTCGGAAGACGGTGAACTCCTCTGGCAATGGCTCTACTCTTCTCTCTCTGTTTGAAGTAACAGAACCCACGCATACTAAAAAGTACTAGTGTTTGTGTTAAAGAACACGCTCACTACTCTGTTATGTTAAAGAACACTTAGAGTTTTTCTCACTGGAATTTTGATTACTTCTACCCTCAGAGAGAGGAGAGGACCTGCATATAGCCCACGGGGCATTTGCCAAGCAGTTGCCTGAACTTCAGGGTAGTGGCAGAACCACTCCTGAACGTGCAGCAACTGCTGCAACCGTTCCCGCTCTAATATGCAGCTAGCCATACGCACACTACGTACTCTACGCACACTGCGTACGCTGTGCACACTGTGCACTCTACGCACGCTGCGTACGCTGTGCATACTGGGCGTACTGGGCTGTGTACTGGGCTGCGTAACTGGGCCAGCGTAACTGGACTCGCGTAACGGGCCGCACAACGTGGTCGCGCAAGTGGCTCGCGCAACGAGCGCAACTTAAGCGCACTATGCGCCTAGCGACGATGCTGACGTGCTAAGTGCAAAGTACGCCAACAAAATGCCACATTATGCCTCATGAGCCCTTGAGCCCGAGTCCGAGTCCGAGTCCGAGTCCGAGTCGCTAAGCTCCTACGGAGCTTAGCTCCATGGAAATAAATTTCCAAGAGCAAAAAGCTTACAGCTTCTTAATTGTTGATTAAGCCTTTATACCATTAATAATTAATCCCATATGGCACATACCCATGTGCACTACATGTGCATCTCCATAAAGAGAAAAGACTCATATATATGGAGATACACATTCTTTTCTAGCCGATGTGGGACTAAAAACCAAAACAAAAGGCTACAAACCCAACAATCCCCCACATATCTCTATATATATGAGTACGAGTGTTCCCTACAGTAACTGTCCATTATGCTTTTAGGATAGATGCCACTTAAGACTTGAATCTTCCCACGTGAGTCAAAAATCAAACTATAATACAAGAATGGACTAAGCCTTGAATTCTGCATCATAATTAAAATTCTTTCCACTCACATAATGTAGTTACATGTGCTTCTAGCTACACATTAAAGGCCCTGTGCCAGCCTGGTTTCAGTGTATAATTTTGGGTGTCTACAAGTTTACCCTCAAGAGACGGCCTGATATCTCTGTCATACACTATAGGTGAGTTCATTATAAAGAGACATGGCATGAAGAGCTTTGCGCTTCCCTTGCGGTGCTACGCCGCTATGACATGGCTTAAAGCCGAGGCCTTACCCCGTACCGGGAACCTCATGGTAGTGTGATACTACAGTAGCATGAGGCAACCGCCTCTTTGTAGTGCCAAACTACCCAGCATGAAGCCTTAGGCTCCCTTGCGGTGTTACGCCGCAACGACATGGCTTGCAAGGCCGAGGCTTTATCCCTAACCGGGTACCTCATGGTGGTGTCGTGCCACTGTAACATGAGGAACTCCTCCTCTTTGTAGTGCTGACTACACCCCTCTTTATATTTAATATACAGCATTAGGCTAACTGCCTATTTGCGGTGCTACGCCGCTGTGACTTGGCCTTCAAAGCCGAGGCTTTATCCTATTCCTGGACAGCACCACACATATAGGAACCTCATTGTGGAGTCACCCCACTGTAGCATGGAGTTTCACTCCTTGTAGTGCTGCTCTACCGTGCTTCCTGTAAAGCACTCCAGGTATTCACTCTGCCTGAGAACTCATTAAGGTAATTAAGCCAACCTTCCCACAGGAACCGTTTTCCGCAGAAAATAATAGTAGACAACAGTGATTATAGGTCCGTAACCTCTCCATGCCCAATAGAACATGTACCCACCGTTCCTGATATTCTTCCGATTAGTGGTCCTCCCTTGAACCAAAAGCTAGATGCCTAGTAGATAAATCTTTGAACTATTAGCATAAAACTTTATGGTAGGAATACAATAATCAAATATCAGAATGCCTTCAAGCCCATTTTACAAGCTGTGTCATTGACCAGCTGGCGCTTGAGGCCCTTGGTGAACGGATCCGCAAGGTTCTTCTGACTCCGAACATCAATCACTGCAATAACACATCTCTTGATAAGATCGTGTACTGCCCTGTGCTTCAACCGCACAGTCCTCTTCTTCCCGTTGAAGAGGTCATTTGATGCCACCGCCGCAGTCGCCTGATTGTCGCAGTATATCGGTATCGCCGGTATTTGCGCCCCAACCAATGGAAGATCATACATGAGCTCCCGAAGCCATTCTGCTTCCTCGGCTGCGGTATCTAGTGCAAAGAACTCAGATTCCATGGATGACCGCGAGAGCATAGTCTGCTTCTTCGACTTTCACGATATAGCAGCTCCATCCATTGTAAAAATGTATCCACCTGTGGACCTCTCGCTCTCCACCTCTGAGCACCAACTGGCATCACTAAAGCCTTCCACTACCGACGGATCTCCGCTGTAGTAAAGTGCATATGTCTGAGTCTTCTTGAGATATCTCATAACCCGTTTCACAGCTTTCCAGTGTTCAGCACCCGGGTTGCTCGTGAAACGACTCAGCATTCCTACGGCGAAAGCTATGTCAGGCCTTGTGGCAGTAGTAGCATACATCAAACTTCCCATTACGCTTGCATACTCCAGCTGCCTGATGCTTTCTCCTGAATTAGGCTTCAGCTTCAGATCACACCTGTACGGCGTATCGATCCCTGGAAGATCTCGATACCCATAACAAGTGATCATTTTCTCAATATAATGAGACTGTGACAGCGCTAGTCCAGTGTCTGTCCGGATGATCTTGATCCCTAAGATCACATCAGCTTCCCCCAAGTCCTTCATACTGAACTTGCTTGAGATGAATTTCTTTGTCTCCGTGACACAGCTAATATCCGTACCTAGGATAAGCATGTCGTCCACGTACAGACAAACGATCACACCTCTTCCATCAGCGAACTTCATGTAAACACACTTGTCCGTATCGCTGACTATGTAGCCATTTGACCTTATTACTTTGTCAAATTTCTCATGCCACATCTTGGGAGCCTGTTTAAGACCGTACAAAGATTTTACCAACTTGCAGACTTTGTCTTCAAGACCCCTGATGACAAATCCCTCTGGCTGTTGCATGTAAATCTCTTCGATCAGCTCGCCATTTAGGAAAGCCGTATTCATATCCATCTGATGTATCACCATCTTATGTATTGCTGCGAGAGCAATCAACATTCTGATGGTGGTCATCCGGGCTACTAGAGCATACGTGTCAAAATAGTCAATCTCCTGCTTCTGAGAAAACCCTTTGGCTACCAACCTAGCCTTGAACTTGTCAATAGTTCCGTCTGCTTTCATCTTCTTCTTGAAGATCCATTTGCATCCGATGGGTTTTGCTCCTTCAGGAAGATCAACCAACACCCAAGTATTATTTGAGGTGATGGAATCAATTTCATTGTCAATCGCCTCCTTCCAGAAAACCGCATCTCTGGTCTTCATCGTCTCATCATAGGTAAGCGGATCTGCTTCCACATGATAGGTGACAAAGTCACTTCCGAAGTCCTTCGGCCTCCTCACACGCTTAGCTGACGGCTCAGCTTGTTCTGGTTCAACCGTTGTTTCAACAACATCTTCTTGGACCACATCTTCATTGAAGACTTCAGTTTCTTGTGCACCCTCATTATTCTCCGGAACATCCGGAAGAACAATATTCTTGTGCCTTGCAAACTTGTCTTCAAAATATTCTGTATCGCGAGATTCAATGATATAATTTGACTCAATATCAAGAAATCTTCGAGCATCACTCTTCTCGGCATACCCCAAGAAGATCGTCTTTGTCCCAAGCTTCTGAATCTTTAGATCTGGAAGCTTGACATACGCCAGACACCCCCACACTCGAATGACATTCAAGTTAGGTCTGACCTTGAACCAGAGTTCATGAGGAGTAACGTCTGAAGTTGCATGAGGCACTCTATTTAGAATAAAAGTGGCCGTCAATGCAGCTTCTCCCCAGTAGCACTTAGGAAGGCCAGCAGTCAACAACATTAAATTTATCATTTCTGTCAACGTCCTGTTCTTCCTCTCAGCTACTCCGTTTGATTGAGGAGAGTACGGCGCCGTAGTCTCATTGACAATTCCATGTTCCTTACAGAACGATGCGAATTCATAAGACCTGTACTCCCCACCTCGATCACTTCTTATCCTTTTGAGTTGTTGTCCAGTCTGCCACTCAGCTTCGGCTCTGAACTTCTTGAACTTCTCGAATGCTTCGTCTTTATCCTTCAGCAAGTAGACGAACGCATACTTTGAGAAGTCATCGATGAAGGTTATGAAATACTTCATCCCGGCCTTTGTAGAGAACTGTTTGAAGTCACAGATATCGGAGTGAACCAACTCCAGAAGATCTGTACTTCGATTAACCCGAGGAAAGGGTTTCCTTGTGATCTTCGTTTGAGCACAAAATTCACATTTCTCTACCTTACCCCCACATTTGGAGATAAGTCCTAGATTAGACATTCTGTTTATTCGTTTATAATGAACATGTCCTAGCCTATTATGCCACAACTCAAGAGTATAAGCAGAATGAGTGACTTCATTAATTACATTAATTATATTGGACTGATTTACAAGCTGAATCTTGAACATTCCTTCGGTATAAAAAGCTTTTCCGAAATATGTTCCCTTGATAGACATCACCATCTGGCCAGCATTGATGTCCATCCTGAGGCCTGCATTGCAGAGTAGGCCTCCCGAGACCAGGTTCTTGGCGATAGCAGGTACGTGCTTTACGCCTTGAAGCGTCAGAGACTTCCCCGAAGTCAGCTTCAACACCACCGTCCCGATCCCGAGCACTTCAGCTTGTGCTTGGTTCGCCATCATAACCACTTCAGAAGTAGGTGTATAGGTGGTAAACCACTCCTTACTGGAGCAGACATGGCAGGAGGCTCCAGTGTCTACCCACCAGTCAGAGTCAGTCTTTACTGTATCAACCTGTGCAATCATAGCAACTACGTCAGTGATCATAGATACCTTACTAGGCTCTCCTTGCTCTGATTGCTTGGTCTTTGCTTTACACTCATTCTTAAAGTGGCCCTTCTTGTCACACTTGAAGCAAGACATTTCTGACTTTGGCTTCTTTTTCTTGATAGAAGTTCCCTTGACTTTTAGATTGTCAGGGTTCTTCTTCTTGCTGTAGAAAGCCACCTGCTTTTCCTTTGGTTCCTTGGTCTGAACCAGATTGGCGTTAGCCAATTGCTTGGACAGTGTGTCCACCTTCAGTTGAGCCCGCATCTGGACCTCAACATAGATTTCCTGTAGGAGATCTTCAAGGGTGATCTCCAACTTCTTCCTATGTATGTTTGCATAGAACTTGCTCCACCCAGCGGGGAGCTTTGAGACAATCCCTCCAACAACAAACTTGTCGGGGAGGGGCATCGCCTCGTCTTCCAGCTTCTGTCGCAGTTTCAGGAACTCCTTTACCTGCGGTAGCATAGACTTTTCGTCCTCAAAGAACCACTTGTGATATTTTTCAACCACAAATATTTTACTGCGGTTCTTGTCTTCTTCGTAGAGTTTTTTTAGAGACTCCCATATGTCTCTAGCGATATTCTTCTTAGAATAGGATTCTGCTAGGGAATCCTCCATAGCATTCAGGATAAGCAACCTGCAAATGCTATTTTCCCTTCTCCACTTGGCCTGAAGTTTAGTAGTCGCAGAGATTGCGGCAGCAGACCCAGTATCTGGAACGGTAGGTTCCTCTTCAAGAAGCACGTGATCCACGTCTCTGAGTTGAAGAGTGAGATAAACCTTCCTCTTCCAGACTTGATAATGCTCTCCATCAAACTTCTCTAACTTACAGAAGTCAGTGTTTAGGAGTGAAGCATTAATGTTTTCCATCGTAGCAATAAAGCTTTGAGATTGTTATTGCTGGGAACGCCGGGGCACGCTATTCGATGGAAAATACAGAAACTGAAACAGTTGTAAAGACAACGTTTCAAATGCAATTCCTTAAAGAAGGTTTTGCAACAGAGATCCAGAAGGATTCTGCAAATTACGAGATCTAAAAAGATATCGTAATACACGAATAATCTAAAGAGATTTTCGTGATCGTAGCAAACTGGCAGTAGTGCCTTCTAAAAAGAAGATACTGACAGAACTGCTAAAGGCAACAGAAGTATGACAGGCGAGAGATGGAAATGCTGGGGTGAATTATCACCGTTGCTCAAAGCTTTATTCGCCCTCTGCGAACAGCTTCCAGGAACCAGCAAGGTTGACGGAAAACCTTGGAACACTCCTGCTCTTCTGACTCCTCGGAAGACGGTGAACTCCTCTGGCAATGGCTCTACTCTCCTCACTCTGTTTGAAGTAACAGAACCCACGCGTACTAAAAAGTACTAGTGTTTGTGTTAAAGAACACGCTCACTACTCTGTTATGTTAAAGAACACTTAGAGTTTTTCTCACTAAAATTCTGATTACTTCTACCCTCAGAGAGAGGAGAGGACCTGCATATATAGCCCACGGGGCGGTTGCCAAGCAGTTGCCTGAACTTCAGGGTAGTGGCAGAACCACTCCTGAACGTGCAGCAACTGCTGTACCCGTTCCCGCTCTAATATGCAGCCAGCCATACGCACACTACGCACTCTACGCACACTGCGTACGCTGCGCACACTGCGCACTCTACGCACGCTGCGTACGCTGCGCACACTGGGCGTACTGGGCTGCGTAACTGGGCCAGCGTAACTGGGCTCGCGTAACGGGCCGTGCAACGTGGTCGCACAAGTGGCTCGCGCAACGAGCGCAACTTAAGCGCACTATGCGCCTAGCGACGATGCTGACGTGCTAAGTGCAAAGTGCGCCAACAAAACACCACATTACGCCTCATGAGCCCTTGAGCCCGAGCCCGAGTCCGAGTCCGAGTCCGAGTCCGAGTCCGAGTTCGAGTCGCTAAGCTCCTACGGAGCTTAGCTCCTACGGAGCTTAGCTCCATGGAAATAAATTTCCAAGAGCAAAAAGCTTACAGCTTCTTAATTGTTGATTAAGCCTTTATACCATTAATAATTAATCCCACATGGCACACACCCATGTGCACTACATGTGCATCTCCATAAAGAGAAAAGACTCATATATATGGAGATACACATTCCTTTCTAGCCGATGTGGGACTAAAAACCAAAACAAATGGCTACAAACCCAACAAGAACAGAGGGCTGGTGGTCGATGGGAGCGTCGGGCGGCGGCTGTTTGTGAAGGCTGTACGGGGAAGTGGTCCGGCGACGGGGTGAGGTCGGACGCGGCGGGCGGAGAAAAGTGGAGGAAGTCGGAGCGCGGTGGAGGATCGGCGCTCGTCGGCGGAAGAAGGGGAGTCGACGGGACGGTGGATTCGAGCGGGGGTTTTGGATTCGCGGCGGCACGGCTGGGCGGCGCGGATGCGCGCAGCTGCGCGCAGCTGCGTGGAAGCGGCGGACTCTCCCCGTGGGTTCGACGACGGAGGGTTTTGGGGGGATCCGGCCGACGGAGCGGCCCGGGTTTGTGGAGGCGGGGGTTTGGGAAGAGAGGCCGACGGGCGGTGGCGGATGGGAAGGCTGGGGTCGGTCGGAGAAGGAGACCAGGGCGGAGCTGCCACGGCGGTCTCGGCCACTGGCGGCGGGAGGAAGTCGCTGGGCGGCGCACGAGAGGGCTGGTGGCCGATGCCGGGGTGGCGCAGCGGTGCTTCTCTAATGGCGGGGTCGCACGGTTCCGGGTGAGGTTTTCCCCCCTTCTCTTGCTTTTTCCTATGATGTTGGCGGTTTTGGGGGGGCGGCGTCGGCCGTGGTGGTCGGTGGTTGTTGGCCGGGGGATCGACGGTGGGGTGTCGGGGGAAGTTTGGGTCGTGGTGGTGATGGTTTGTGTTTAGTCGGACGCTGATGGTGAGGGCGATGCCGATGGTCGTGGCGATGGTGGTGGCAGCGGGTGGTGTCGGGGAAGAGTGGTCGACGAGGCTTTGGCGGTGGTTGTTGATTAGTGATGGTGATGGCTGGCTGTGGGGGTTAGGCAGAGGGGATGTGGTCAGGGTGCTCGGGTGGTGAAGGTGGTTGGAGGGGCTGCCGGGGTCGAAGGATTTGGCGGGTGGTCGAGAACAGTTGCTGCGGGGTTGAAAGGGTCGGAGGAGACGGGTTTGAGGGATAGGGATAGGGTTAGAATTTGGGATGCGTCGTGTCGGGGGTGTTCGACACGACAAGGTTGGGTGTCCGGGAATGTCGGACACGGAGAGGATCTATGTATTTGTAACAGAAAAATTTAGTGGATGGGACGGGGAACACCGACACGATGCACGTAGATTTGTGGAGAAAATTTGTTGTGGATTAATAATGAATTGGAGGAGTACCTGCCTATTTATAGGATGTGGGAATTTCCAATAAGATAAGGATTAGGATATTTAAAACCCAATGTAGATAATTCATGTATTAATTTAAATCAATTAAATCCAAATCCAAATTTAGAGCTAATTAATCATATCTTTTATTTTAAAAAAACAATTAAGATAAATCAATTTACAAATATAGATACTTATTTAAATAAATCCAAAATTTAAATCAACATTTAAATCTTCACAAAAAGTTTGAAATATATTTTCCAATAATATTAATAATAATAATTTCAAAAATTACATTAATATTTTTAAATATCTTTTTGAATAATAAATTATTAATATTAATGAATCTCAAAAATTACATTTTTACTAGCAAAATATTTATGAAATATTTGTATGCACGAATAACATTATTTATTCTAATTGAAAGGCTTTTCATAAATAAAATTATAATTTAGAAAATTTTGATAGCTAAATTAAATATTACATATATTCTTTTGAAACTATAAAAATAAAAAATATTTTTCTAAAAATATGTACGCTCGCACATATTCGCACTCGTCGAGCAGTTACGAAAAATATAACGTCGTGCGCGACGTACAATACGACCATGCGACGTACAATACAAAATTTTTAAATCGGTATCAAATTTAATAAAAATAAAATAGTAGAAATTTAGGGGTTTTACACTAGTAGTTTATACAAGCACAATCATCTACGGCGTCCAGGCCAATGAATTAGTTTGTCAAGAGTGCGCCACGACGGGCCACTATAATTATCATTATTACTTATCAAGAGTGCGCCACGACGGGCCACTATCAAGCATTGTCAGTTCTTGGTCACACCATGCCAGGTACAATTGCCATTTCAATAATGTTAATCAAATCGGGATTATCAAGTTCGGGACAAAAGGCGTAAGGATATAAAATGGGCGTAAATATACAATAGGGGTAAAGGTGCACGCCATAGGAACTCAAGTTACACAGGGGGTTACAAGACATGGACAAATTAATAATAAAACAACAGTACACAGAGCTATAGGAGAACCATGCGGCTCAGGCCTATGCGGTCAGGAATGATCTCATGCGGCTGGGAGGGGAACAGCCCATGCGGCTAAATAGGGTCAGGCGCATGCGGTTGAGCTAGAAAAAGGGTCATATGTGGTTAGCGGGGAGGGGTGGACCCTATGCGACTGAGGATGGACTCGGCCTCATGCGGCTGAGGATGCGGGTGCATATGCGGCTCAATATATAAAGTCTTCATGCGGTCTGCAGGGAGCAAGGTCTTATGCGGCTGGACGAACCATGCGCTTATACGGTTGAAGGACATCAGTAATATGCGGAAAGGGGGGAAAGGTTCCTGCGGCTGAGAGCAAGTGGGTTGCATGCGGCTCAAGAAGTTGAGCCTCATGCGGCAAGCAAAAAGCAAGGCCTATGCGGCTCAGGAGGAGCGGAGTATTATGCGGCTGGGGTCGAGCGAGTTCCATGCGGCTCTCAGAAAGTGGGCCCATATGCGGCTGAAGGATCACGAGCATATGCGGCTCATAAGGAATACGAGTCTATGCGGCTACAGGTAGACGGAGTCCATGCGGCTCGGATTATGCCGAAGCCTATGCGGCTGGAAGACTCGTCGCATGAAGGTTCATGCGGTCAAGTGCTGCCATGCGGCTAAGGTGGTTCATGCGGTCAGCACTGTTCTTCTTCTCCACTTGTCCAAGAAGAAGAACCAAGGAGTTCAGGGTTCCGAGACTCATAATTTCTTCATCCCAAGTCCAAATCCAGACTTCCTTAGGTCAAAACGGGGCAGAATGAAATGCTCTACAACATAGAATCATCAAAGCTCAGAAATAACAAGATTAAATAGATCAAAACCCAAGAAATTCGAAAATAAAATAAACTTAGATCTACAAGAATCTAGCCATGGAAAGTAAAAATGCCAAGTACTAAAGTGAGTTAAAATGCTGTAAGGAAGAGAATGAAGCAATAAAATTGGAGTTCCTCCATAAAGCAAGTTGCACTTGCCTAGGCCTCTCTCCCTCTTGTAGGTGAAGAATTGATGGAGGAGAGAAGAAGAGTAATGAAGAGAGAGAAGGAAGTGGGGTTAATAAATGGTAGTGGTGGTGGTAGGTAGGTGGTTCTCCTATTGGTTCATGATGAACCAAGGCAAAACCCAACCAAGCCGAACCAACCCAAGGATAAACCAAGCCAAGATAAACCAAGGTGAACCAAGTCAAGGCCAATAAACTCTCTCTAGCAATTTAAACCAAATGAATCATGAAATAAACCAAGCCTTAGTAATCCAAAAAAATAAACCAATGAACCATTAAAACCAATTAAACTATCAATACCAATAAAACCAAGCCAAGCAAAATAAACCAAGATAACTAGTCATGACTAAATAAAATATGGGTCCAAAACACGTGTACGTACACTAAATACGTATTACGAATTTGGGACATTACAGATGTAGAGGAGGAAGAAGAAGAAAAAGAAGAAGAAGAAGATGAGCTAAACGAACTAGATGAATTTTCAGAAGAGGATTAAATCTGTACGTTTGTTTTATCATCATATTTGACACTTTAGTGATACTTCTATCATATAAATCTGTGACACTTTAGTGACACTTTTATCTGTGACTGATATTTTTCAAAAATCTGTGATGTTTATCATATAAATATGTATTTTTATTTTATTGTCATATGTTATTATCAGGTATGACTAGACCATCTGGACGACACGGAGGATTTTATATTAGGCAGTCCCGTCAGCCTCGGGCTGGGGATGGAGATTCCGTACCCTCATCCTCATCTCCAAGTACGCTATTGTACCGTTCTGTTCCCGGTCCATTACCGGGACAGGGCAGTTCCAGCATTCCTGATCCCGCGTCCAGCATTCCTGATCCCGCGTCCAACATTCCTCCTGCCGACGGCTCCATGGGGGGAGCCGACGCCGAGCATATGGAGGACGGCGATCAGACTGATCCTGCCCAGGCAGGAGGTGAGAGCGATCCTCCATACGCTCCCCCGGGCGAGACGCGTATGGAGATTTAGACGGACGGGCCTACGAAGTAAGTTAATTAGTTAATATAGATTTCTCAAATGATTATATGTACATATATATTCATGAAAATTATTATTGTATAGATATCGGCCTCCTGCAGTACAGAGACAGCTGGGATTATTTCTGAGGCAGAACTATGGTGGGCCTTGGATTAACTACTCAGATGCTCCCGCAGATAGGAAGACCTTTTGGTTGGCCCACTTCAAGGTAAAAAATTTGTTTATTTTTAAATTTTAATAATCATTTGTGTATATTATATAACTTTTCTATTTTACTTCTTGTAGAGGACCTATTTCTATCCACCACAGCGGGCGGCGAAGATCGAGGCCCAATTTTCTGCCGTCGCAGGCAAGCTCATCCGTGATGCGATCCACGACCAGAAGTCTCGTGATCGCTCCGGAAAGCCGATCCATGGTTGGATCACGCCAGAGCAGTGGACTACGATGAAGGCTAGATTCGCCGAGACTAGGTACCAGGAGCGGTCTGACATGGCCAAGGTGGCACGGTCGAGCGCCAGTAAGTGGTGTGGTAGCTCCATTCCGATGACGGAGCATTTTAGTCGTCTGGTACGTTTCCTATGACGGACATTAATTTATATATAGTTCGATAGAATGTTTAATACTAATAATAGATAATATATTTTAACAGGTAAAAAAGGGTGAGGACCCGAACATGGTGACCGTCTTCCTGGTCACCCATCGGAGGGCTGGGAAGTTCATTGACGAGAGGACGATGCAGACATATCTACGTTCTATTCTTTATATTAATTTACTATAATTTAGAAAACAAAAAAATAGATATCAATATAGACTTTAGCAAACACTTACACGTTAGCAAACATGTTCTAGGCCGAGTTTGTTCGGCTATAGGAGGAGGAGGCTGCTGCTGCTAGTGCGCCAGCAGAGGGAGGGGCTGGTACCTCCTCCCAGCCGCCTACAGCTCCATCGCCAGACGACCTCTGGATGACCGTCGTTGGCGGTCTTCAGAAGGGTACGTACTACGGTACGGGATCCTACGGCGCGTATTTGGCTTCGGAGTCATCCCGGGCCCCCTCTGTCAGTGCGCAGTCTCTGGCTTCGCAGGCGTTGTCACGAGCTCAGGATATTCGTCGTCAGATCGACGAGTTGCGTCGCGAGTTGCAGCAGCAGATTTCTGATGCGGTCGAACGACGATCCGACCCTCCGATGATCACCGGACGATTTGATGCGGTCGAGCGCAGTATACAGAAGCTGATGAGTCTGCAGCAGGCTACAGCTGCCAGCTTGCACACGCTTACCGAGTCTACACAGCGCACAGAGCGTAGACAAGTCGAGCTGGAGGGATCGCAGAGGACCATGTCTGCCTCACTCACTCAGGTATCGACTTCGATTGAGGAGAGTACTCAGAGGATGGTGAGTACCCTTGCTGCGCATGGTGAGCGACTGCGAGAGCTGGAGCAGATACGTCCTTCTGGTCCATCGACGGCGCCGACTCCAGACATTGCACTGCCTCCTACTGCCCCTACGGTGCAGCTCACACAGGAGCCGTATGAGTACATGCTATCCCAGATGCGCGGCAGGGGTCCTCAGTGATCCAGTAGATTTTTTATCATCTTTGTATTTATTGGCCCTATGGGCCCATTGACCGTTCTGTACACTGATTTTCATCATTATTTGACTCTGTTGGACATGTATGTTTGTTGGACATGTATGTTTGTGATATTTAATTTGTTGGTATTTTTATTGAGTACATGTATGATATTTAGTTGTAGACTATTATGATGGGCGACTGTTATTCATCTATTAGTTATAGACTGTTATGATGGGAGACTGTTAATTATGATAATATCTGCGACGGGGATGACAAATATACCTACGCTGGATTATAAGCGATGATCTGATATACAAAGGAGGTGCTGCCCAAATTTTAAAAAAATATAATGTGTATTTTTGTAATGATGTGTGTCTGTGTTTACAGTGTATGTGAAATGCAGTGTTCGGTTCACACACTGTAAACACAGACACACAACATAACAAAAATACACATTATATTTTTTTAATTTTTTTTCAGTATTCTGCGACGGTTAGCGACGTATAGCGACGGATAGCGACGGAAAGTGCACGTCGCTATACGTCGCTAATTAGCGGCGGTACGTCGTTGTACGTCGCCACCTTGCTGACGTGGCAGGCATTGCCACGTCATCACGTCAATAGAACTAAACGTCGCTACAATGTCGCATTACGTCGCTAAGTTTGCAACGTAAAGTTCTCGTCGCTCTACGTCGCTAACTTTGCGACGACCTAGCGACACGGGTGGGATGTCGCAAACAGCGACGTAGGGCGACGTATTGGCCATCTACGACTAGCTAAAAAGCGACCTTCACTTTACGTCGCTAAAGTCGTCGCCAATTACGATTAGCGACGTAATTTTTATTATTAGCGACGTATGATGACGTCGCTAATTTGCCTTATTTTAGTAGTGTATGCTTTACACCTTTGCTGATTTATCTTTTTCGTTTAATTTTTTTCGCCGAATTGACCGAAAAAGAGACCCCCAATGTCAGTATCGGTCAGTATCGGGTATCGGTCGGTATCAGATCGGGACATGCCAAACCGTATCGGTATCGGCCGTACCGGATCGATATCGGCTGATACTTTAAACCAAGTTTTAACGTATTCATATAAGATCAAACATGCTCTTTAATCCTTCAGATCATAGCCCAACACCAATACAAAGCTGGTAGTTTTGCATTGTTTTAAATTCTTCCAATCATTTTCTTTATTTCTTCAGAATACGTAGTTCTATTAGGTGATGAAGAATACAATGGAAAACACAGGAAGCTGTAAAGGACGTTATGGTGGGCAAATAGCCCTGTCAAACTGGAGAATTGGAATAATTAACTGGCCTCTTGCAGAAATGCTAGTATAGTTTGAATTAGGCGAGGGAATCAATTGACACTGAAATTTAAATACTATAACAATAATTAATTAAACAAGTTTACCATCCAACGTATGTATATGTATTTCCAACACAATTCATGTAGATCTTAACTTTGATGCATATCATGTTCTACCTATCTAATCTTCATGTGGCACGTAAGTATTGCTCCCAACTTTGATAGTCTGTTGTAATATAGTCTACAATGGCCAGTTTTAGTCATTGGACGTGTATTTGTTGAGAACAAATTTTGCCTGACGTATTATATGGAAGACACAATACTTTGGCCAAGGCCTTCATGGTTGCTTGTTGAACGAATTTGGTACTAGGATTATATTATGTATAAATTAAGACAAGTGAGCCTTGTTAATTTACATGCAACCATAAATATTGTGGACTTCAAAGGCAAACCACAGGTTTGTATGGTTACAACCCTTTAAGTTTAACTTAGTTGAATCAATGCCAGAATTGACATAAAATTGATGAATGTTCTACTGACAAGATTTAATCTTGTTTTCTTCTTTTAATCTTGAAGAAGAAGATAGATAGAGAGAAGAAGCCTCCTGGGAACGCAACCCATTTGGCCAAATTTCCTAATAACAATGCAAAAAGGAAATGTCACATTCTCTATTGTTTTCTCCATTCTCTATTGCCGCTTTCTAGATGTACGTATGGAATCAGGTTCCTTACAAAATCTTCTTAGAGAGACTTGGACCAACGAAATTCATATCAATTTAAGGAGTTTTGGGTCTCCGCATGATGTCATCAGATAACATAAACAACTCGTTTTAATGCGGTACCAAGATGTGGACTTGGTCTGTTGAGGGAACACAGTTTCCACTGGACCGTGATGAACATCCAAATCTTAGTTGAACACGTCCCATCAGTGACAACAATAGCGAAGGGACCTACACATAGGGGCTGTTTGGATAGATGTAACTCTTTGAAAGTGTGAAAGTGGCCCTTACGTCATGATGAGTTGCAGTTGAAAGTGTGAAAGTGGCACTTTCCAAAATGTGTTTGGATATAGTACTTTAAAACTAAATTTATGGGAGAGAAGCAGAAAAGAAGAAGAAGATGAACTAACTATACATGACTAATTCCAAATTGTGAACAAGTGGGCAACAGGCACAGATTATCATCCAAGTCTTTTCAACACATGAGATTTACTATGGAGCACTATTAAATTCCTGCAAAATTGACAGCTTTTATGATCGGCTGTCACCTCGCATCAACCCTCTATGCCAACCCTAAATTTTAACCAAGATAGCTGTGTGCAAACGCACAACTACTATAGAACCCGAAGAGCCAGCTGTCAGGAAGGTCAGGTAGGTAATCCTAACATTCCTTGGCCAATAAA
This sequence comes from Iris pallida, assembly GCA_029216955.1. Classification (NCBI taxonomy): domain Eukaryota; kingdom Viridiplantae; phylum Streptophyta; class Magnoliopsida; order Asparagales; family Iridaceae; genus Iris; species Iris pallida. The sequence continues at coordinate 47,154,961 of JANAVB010030220.1, read as the reverse complement.
CTGTCGAGAAATTTTGACTTACCCTCCACTTGATTTACCCTAATTGAAGGTGCACCCCACAGTTTTACAAAAATGATGACTTACAAGCTAACTAAAATCCTGAAATAACAAAACTGGAGGTGTCATCGATCATTCGAAATGTTCTCTTCTACTACTTGGAAGCTCCACAATTGAACTAATCACATGAATAGGTATCAAGACAAAGAAAACAATTGTAGCTCCAAATTGCGCGGAGCTTTACATTTATGTACCAAGCTTTAAGCCTTTAACATGTTAACACTGTAGTAATTTAAAAATAAAGTCAATCGCACACTCCAAGTTACATATATTGAAATCAACCAAGCTTCTGCTAATGAATATATAGTCTAAATTGCATAGTAATACTTTGGTGAATCTATAACAAACGATATGTGGAAATATATATATATATATATATATATATATATATATATATATATATATATATATATATATATAAAGCTAAAGTTAATAAATATATATATATATATATATATATATATATATATATATATATATATATATATATATATATATAGCTAAAGTTAAAGTTCCATTAAAGAGCGTTTCCACGGGGTAGAACCTCCTGGGGGAATATAAGGTTTTCATGAGGCTGATCCTGACCCGCCATCCACGCACGAATACCTTCGTTTAAGAGAATATTTTTTGTGTAGAAAGTCTCAAACTCAGGATCTTCCGCTGCGCGGATTTCTTGGGAAACAAAGTCATAGGCGCGTAGGTTCAAAGCCAGACCGACTACCCCAAGAGCACTCATCCATAAACCGGTTACTGGTACAAATAACATAAAGAAATGTAACCAACGTTATTGGAAAAAGCAACCCCAAAGATTTGGGACCAAAAGCGGTTAGCAGTGACCATTGAATAAGTCTCTTCGGCTTGAGTTGGGTTAAAAGCACGGAATGTATTTGAACCATCACCATCTTCGAATAAAGTATTTTCTACGGTAGCGCCATGAATAGCGCATAGCAGAGCAGCGCCTAATACTCCGGCAACTCCCATCATATGAAATGGGTTCAACGTCCAATTATGAAACCCTTGAAAGAAGAGGATGAATCGAAATATAGCTGCTACACCAAAACTGGGCGCAAAGAACCAACCGGATTGACCCAGTGGATAAATCAGGAATACGGAAACAAAAACAGCAATTGGACCAGAGAATGCGATTGCATTATAAGGTCGCAGTTGAACAGATCGGGCAAGTTCGAATTGACGTAACATGAAACCTATTAGTCCGAAAGCATCATGGAGAGCAACAAAAGTCCACAGGCCGCCTAATTGACACCAACGAGTAAAATCTTCTTGTGCTTCAGGGCGCCATAGTAGCAACAAAGAATGGGCTAAACTATTCGCAGGAGTAGAAACTGCAGCGGTTAAGAAATTACAACCTTCCAAATAGGAACTGGCCAATCCATGGGTATACCATGAAGTTACAAAAGTTGTACCTGTGAACCAACCCCCTAAAGCGAAATAAGCACAAGGAAAGAGCAATAGGCCGGACCAGCCCACAAAAACGAAACGGTCCCTCCGTAACCAATCATCCATAATATCAAATAAATCATTTTCTTCTTTGGCAAATTTGCCAAGGGCTATAGTCATAGCGATCCTCCTATTCAACTACTTCAACCATTTCCGAACACTTCATCTCATTTACAGTGCGCGCGATAGTTCAATTATCTATGGACGATTCTTCGTTCAATGCCCCTTACAATTACAATGGGTTTCGAAGATACAAATTATTCTTTTTTTTTCTTTTCTATTGGGACATAAACCGAATTAGGTAAATCCACGAGTTCGATTCGATTAGTTCTTACTATTACTATATAACACTATATAACCATTTGAACCCCAAATTGTCCTCTAACTCATATTCCAGAGTATATCTTTTAACGGTACAAACAAAAAAAATAAGAAAATTCTGTTTTCCCTGCCCATAAATGAAATATTAAATAATTGTAGACTGGAAATGAAAGCCCCTTTCTCGCATTCGTTCTCTATTGCATTGTCGGAACAAAACAATATTGGATTCTGAAACCGAGGAAATCTATTGAAAAATATATTTTCGAAATAGAATATATTTTTTTATATGTATCGGAAAAGAATAGCGATTTATTCCTATGGAACACCCAGTAACAAGAAGATAAAATAAGAAATATCGAAAAATTCTTGCCTTGTATGTTCCAAGGAAATAAAACCGCTTCTAGGATTTAATATATATCGAATTTATATATCAGAATAGCTGATATAGTCATGATTCAATGGGTTAGGTCCACTTACTTTTATAATTTTATGTTATGATAGTTTGATAGGAAAAATGGGGAAGTAGGAATATTTTGGTTTGGCAATTAATAATAGAGATTGGATATCTAGAATATTTATTGTCCCAGGACAAAAAAAATGGAATATATAAGATATGAAGAGGACTATTATGTCACTACAGAGCGGAATCCCCTAAAATAAAAGTGCAATTAGTCATTATAATAATGATTCAATGTTCCACTTTTTAACTATAAAAAAACTCCTAATAAGCGGAACTCATTATAATGCGGTTACCTTTTTCTTTTTTTTTATCAACAATATCTCTATTCTACGTTGAAAAACGAAGAATAGGACTTGAGTGACTTGAGTTTTTTGGAAAAAGCCCTTTATCGGATTTGAACCAATGACTTACGCCTTACCATGGTGTTACTCTACCACTGAGTTAAAAAGGCCCTATTTAATTCATGAATTAGTCATTTTCTATTATGAAGTCTAATGCATATATGTATATATGCATTAGTCTAGTACTATAGGTATATATGTACATATGAACTCATTCAGAAAAAAATCTGATTTACTTAGAGGTAAAATTATTCTCTTTCTTTTTGAGAAAATGCAGTGAATTGTTTCAAGACTGATCCCCCTTGCTTTGTTTACTTTGACTGACCTGACCCATCAGAACAAGACTCGCTTGATTTACGAATCCAATATCGACATAGATTCAAGGCATTTTCTTGAATCATGTGATGAGGGGATTCGTACCCCGAATCGAATTCTTATAAAAAAGAACTTTTTTTTATCCCTTTTTGCATTTTCTGACTTAGTGTGAGATAGTTATAGGCATATTTTATCTGAACGATAAACGAAGCAATGAATAAAAAAGAAATAAAATGGGGGTTTACCCCCTTTTTCAGGTCGGACCAATCATTGACCGAACCGAAGGAATCCTATACTTCTTTATATAGAGTTATATAGAATATTTTATATAGAGTTATATAGTATGAGATGCTTCATTCATGAAGTGAAGTATCAAATCAAACAAAAAAAATCTATCGAATCATAACATAGAAAGTAGGAAAGACTCTTTGGATTTAGCCATACCATTAGATTATATTGACAATTCCAAAAAACTGATCATACTATCATCATAGTATGATGACGGTCGGGTGGATATGCCCCCATCGTCTAGTGGTTCAGGACATCTCTCTTTCAAGGAGGCAGCGGGGATTCGACTTCCCCTGGGGGTAGGGTACTACGAAAGGAAGTTGATCGTGGATTATCAATAAGCCTAGAATGAATTCTTCCTGGGTCGATGCCCGAGCGGTTAACGGGGACGGACTGTAAATTCGTTGGCGATATGTCTACGCTTGTTCAAATCCAGCTCGGCCCAAAAATGCACCGCTCCATGAGTATGATATAATAAATTCGTCCTACAGAAACAGAAATGTCTGATCCGTATAAATAAAGAGAAAAAATCAATTTTTTTTGCTCTATCTATATGTTTCTCATTCGTTCTGTTCTGATCTTTCTAACGATCCATATTCATGATCCTTAAGTAAAGTATCAAGAAAAGGATCTTTTTTTTCTTATTAAAAGATTGATTATTTCTTTTTTACAATAAAAAAACCACAGGTTACTAGTAATTCGTATCACTCTCACTAAAACACATTTATGTGGATATGATATCAATATATCATTCGTGTATCTCTTACAATATGACGAGTAGAATATTCTTATGAAACCATAAGAGTATGTATTCCATATACCTCGCTGGGATTGTAGTTCAATTGGTCAGAGCACCGCCCTGTCAAGGCGGAAGCTGCGGGTTCGAGCCCCGTCAGTCCCGAACTAGGATCCGATGAATTTCTCAATTCATCTTTCTCTTTTCTGTGAAAAGGAAGACAGAGAGCAAAATAGAATTATAGAGTGCCCGTATTTTTACCGGGAGTGCAGACACAAATTATCTTCGTTTATTGTACGATACACAATAAACTTAATATAATTACCTCGGCAGAGTACTTTTCAGGTTCAGGTTAAACCACACTTTTTCGAATTCCGGCTTTGTTTGTGTATCCTCTAATACTATAGTAATTGGTTGGAAACAATCTATCTCATTCAAATAGCATACTGAATTTGTGATGTATACGTTCTAATCCCAATCCAAGAAGAAGATACTTATTAAATAAAAAAAGACCAAACAAGCAAGGCCCCCTTTTAGTATTTAGTCAATTTTTGGAATATTCGATTTTTTATACTTAATCTGTCCTTTTTTCCATCTCACTTCTACTGTTTGAATTGGATTTGTGTATGACCCATAGAATACTGGTCATATGATACCTCATAATTGTATGTATTTGTATATATACTATTGTATGTATAAGTAGTAGAATTGTACAAGGAAGATAGGTTATAGAAAAGAAAAGTGAAAAAAAAAGCTGAAAATCCAATGATAGGATTTATGATCCAATCAAAAACGGCATTTTTGATTTAGTATGAATAAAAGATTTTTCTATGTTATACTATTTCATTTTCGACGATGAATCGATTTGATAGATCAGATATTGTTATTCATAATATTGATCTGATTCAGTATCATCAGGATGCAATTCATCCCATTGAATTTACAGGAGTCAAATTTATCATCTCTATTAGATCCCGAGTTATTGCGAAACAAAAAAAGAAGATTATGGAAGTCAATATTCTCGCACTTATTGCTACTGCACTGTTTATTTTAGTTCCTACTGCTTTTTTACTTATCATATACGTAAAAACGGTCAGCCAAAATAATTAATTTGAATGAAACTTGAATTATTAGTTCTTATCAATGATTGAAGAAATAAAAGAGATTCCAACTTTAAGTCTTAAATTAAATGATAGGGCTGGAATCAGAAGTAGAAGTATCTGAGATAGTGTGGTAGAAAGAACTATATATATAGTTCTTTCTACCACACTATCTAGTATTATATACTATTTATTATTATATAACGTAACGTTTATAAAGTTGTATACGAATCTAGTCTTCATTCATTTCATATAGATCAATTTACAATATGTATGTACATATATTAGATGTACCTCTAAATAGCACTCGAATTCTATTTTTTTCGCTACATATAAATAGAATACATTTGTGATGAGATGAGTCAAAAAAAAGCATAAAAAAATTTCTAGGAGTCTAAAACAAACGTGAAATGTGCGATGTACAGATCGCTCAACGGAAGAAAGATCTCATTTTATTAGGTGTAGGATCTCTTTTCTTTGGACAACCGCTAATCGCTTCCTGTGGAAAGAAAGTATGTATTGCCGTTATAGCGGCAGACTTTCTCTTCAAACAGTAAAAGTTAAGAAAAAGGGGAAACAAATAAAGAAAAAAATAGGGATTGTTTTTTCTCGTTGTAATATCCATAATTCTGGTAAGAGTTGATTCACCAAAATAGAATATTTAGGAAAAATTCGATTAGAAAAAATTTCCTATCATGCGTAGATTTGAGTTTCAAAATTAAATTCCATTATGGTAATCATTCATTGTTTGATCGAATGATTATTATTCATAATTGAATTTTTTTATGCATTACCATATTCCAGTACAATTTGGAAACATAAACATTTTTTTAAGGCTTCGCAAAACGATCAATAAAGAATTGATACAATTCGATTACTCAATTAGTACCCTAGCCCTAGAGTCCACTCCTTCCCCATACTACAAGTGAAAGAGAAAATGTAAAGACTACCATTAAAGCAGCCCAAGCGAGACTTACTATATCCATGTGAATTATGTCCCCTATCTCCATGAAGGAATTATTCCATTATTGATTAATAATCATAGTGGAATTAATGGCACAGAGTCAAAATAGGATTCTGAATTAAGGCTATTGATGAACCAAACCAATTCAATGAATACATTTGTAACAAGTTCCTATATTATTATAGGATTTCTGGTAGAATCAGGAAGCATTAAATACAAATACAATACACACACCTTTGGAAATCTCAAAGGAATGTTCCTAATGGAACAGGTAAGCATAAAGAAAAGAATAGTAAGACCTTTTGTTTGTTTTGGTACCCTTCCTTCATAAGCAAAAAACATAAAAATATACCATCAAGATAAATAACTTTCTATCAGATATCTATATTTCCTATGAAAAAAAATATATATATAGCCCGAACCAATCATTAATAAATAATGAAATTGAATTATGAAATTCAATTATAAATTAATAAGTAATAAGGGAGAGTTGTTTCATCCATATTGGCACCGTACCGTTTGGGCCACACCCAGAACTCATAGGTTCTAAAATGAAAGTATTGACACGTCTGCTTAGTCCTTTGCCTCTGCTTCCGCGGGGCAAGAATTCATCTAATTAGAACAGCAATATAAGAATAAGAAATCCCCAATATTTTTTTGTTGATCAGGCGACACCCGGATTTGAACCGGGGATAAAGGATTTGCAGTCCCCCGCCTTACCGCTTGGCCATGTCGCTGCCCAATTCGATCCAATCCAAAATGGATAAAAATATTATCCATAATCCATATTCTACTACGAATTTTTTTTTATCTTGAATCCCGTTAGTCGTACTTATTCTAAAAAAATGAATTCTTATTTTTATTGGATCTAGTTTAGATTATTCTACTCGATTGTATCTCAAAATAGACAAAGCTTAAAAACTTCTCTTTTCTGTTGGAAATAGGAAAAAATAGATTTTCGGTCACAGGCTGCAAAATTCAGGGAAAATTATAACAATTAACCATTTACTTTGAATTAGTGAACGGTTTTTCATTTTCATATCAAATGAAATTTGGTTTCCTTAATGGCATAAGAAAAACAAATTTATTTATTTATTTTTTTTTTTTTTGAAATCCATATTTATTTATGACTAAACCCATTATTTTCAATAATAAATGCTTTTCCATTTCAATTATAACAACATATATGTGTATATGTAAACCCCAGAACCCAGAACATAAATTGTTATTACCCAGATCAGATACCGAGCTGGGTCTCGCTCTTATGCACATATCCCTATAGAAAATCGTCGTCCTTGAATTTTTCATTGAATATATTGAATAAAAAAAAACAGGAATTTTGATAGAGTGTGACCCGTGTTGCCCCAAGTGAAATTATGATAAAAGGTATGATATACGGATAACTCGATAACCATATTGGCATTTACTTAACAAATACGACTTTTATTTTTATTATAATAATATATATTACGGAATTCAATCGTATTCCATCAATTCTACTACCAAAAAGAATCCACGAATTTTTTTTGAACATGTGAAATGAAGTGTGCTAAAAAAAAGGAAACTCCATTTCTGATTATTCTGTCTTTATCTCATTCATAGAGAGGAGATTTTATCCCGAATCCATTTATTTTTTTGGTACCCAATCTCATTGTAATATCATAATAATAGGTAGAAATTGGATCCATTTTGATATTCTAGACAAGACTCCATAAGTGTAAGTGACATAATTTTTTTTCCAGGAAGGTTTTTTCCTTTTTTTTCTATTTGTACTTGTCGCAAATTCGAATTTGCGTCGAAAATGCTCTTCATTTCTCCGCCCCGTCTCCGTTCATACGTATGAAATACATATATGGAGTTGGTTAAAATTTCATGTGATTCAGTAAACAAAATATACATTCCATCATTGCGAGATCGATCCGTATCCGTACGGTTCGATGAATAGTTAACCAATAATGGTATTTTTTCAATAAAGAGGAAACTTAAGATTAAGATGCTCCGTAATGGAAATGAGGGAATGTCCACAATACCTGGATTTAGTCAGATACAATTTGAGGGATTTTGAAGGTTCATTAATCGGGGCTTGGCGGAAGAATTTCATAAATTTCCAAAAATTGAAGATAGAGATCAAGAAATGGAATTTCAATTATTTGTGGAAAGATATCAATTGGTAGAGCCCTTGATAAAAGAAAGAGATGCTGTGTATGAATCGCTCACATATTCTTCTGAATTATATGTACCCGCGGGATTAATTTGGAAAACCGGTAGAGAAATGCAACAACAAACGGTTTTTATTGGAAACATTCCGTTAATGAATTCTCTGGGAACCTCTATAGTAAATGGAATATACATAATTGTGATCAATCAAATATTGCAAAGTCCGGGTATTTACTACCGTTCCGAATTGGATCATAACGGAATTTCTGTCTATACCAGCACTATAATATCAGATTGGGGAGGAAGATCAGAGTTAGAGATTGATAAAAGAACAAGGATATGGGCACGTGTAAGTAGGAAACAAAAAATATATATTCTAGTTCTATCATCAGCTATGGGTTCGAATCTAAGAGATATTCTAGATAATGTTTGTTATCCTGAAATTTTCTTGTCTTTCTCGAATGAGGAGAAAAAAAAATAGGGTCAAAAGAAAATGCTATTTTGGAGTTTTATCAACAATTTGCTTGCGTGGGTGGGGATCCAGTATTTTCTGAGTCCTTATGTAAGGAATTACAAAAGAAATTTTTTCAACAAAGATGTGAATTAGGAAGGATTGGTCGACGAAATATGAACCGGAGACTGAACCTTGATATACCTCAGAACAATACATTTTTGTTACCACGAGATCTATTGGCTGCTGCGGATCATTTGATCAGAATGAAATTTGGAATGGGTACGCTTGATGATATGAATCACTTGAAAAATAAACGTATTCTTTCTGTAGCAGATCTGTTACAAGATCAATTCGGATTGGCTCTTGTTCGTTTAGAAAATGCGGTTCGAGAAACTATATGTGGAGCAATCCGGCATAAATTGATACCGACTCCTCAAAATTTGGTCACTTCCACTTCATTAACAACTACTTATGAATCATTTTTTGGCCTACACCCTTTATCTCAAGTTTTCCGACGGTTTCGTTCCCGCCAGACATGCCAGACCGAAGCAGCCAGACGGACCCTGGCGGTCCGGAACCAGTCCTCCTCTCGACCTCTACTATCGCGAATCACCGTATATATATATATATATATATATATATATATATATATATATATATATATATATAAGTTAGATGAAAAAACCAGTATTCAGAATATCTCAGGTGATAAATTAGACAGCTCACCAATTTGCTCATAAAGTAAACAGATCAATATCAACTGGAGGAATATCAATTCTTCTAAATAATCAACAATAGAACTAACTCGCCCTAAAATATGCATACAAGTGACAGGGAAATAGCATCTTGGCGAAATTTGCATCAGAAGTCTAATACCATATCTCACCTGGTTAATGCCCCACATACAAACCAAGTGGATATCTAGAAATACCACCATTGACAACCGTAATACACCTGAAGTCGAGATGGTAAAAGGACACTGACATACAAAGGAATACAGCCTCCAATGATCACCCTTCGTCGGATAAATTTCAATACTGTACAGAGTAAAATAATAAAAAGAGTAAAAACAGGTCAATCACGTACTCGTGAAGTTTTATTACATTGCACGAGTGGAACACTTTAAATAAGGCATGCCAGAAATGAAATGCCAAGAGTCAAAAACTTATAAAGGAGACTAAGCAACATCAACATGGAGCAAACCATAAGCATATTTTGCATATCCGGAATGTTAATAATAATATTCACAGCTGCTCTACAAGCTTTGAATGGGAGGTAGGATATTATTTCAGCAGTAGCTCTGCCAGTTACTATTTCGAAAGCATTATCAGAGAGTTGGAAACAGGGAAAAGAACAAAAGAGTAGATGTATGAGTGTGAATATGAGAGGAAGACTACCCACTAAACTTTATACAACTCAAGGAACTACCTAGTAAAGAATACAACAACAATAACAACAAAGCACCCAAATTTTTTGTGGCTGGGTGCTTGGATCCTTTCTTTCATTGTGCTTTGTTAAGGTCCATGTCCTATGTAATACAAAAACCATATCGTTCTTTACAGCTTCAATCCATGTTTGTTTAGGTCTAACCCAAGTCGAGCATCTCCTCTAACTACTATCTTATCGCTCGTCACAAGTGCATCATTGGTCTACATTCCACATATCCAAACCACCTAATATTGTCCTCAATTGGTGTCACTTCCATCTTCCCACAAACTCATTTGTTATCTTACTTTTTAATGTATTTCAACTCATCCATCTTACCATTCTCATTTCAGCTATGCTAATTTTCTGGATTTCTTAATTGCCTAACAATCTGATCCATAAAGCATGGCTGGTCTCATAGTTGTCTTATAGAATTTTTCTTTCAAATACTATCTTGCAATCATAAAGTACTCATAAGCACTCCTCCATCTCAACTATCATATTTTAATTCTATGGAGAAATTACCTAGTAAAAATATTCGCCATAATTCCAATATTATGCCATCCAAGTAATACCAGGAATGGATAAGAGAAATCAAGTGGAAAAAGGAAAGAAACAGAAAAATATTTAGTGATAGAAATCCCTTTAATTTTCCTCTCCAAGCATGGGGGAAAAGGCGCAATAATAAAGGACTGTGAAATAAGTTGTCTTGGAATGACCTTAATCATAAAATAAACATTTGACATGTTGGTGTCTGCATTATGTGCAAGCCATCTACGCCCCTTCCTTCTTACAATATCTAATCCATTTAGCCTATTTTTAGATCTATTTAGATTAGGTCTAAGAAGATCTACCTAGGAACTTACTATAAAGTTGTAAAGAAGTCTGAGTGTAACGACCACTTGCATAAACAGAAAATTTATGATCAACAGAATCTTCATGATTTTAGGGCTCCACCTCTTCCCCATACTCCAAAGTCGCATGGGTCTTAAAGTAAACACCAATTTGGAGTATACACAACAACTCGTGAAATGTTCGCACGCCTACGTAAATTGTACCCTTTACCATGATCCACAAAGACGGACCCAAAATATTTGGTTCAAAAGCAAAAATACGTTGAGCCAAAAAGCTTAGGCATAAAAATCCTGAATTTATTCAAAGGTTAGATTTACATATCCATGCTTGAATAAATGTAGTCAAGCCAAAAATGCACCTGTCAATGGGATTTTCCTCGGGAATAATTGCGATGTTGCCTAATCTCGATTCAATGAAACACCTGTAGAATGTAGAGACATACCTGTATCAGGCCTGGACCAAGTAGATCTAGACTTGGGCAGTCCATGGCCATAACTGGCCTGATTCCTTGTCATATACATACTACATACACACACCCAATGACATTCATTAGATGTAGCTTCTTAGGTAAGGAGGAAAACAAAAATAAAATGAATTCAGCAATCAAAGTATTAAGCATTGAAGTTTCAGGTAGCCAACGTAAGCGCTTATACCTGCACTAATAGGCAAGGGCAGGAACATCAAACCTGAAATGGCATGGAACTTGAACATCAGAAATCTAGGCCACACATATTGGAACGATGAACTTATGTGTCTATGCGCAATTTCTAAAAGGATGAAGTGACATGACAATATAAACCTCAGAAATCTTTGAATTAAATAAAAAAAATCTACTAATGAAATGTGTATGTATCTGAACAAACAACAATGTAAATGGGCCATTATAGCTACTTTCAGACTCAGTAGTTTATTATCTTAAAATATTATTAGTAGATTACTTCTGATTCGCTTGTACAGTCAAGTTAACAACAAACTTTTGGAATCAGTTTGTGCATATCTTGAAATGTTATTAGTAAATCACTTCTGGTTCCTGAATGATAGGGGGTAGCCAAATACCAAGCCCAGTGGGCTTTGGTCTATTGAGCCGGATCAGAATCATGGCTTCCCGGCGCTTTTAAATTATTTACACCTCATATGATATATTTTTTTCCTAGCAAAAAGGAGTATTATATATATGCACTCCAATCTTAGACATTAGGATAGTCATGTGTGGCCAAGTAAATGCTACCTTATGTTGTTTTTGTTATTTCTTTATTTTAATTTTTTTTGGTCTTAAGCTACTATTATTGTTTTAGATATAGTAAATTTAACTTATGGACGGAACCAAATTAGAAATGATGAACCATAGCTTTCAATGACCTCCATTAAGGCAAGTTTCGGATGACCTCAACTTGAAGCTAGGTAACAAATTAGATGATTCATATTGTCCTCTCTGTCACTCTGACATGAAATTATAGTCATAAATCTGATTAGATATGCAAGTGGATTGCATCTCTCTTGGGTCAAGTTTGACAAAGACAGTGAAACTTAGTCCCACATGGAGGATTACATATTCCGTAGACAATTCAGCTTGCAATGGAGTAATATTTATGCATAACTAGGTTGACTTTTTTCCTTTCCTGAGCCACCATTATTTCCACCATCTTACCCTTCCAGGCTTAATTTGACCAGAGTTACGTGTAAATATCTTGTACAAGATTTGAAAGCAAATATATATCTTGAACAATTTATTTGATGATATATGCATTGCTTAAGATGAAAAATCTGAAGCAACATTATCAGTTTCTAACAAAGAAAAATAAAGATGATATATGCATTGCTTAATTGTCTTATAAATGTAAGAACAAACACAATTCAACCACTTTGTTAAGTTACAAACAATTTTTATGTAAAGCTTGTAAAGAATTAAATAACCTCTCTTGACAATGTTGTCTAGAATCTAGATCATCAAAACTGAACTATCCACTCAATTTGATATGTGCAGTTACTAACTTACTATATTGTTGAATCAGACTTGATTGGGTATTTCACTATTCCCAAGATAAGAGACTTACCATTTTAAACATTTTCTTACCAACTAGCAAACCTTTATTTATTCACCTTGTCAACTTTCCCGTCTTAATTCGAGTATTGACCTTAACAACTAGGACCACAGTGATAAAATAAAAAAAATAACAATATATATGTGTGTATGTGTGTGTGTGTGTGTGTGTGTCTTACAACTACCAGACTAAGCAGGGCCCTACTCATATTATATTGGGTCCTTATTACATCCTAGTATCCTACTAATCTCCCTGGGCTGTCTGGATCACATTCTTTACACAGATCCTCGAAACATGTACATGTTGCAACCTCCTCAATCCACCACTTGGGTCGACCTCTGCCTCATGTTCCTCTCGGGCTAATCGCATCGCAGGATCCTCTGTCCAGGTAGACCACACCATCATGTACGACTCTCAATCAATCGCTACCTAGAATATCCCGGTTCATCCCCCCGAATGTTTAAATGGGTCCCACTAGTCGGGATCTAATTCATGGACCAGGATCAAGATTAAGAGTCCATGTAACATGATCAATAAAGCAAGTTCAAAGTCTGGCTCGGGGACTGTGGCTAGGTTCATACTTCTTGTGGAACCGTCGCAAAATAGCACCAGCTGACTTGGCATGATCTGATTCGCCGAAAACCTGGAACACATCAACTAAGACCGTGGTCACATTGTGGTCACTATAGCATTGCCCCACATAAACACCAAGTTTTTATTTGTTTAGCTTCTTCTAGTTTGCGACAACTTGTGTTGTTGACATTTCATTTGTTTATGGCTTAATCCGAGTTTAAATTCTGGGGTTTTGAAGATTTGTTTGAAAAAAATCATAGGCTGGTGTCTTATATTAAACTATGTATTTTACCATTTAAAACAATACTAGTGATATACCTGTATCAGGCATGGACCAAGTAGACCTAATTTTGTGAGGATCTCGCCGGGCAGGTCACAGCCAAACTTGGCCTGATTCCTCGCATATATACACTACACACATATACCCAAAAGACCTTCATGAGATACAACACCCCTTAACTGAGGAAAAAGAAATAAAACAAATTCAGAAATTGAAGTATTTAGTTCTGAAATTTCGCGTAATCTGCATAAGCGCTTATACCTGAACTAAATCAAGGATATATAGGACAAACATCAAACCCAAAATGTCATGGAACATAAAACATCAGAAATTCTAGCCATGTCGTTTAGAACGATGAACTTGTGCATCTAAACATAATTGACGAGAAATATTGGAGTGGCATGGCAATATTAATCTTACAGGTCTTTCAATTGAAGACCAAAATTTACTAAAATGAAATGTGTATGTCTCGAAATAAGCAACAATGATAACAGTGTCATTATCATTGTCACTTCGCACATTTTTGGACTCAATATGTGTACATACTGAATGTTCTAGGTAAATTACTTTTGGTTCCCTAAACAAGGGATAGCCCTTGTACACTCAAGTTACCAACGAACTTTCATACCCATAGGACTTTTGCATTGACAGAAAATATAAAGTAAGTTGTGTCTGTTGGTGTGGAAGCCTACATTAATACCTACAAAAATCTTGCTACACTGCATGTAAATAACCAAATCCTATAACAACCCAATCAAAACAGATATTCAACAAATAAGGCAACCACATATTGTTGAAGTCCCAGCCACGACACACCTCTTAGAGTTAAAGTGAGGATTGAGGGTTATGTAATTATATTCTACCACGACCCCGCAGGTTGAAGGCCCATTTTGGGTGGAGAGCTGGATCACGTTCACATTGCAGTATAAATTATTTTATAAAATCCGCTTAAAATGTGCGTGAAAAGAGATTCGAACCTAAGTTGTTAGGTCCCTACCATTACACCAAAACTCCAGCGCTATAGTGAGGGTTATATATCTATATTCTAACACATGAATTTGCAGTAATCATGTATTAAGGATGGGCAGCAGCACCTGCTATGATATCATAATCAGATAAAGCAACTAAGATTTATGGAACACCAACCTTCTAAAAGATTCTACATATTGCCACAGTTGATTTCATTGGACTTTGTCACTTGACGCTTGCATCCCAGTCCCCTGGATGATGCAGGTTCAACACGCAGAAGTAGTTCTCTCCATTAAAATGGAGGTAAGGTTGCATACATCTTCCTCACCCACCCACCCACGCTTACCCTGTGGTGGGAGTTTCTGGTACTGGGGCACCCTTTATTTGCACATCTGATTTCATTGTATATTGAGGATTCTTGAGATTAAGAAAATTAAGGGGACGTTTAGTACGCGGTATTTTTTTTTATTTTCGGAAAAATTTAAGATGAAAATTTATTATCACGTTTGTTTGGTTTATAAAAAATTTATTTCCGGAAATTATAAATACCCGGGTAAATAGTTTACCCACAAAACATGGGAATTCTATCCCTTGAGAATAGATAGATTTTTTTTTGTCCGGGCAAAAAAAATTGTCTAAATTTTTTTCTTCTTTTTTGATCAATTTTGATTAATTTTGAATATTTTTTTTTCTTTTTTTGTCGTTTTTATCGTTTTTTTTTTGTCATTTTTTTTCGTTTTTTACCAATTTTTTGTCATTTTAAGCAATTTTTTGTCGTTTTTACCCATGTTTTGTCTTTTTGTTATTTTTTTGATTATTTTTTGTCGTTTTTATCGATTTTTTGTCATTTTTTGTCGTTTTTTACCAATTTTTTGTCGTTTTAAGCGATTTTTGTCGTTTTTACCTCTTTTTGTCTTTTTTGTCACTTTTTGATTATTTTTTGTCGTTTTTATCGCTTTTTTGTCATTTTTTTTCGTTTTTTACCAAATTTTTGTCGTTTTTAAGCAAATTTTTGTCGTTTTAAGTAATTTTTTTGTCGTTTTTACCCATTTTTTGTCTTTTTTTGTCACTTTTTGATTATTTTTTTGTCGTTTTTATCGCTTTTTTTGTCATTTTTTGTCGTTTTTACCCATTTTTTTGTAGTTTTAAGCAATTTTTTGTCGTTTTTACTCTTTTTGTCTTTTTGGTCACTTTTTGATTATTTGTTGTCGTTTTTATCCAACTTTTGTCCTTTTTGTCGCTTTTTTGTCAATTTTTGTCGTTTTTAAGCGATTTTTTTGTCATTTTTGTAGTTTTTTTGTTGTTTTTACCGATTTTTAGTCGTTTTTGTCGTTTTTTTTCGCTTTTTGGTCATTTTTACTTAATTTATGTCGTTTTTTATCATTTTTGTCGCTTTTATCGTTTTTTGTCGTTTTTTGGTTATTTTTTGTCGTTTTAACCGATTTTTTGTCGTTTTAACCGATTTTGTGTTCTTTTTTGTCGTTTTTATCGATTATTTGTTTTAACCGATTTTTTTTTATTTTTTGTCGTTTTAACCGATTTTTTTTATTTTTTGTCGTTTTTGCCGCATTTTGATTTTTTTGTCGTTTTTACCGATTTTATGTCGTTTTTGTCGTGTTTTGGTTATTTTTGTCGTTTTTACCCTTTTTTTTGTTATTTTTTGTCGATTATACATTTTTTTTCGCTTTTTGGTCATTTTTGTCGTTTTAACCGATTTTTTGTCGTTTTTTTGTCGTTTTTGTCGTTTTTTGTTATTTTGTCGTTTTTTGTTATTTTGTCGTTTTTACCGAATTTTTGTCGTTTTTACCATTTTTTCGTTTTTACCCGTTTTTTGTCCTTTCTACCGGTTTTTTTATATTTGTTCATTTTTTTCGTTATTATTATTTTTTATTTTTTTCCGGGAATATTTATATTGTCACCAAACATGGAAATGTAATTTTTCCGAAAATTTAATTCCTTGAAATTTGATTTCCGGAAATATAGAATTTCCGGCTATATAGTATTCCGCATACCAAACGTCCACTAAGTTGCACATATTGCTCCTTCCAGTGAAAGTACAAATTAATGCAAATAAGTACCTTGTGTGTGATACATCCGAAGAAGTATGGATGCCAGTGGTGAGCTCCCGAAAGCTCCAGAAACAAAAAAAAATAAAATAGCAAGAGTCTCACTGGTGTTAAAAGAAAAGCAAGAGCTCTCAATGAACCGGGCACAAAGGCATTGCAAAGTGTAGTATATACCTGTAGAACACACCCAAAGGATGCCATGCCTCCTATACTTCTTGCCTGTCTTTCTCATGCAAGGTTCGAATGAAAAGAATACATATGACTGGTTTGGATCAAAATGTAGCGTTCCATTAATTTGTAAACATGGGACAAGAAACTGTAGAATATTGAAGGAACATAATACATGCCCCTTGCATTTGCATTTTGAACATTGAAGATTAGGAAGTAGTTACACCATTCCAATGATTCCAATAAGCCAAAAACAAGTTTGATTTTAGAATGCATTTCTCAGTATTTCCCAGTATTTATGAGGACAAAGATTTCATTCAATGATGATATTGATGATAATGATTGTGGTGATATCTTAGACTTAGATGATGAAGATGAATGATGGATAATTGAATAGGAACAAGAAGGATTCGTTAAGTCATTTAGGAATGTGGAATGTTGATTATCTTTTATTTTTTTCCATTTGAATAATTTGTCTTCTATCATAATGAATTATGTGTTATGTTATTGTTTTAAATTTAATGTTGTTTTCATAGACTATTTTGTGATCGTGTTAAGTTACTTTGTTGTTTTTATCGGTATTTTTTTTTTTTTTTGTTATTTTCTTTAGTTTATTGTCTAAAATCTCAAGTTTGATGAGTTTTTAGGATATAGAGTATATTTGGATAACCTAACATGAGATATAAAAGTGACAAAATGTGTTATGAAAAGTGAATTTGAGAATCTGCCTAGCTGGCGCTTTTCTTCTTCGGGCGATGCTAGGTAGTGCCTAGGCACTCCCAAGCAACGAGGTGAGGCAGCTCGGCTAGGAACGCCTAGAGCTTTTTAAAACAATGTTTTGTAGGCACTCCCAGGTAACGAGGTGAGGCAGCTCGGCTAGGAACGCCTAGAGCTTTTTAAAACAATGTTTTGAACCACACAACACAATTGGTCATAAAATCTTTTCCAATCAATTTCGATGGTACAACTTTACATATACTAGTTATATCGACAAAAGAATTTCTCGCATCATAATGAACTGTTGATCCTAAGCGCAGATATCTATCAAAGTGAAATGTGGACTATTCTTTTCATCTTGATTTTTGTGAAAATATGTCATATATATTAGTTTAGTCCTGCTAACTATAAATCATCTAAATTTTCTATTTTAGCAATTAATATTTTTCTAGTCTCATCAACTAACAGTAACAAATATATTTTTCTACTCACTAGCAAAGGGACACACATAATGCACATGGGATTAAATTTGATGCATAAGGAATCAATAAAAGTTAAATGTACGTAACATACTAAGTAATATGTACTTGTTTAAGTAAAGAAAGTACATATCAAAATAATTAGATGACAAGTTGTAATGTTCTTGAAATTTAACTTGCCAACAATTTCATGTCTACCAATGACCATTCCTTCTGACAACCACCATCTTATGGTATGTATTTAAATTGTCTTACGTATTTAATTAGGTCTTATGAACACAAGGTTTCTAAATGGTATCAACATGGAAGGTTTCTAAATGGTATCAATATCTTCCCCTATAACAATTGTCACGTATCACATAATATGCACTTGTATAATATAGTTTGCAGTACCGGTTGATATCGATCCGATACAGCCGATAATGATACAGTTTGGCATGTCCCGATCCGATACCGACTATTATCGATATTGACCGATATCGACATTGAGGATCTCTTTTTCATTCAATTCGGCAGATAAAATTGAAAAAAAAAAAAAAAAGACCAGTCGGTAAGTGTATAAAAGCATAATAAGGTTGTAAAAGCATATAATTGGAGAAAACTCATTTATTCCAGGTAAACCAATCAGCAAGGTGACTATTATTTCATTCAATTTCAAAACTACTAAAAAAACAAAAAACAAAAAACTTAAAATTATGCCTAAATGTATAAAATATTTCTTAAAAAAATTAAAATAAAATTTTAATAATTATTTGCTTTCCGAGATCAAAAATTTTAATACTCTGATATGAAACCGTCGATAGAGCGATAACTTCGATCTTGATACTCATAGGAAGGATCCGCTACCAAATTCCATAACGATACTGCGAAATTGTTGTAATATTGTCAAGGTTCTAAATGGCGGTAGGCGGGTGCGCAACGGAAAGAGTCTGCCTACGGCCTAGGCACCGGCTAGGCGCCGCCTAGACGGTCGATATATTTTGAACATTTTTTACTATTTTACCACTGTTTTTGCATAATATGCATATTTTAAAGGTGTTCCATGTGCCTAGGCGGTCGATACATTTTGAACATTTTTTTTACTATTTTATCACTGTTTTTTGCATAATATGTATATTTTAAGGGTGTTCCATGTATAACTAAGTTGTAGAACGAAGATTTATAAAGTTTTAGTTTTGTAAAAGTGAACCATAGGTCCATAATACTTACAAAACCTTTTTGGCCAAAATATCTTGTTATGTATTGCTCCGCCTAGACGTCCGCCTACGTCGCCTCACCTCCGCCTATGCTGCCAACCTCCATTGGCCGCCTACTCCACCGTCTACGGAAAAGCGGTGCGAAGAGAGTCCACCTAGACGGCCGCCATTTAGAACACTGAATATTGTATATTATATAGGATACCATATCATGTATTTGTAATTCAGCAACTTTCACTGAGTCGTCCATTCTCTTCTTTCAATACCGTATCCTACTTCATTGGATAAATCCGGTTGCTTGAGAAAATCCTTAAATTGTGTGCTACTTCCTATTCAGTTAGGAAGAATAGACAATTCAAAATCAGTGTCGCAACCGTGTCGGACAAGACATTATGCTTAAAAAAACACTAGGGCACGCAAACTCAGTTTTAGATCACTGACGCCATGTCCGTATCATGCCCCGAATTGTGTCCACGCAGCTAGCATCTCAATATACATGGTGGGAAGAATTTAAGTTGGAAATCTACTCATAATTATAAGTAAAGATATATTGTTCTTGATTCAGTAGGGGTATAACCCTATATACATCTAAGCTTATAATGAATGATTGTGACAAGGATCTTGAAGCTTCTACTAATATTGATCATGGCATTATGCCTTTACATTCCCTAAAGAAAATGTCTACCAATGGACCATTCTCTTTGACAATAGTTACTATCTTATGATATGAATTTAATTTGTCTTACGTATTTTATTAGATCTTATGACCATAAGGTTTCTAAATGGTATTAACATCTTTCCATGTAACAGTTGTCACGTATCGCATAATCTGCACATGTATAATATAGTTCGCAGTATCAGACGATATTGATCCAATATAGTCGATATTGAACGGTTTAACTAGTGCTACTTTCATAAGGAAAACTCTACTTACCAATAATGATTGCAAAATATCAAAATACTCAAATTCGTTCTTTTTGGTGACTTTCCCTCACTCTTCTTTCGACTTCTTTTACTCGCCTTCTCTATTCAGTTTCCACGTGACTATAAATAAATTGTTATCTGGAAAAGATAAAGAAACAGAGGCTTACCCACAAACCAGAAAGAAGAGTGCATGCAACCTACTCAACCATATAGTGGTTAGATGCAAAGGTTGTTACCAAAGGAGTAAGGACAGCCCTTGAATCCCCATGTATGAGAGCTACAACATCCTTCACTAAGAGAGTAAAGGAAGCATTGATGCTATGGAAATCGGTCTACACATGTGTCGCGTTAGTGTCGGAATGTATCAGACACGACCAGTGGCGGATCCAGGATGAGATTCTACTGGGGGCACAATCATAAGAGGGTTCGGAGATAACGTCCCCAAAAATTAAACATATAGGAGCAAAGTATATAATTAAAAATTGAACATACATATCACTCCAAACAACCCCAAACAAAGGACAAAATTTTAGTATAAAAGGTAGAAATTGTTCTCTACGAGTTTTCATAAAATAAAGCATTACATCTCAGTGATCTCACAATTGTTCTCTACGAGTTTTCATACTTTGAAAACGTTAACATCATTATACTACTCATCAACTCTTTTTCTATGAAACATACAATACAATCATTTAAAAACTGATCACAAATTCGATTTCGTAAATCTGTCTTGACAATATTCATTGCAGAGAAGCATCTTTCCACACTTGCTGTTGCTATTGGCAAAATTAATGCTAACTTCAAAAGCCGATACAGCAAAGGGTATTTAAGGTACTTCTTTGTTTGCACTAGCAATCTAGATAGATCACCAAGCCCCTTCAGTTGAATAAATATGTCATCTGTTTGCACATCCATAATATATGTCTCAAATTGATGCTCAAGAGTCATGCATTCAATGAGAGAAAAATCATTAGGATAAAATTGAGCCAACCTTGTCAACTTTGATGCATTAAAGTCACCAAAATTATCATGTGGATTCAAGCTAGCAACACAAAGAAGCAACTCAGAATTGACCTCATTGAATCGATCATTAATCTCCAAAATTTGCTTATCCATAAACGCATAAAAGCATTCCACACGATAATGAAATTCATTAGTAATATTGCTTTTACGCCGAGGATGGCAAGGATCAACATATCCATCATTCATATCCAAAGAGTCAATCTTGTTCTCATTGCAAAATGTGGTTATCTTACTTAGGAGAGATTCCCATCCATCATCTCTTATCGCTTGCAATCGCCCCTTAGCCACTTTAACAAGTGCTATAGCATTCAAAATGTCTTCATCTTTTCTTTACAAAGCCAATGACAACTCATTTGTAATCTCCAATATATTTAGCATCAGTTGTAAATTGAAGACAAAATTAAATGATTGCAAATACCTACAAAACCAATGACAATTTGATTGTGATCCCCAATAAATTTAGCACTAGTTACAAATTGAAGACAAAACCAAATGATTGTAAATACCTCAATAGACCACGTGCTTGGACTTTTTTGGATGAATCCGTAGCATCACATGAAACAACTACAAGAACTTCAACAACAGAAGAGAAAAAAGCAACCAAGTTCAACAATGATCTATAATGAGACCCCCAACATGTATCCCCGGCCCTCTTAAGACTTAACTCTTGATTCAATCTCTTTCCTGTCTCAATCAAACCACTCTTGATTCCTTCTGCTTGTTTTTGTCGAATCATGTCTTTATGTTTACAAGAGGCTCCCACAACATTCATCAAGGTAGATATCATATTAAAAAAAATCTGCAATATCAACATGTTTTCTTGCCACAGCAACAAGAGCTAATTGAAGTTGATGTGCAAAACAATGAACATAATACGCTAACTTATTTTCTTTCATAATCAGAGTTTTCAACCCACTGAATTCACCATTCATGTTACTTGTCCCGTCATAGCCTTGACCCCGAACTTTCATCAAACTCAAATCATGATGAGCAAACAAATTATCAATAGCATATTTTAGTGACAAAGAAGAAGTCTCCATCACATGAACAACACCAATGAACCTCTCTTTCACATTTCTACTGGAGTCAACAAAGCACAAAACCACAACCATTTGTTCTTTGCCATATACATCACTAGACTCATCCACCATCAATGAGAAAAAATCATTTTCAAACTCTTTAAGTATATTTTGCAATATTTCTTGTGCAAAACAATGAGCAATATCTTTTTGAATACCCGAAACAACCATTTGATGATTTTGTGGAGCATTTGTAAGAACAACATTACGAACAGAATTATTTTGATCAGTAGTATACTTAATCATTTCAAGAAAATTTTCATTATTTCTAGAAGCTTGGGTCTCATCATGGCCACGGAAAGATAACCCTTGGTGTAACAAAAATCTACAAACATCAATAGAAGCATATAAACAAATCTGATATTCATTTTTCACAATATTTGATTGTCTATGAAGTGCAACCGCAATAGATTGATCTTGTCTCATTAGATCCTCACATCTCTTCAGTGACAAATTATGAGCACTATTAACCACACCAACATGAGAATCTAACCTCTCCGTTTTATTCCAAGCAGAAAAATCATCAATTACAAATGCCCCACTACCACCTTGATTACCAAATTGATCCCTAAACAAATAGCAACACAAGCAATACGTTTTGTCTTCTTTTACACTATACTCTAGCCAATTAACATATTGATCAAACCAAACTGGATTAAATCGACGCCATTTATTTTCGATCATTTTTTTTGGGAAAATCATGGCCACGGGATTGACAAGGCCCCTTTAGCAAGTAAGCTCGTATAATTTTGTCAACTTTGTTTGGATGATATTCAGAAAAAAATTTCCTTTCTGTCGGATCTGAAGGGAGACTACTCAAATCAACAATTTTTTTACTAGTTGAAGTTGGAGAAAAAGATTGTTGAGGACTATTAGATGCACCTTCCCCTGAACTTCCGGTTGCACTTTGTTGTGACAATTTTCGTTTAAAAAATCTTTCCATATTCAGACTTCCAATTTTAAAAATCAATTCTACAAATACAAACATAGACATAATTTTCTAATTAGAGACTTCATAATTCACAAATTCATAAATTCATTTAATCCATATCATATAAATAGAAACCTAATATCCCTAATCCCTACAAATCATACACTACCAAAATAACTCATATTAGCGACGGAATTAGCGACTCCGTTCTTATACGTCGCTAATTTTTTATCTGCGACGAACAGCGACGAATTTTTAATCTGCGACCATGTTTTCGATGACCTGTTAATTACGTCGCTAATTTATTTTAGCGACGTACTTAGTGTGATTAGCGACGTTTCGGGACGTCGCTAACCTGTCACATTTTGGTAGTGATAGAAACGGAAACATGATTTAATTTTAATCTAAAATAATTTTCACCCAAATTAATTTTGACATAATTTGATTTTGAAATTTTCCTTTGTAATTGTATGTTGCTTTCGTTCCAAAGAGCTCCGTGAACTCCGTCCCGCCGTTCTCCGACAACTTTTCCTTCCAACAACTTTTCCTTCCAACAACTTTAGCTTTGTAAAAAAAAATATGTTGGAGAAAAAAGAAGAAGAAATAAGCAAGCAACAAAAGCCGAAGGAAAAAAATGAAGAAGGGGGGAAGAGGAATTGCTTGTTGTTGAAGAAGAGAAATGAAGAGGGGCCCACAACATGTGGACATGCCATGGTGAAAATTTAACGCAAAAGTTGTGGTGTTGGACTTGAACTTGCAGCTGGTGTTGGAAAATTTAATGAAGAGGGGCCCACAAGGCCACAACATGTGGTCATGCCATGGTAAAAATTTAAGCCAGATGAAAGAGCCGAATGGAATGGGGGCCCCATACCACGTTGTGCTGGTGCACTTGTAGCTGTTGCTTTGCTTTCCTCTTCATAAATTTCTCACTGGGGGCCCCACCCGAGATTGGACAGACAAAACCATTGGAAGAGTTGTTCTGCAGCTAAAAAAAAAATTAAATTAAATTTTTAGGATTTCACTAGGGAACTCGCCCCCCCAGTGCAATCAACGTCCGTCCGCCCTGGACACGACACGAGACCCACCAAAATACACTAGGACATTCATTGTCCCTTTTGTATCTTAATTTTGCTCAAGTGGAGAAATGAGACTGAATTCTAAATAAGAACCTCGCACTCTGGTTCAGAAAGGGGATGATCTTTCGGCCAGGGAGATCAGAACCCTAATCCTATCCCTAAAATGAGCAATTGACAATAAAACCCTAAATAAATAATGAGGAATTGACAAGAAATATGGATTAGCACCACAAATTTACAAGTTTTCCATCCTTCTATATTGCTCTTCACAATTATTCTCATATCCATTGCAAAGCCGTGCATGCAAACCCACGTCGAAACCCTAGCCCAGGCCCTAAATTGAGCAATCGACAAGAAAACTCCAAACTGTAATGAAGAATCGACAATATATATGGGTCATCATCACAAATTGTACATTGCAAATGGAAAGAGTAATCGAGGCAAGGGGCGGACGCAGAAATTTAAGAGGGAGGTCGGCCTTAAACAGAAAATCGAAAAATAAAATTACATATTAAAAAATAGCATAAATATATTTATTTTCTATTTTTATCTTAGAAAATGGAATAATTTTAATTAATTTATATACATAGATCATATAAAGAAAAAATATTGACAATTACTAAACCAAACCAACAAAATATTCTAAGACAAAATATTCAAAGATGCAATTTCTCAACTTTGCCTTTGTAGAGTATTTTAATTACTTTATATATATATATATATATATATATATATATATATATATATATATATATATATATATATATATATATATATATATATATGGGTAATTTTGAATGATCTTTTGGTAAACATGCAACATCTGAGCTCCTTCTATAGTCCTGATCTTAGTGATGTACTCAACTTTGTGAAACCGAATTTTCGTAAGTAAATTAATATTAATATTGCTATTATTATTAGTATTATTTGTGAGTTTAAAATAAATTTCGAAAACTAAATATGGCTTTTTGATTTCTGGCCAGACCTAAGCCCGGACCCGATTCCCGAACCCAGACCCAGTCCAAATCCTATTTTTGAAATCTGATTTGTTGTTAAAAAAAAATATAATTGTTAAATTCCTTTGGATCTGGTCCAAGTGGACCAGATCTCTCCCCTCACCCACGTATTCCCACGTTCCCTCCACCTCTCCCCACTTCAAGCTCCTTCTTTCACTCTCAACATTTTTCCCCAACACCTACAGCCTTTCTTTTCTCCTTATAATTCCCATTCACCAAGCCCACCACCACAAAAGCCCATCTCTCTCCCTATCCAGAGAACAAACTTCCTCAAACCCCCAGCACTCTCTCCCGAGCACCCACTCTCCCTCACAACTTCCCTCGACCCCCTCTCTCGGCCCCCGGACCCCGGACCTCCGGCCTCCTTCCCTCGTCCGCCCGCGCCCCGCCGAGTTCCCCGCAGGCCGAGCACCCCGATGCCCCGCCGAGCTCCCGACGGCCCGACCCCAGCGGCGCCCCCTGAGGCCCGCGACCCCGTCCCCGCGCAGACCCGACATCGGCTCCCGACTCCTCCCGCCGGCCTCCTCCAGCCCTCGTCGCGCCCCGGCGACCTTCCCGGCCCGACCCCCGGCGCCAGCGCCCCTGTGCGCGCGTTTCCCGGCGGACCACCTCCGTCCGTGGCCGCCCCTCCCGGCCAGCGTGACCCCACGGCTTTTCGTGCCCTTTTCCGGCCCAGCGCTGCCCTCCCCGGGCGTGCCCTAGCCGGACTTCAAGTCTGTCCCGCTTTTCGGCGACCCGCAGTTCCGCGGATCTGAGTCCAGCGCTGTCCCGAGTTTCCCAGCTTCTGTCCGGCAGAGTTTCGGGTTTCCGTTGCAATTCGGATCCCTTTATTTCTATAAACTTGCATCTGAGAGCTCTAGCCGAGCAACCCAAGGTATAACCCCTGTCCCGTCCCATTTTCATTTTTGTCTGTGATGAGATTGGTCCCCGATCCCCTCCCGGGAATTCGATTTTAAGCGACGTCATAGTTTCGGAACGTTCGGAAATGGTTTTCTGGATAATTTTGTTTTTCGGGCATATTTTCGATATTGTGCTGTGACGTTTCTGGTTGGGTTCGGACTCCCGAATTCGTTTCGGGTCGTTCCGAATTAATTTTGGAAAATGGTTGTGGTTATTTTGATATATATATATTGGGATTCCCTGATTTGGGATTTTGCAGGAAAATATTGGCATACTTTTCCAGTTTTTGGGCTGACCAAAAATAGAGAAAATGCTGCCGGATTTTCCCGTAAAATTTAATTATATTTTAAAAATGATTTTAAAATGGATTTCGGAAAATATTAATATTTTGGTTTTTGGACGACGACCGTATTGGTCAATGGGCCCCGGCTAAGTGCAAACGAAACCGGCCTCGCCCGGACGTTGAGGCATTAGCCTAAATGACGATTGGACCATATCTGAGACTCATTAAATATTTACTTTATTTTTTATCATTTAATTTATTCATAATTAATTATAGGAAGTTTTAGAACTAACGACCGTTTTGTCTTATTTCAATTTATGTAAATAAATTGTAATGGACATAAGCCCAGCTGGTTGTTGGCTCTGTGACTTGTAATTTGGTAGCGTGTGATTTTCTGTTATTTACTGGTTTTGCGAGTTTTTGTAGCGTACGCGTAAATCGAAATATATAATTATTTTTATATAAAAATTAATAAAGTTTTATCACATAAAATTTACAAGTTTTAATATTAAACAACGATCATGTATTTCTCATTAAAACAAGAAATGTAGTTTTTTATTTATAATTACGAAAATACAAAGTTTTAATCAAATTAATTTGGTATCGACGAGTTTTCCAAAATACCAGTTTAAAACGATCTTTCCCTCGTTATTAATTCAACGCACCAATAATCGCGTTTTTTGTTCGTGCTTTGTTAATAAAGAATTAAAATTGATTAGGACACAATTAGAGATTTCAACTAGCGTAGTTAGATTGGTAACCCTGGATTCTGAGTCAATTTCTCGAATGTAGGAATTCGAGGACGATCCTAAATTCCCATCTCGAAGTCTCCAACTTTCCAGTCCAGTTCATTTGAGGCAAGTACATTTTGTGTTAGTTTACAGTTATTTAATAATCGCTTTACTGCAAGTTTAAACCACGATGCAACACGGAACTCTCCCTGAGAGCATTGACTGTAACTACTGTAACTACTGTAACTGTTTGGGGACTGAGGAGTAGTGTAATGAGTATGACCACATCCAAACTACTGTAACTACTGTAACTATTAGCTTACCCCTCATACACACGGAGATAAGCCGTATCTGAACTGTAACAAACCCAAGCCGGTCATATTCATTGCCTAATCAAATCACACTGTTTTACTGCTAGAAAACTGTTTACTTCAAATTGTTTAAAAGTGCATGATTCTATTATTATTTTAATTGTCAAATTAGCATGAATTGTACTTTGCTCCCTCCTGACTGGAGATAACATTTTTAGGGAACATCGAGGATGCTGAGCTGTTATACTATACAACATCTAATATGACCCGGTTCTGTACCCTGTTGGAGGACGCAGGACTTGAGGCCGGCAAGCCGAACACTTAGTTAGATTTTCTGTTTCTAGATTTATTGTTTTAGAATTTTATAATTTGATTTCAGCTTTTAATTCAGTTCTTTCACATTCCAGTTGTACTTATTTCAAATGTTTAATAAAGTTTCATTTCCCGAATTTTGAGTTGTGACAAATATAGATGTTGTTGTGGATTACCTGCTAATGGAACAGCTTACTGCCGCCGTCTCAACAACGGTGCAGGCTGGGCATGATCCGATTCGACCCAATTATTTGGGATCGGGTCATGACAAACTTTCTTACTTAAATATTCATATAATGATATAGACAAAACAATGGTTATTTACTAAAAGTGTTCTTTTTCATTGTAAGACAAGACCTTGTTGCAGTTTAATAAACAATGAATACTTAAATCTTCATATAAGCAATGGTTATTTAATAAATAACGATTATTTACTAAAATGGTTATAAACAATGGATATAATGATACATCTGATAAACCATCTCTCTTTAGCATTCATATAAACTCAGATGTCTAAGCTCCCTTTTCTTTCTTCACCAGAATTGTCACACAATTAAATATTATAAATATTAATCACCTTTTTTTCACCACACACTTTAAGAGAAAATGATTTGTATATTGTCTTGTCTGGACATCAAATTGTGCAGTGTGCACCTTTCTTCACCACACTGTGCAGTGTGTACCAGCACTGTTACACGTCTTCTACTGGTAGTCTAGTACTGGTACTGATGCACTACTTCTTAAAGACTATTGTGTGCTCTTGTTCCATTGTCCTTAGGAATGGGCAGCAACTGGACCCTATAAACTAGGGGGCACAAATACTATATACTGTTGGGTGCTAACACTGCTACCAAATTAGACTTAATTTTTTTTAAATCCAGTGGGGTCACTTGACCCCACATGACCCAACATGGGTCCGCCCCTGATCGAGGCATCTAAACCCTAATTTTGTGCCAATAGATAAAAGAAGATGAATTATAAACCCTAACAAGGAATTGATAAAGAGAACCCTTTATAAAGGAACTGTACCATTTGGCACTTCTCCGCCACTGTTGTTGCTCTGTTGAGATCTTCAGGCCATGGACATCGGAACCCTAACTATAATTTTTGTCCAAGTGATTTTGAAGAAGATGGGGGATATTTATAGGCGTGTAAACTCCAGCGTAATAACCATGCCACGTGTTAATTGCGTCATGACGACGCGATAACGCAATTATTATGAAAAATGATCTGGCAAATAAAAGTCCGTCAGGCCCAACCAATTTCTTTGAAATGCAGGCCCAACCAACTAAATACATAGAAAATAGGGTAAATGACAAACAAAATCCTCCCTAGATTGGCCATTTTCGCAAAAAAAAAAGATTCCATGCTCTTAAATTTCTCACTAGTTATTTTTTGTTGCAAAAAATCTCCAAATGGCAATTTTACCCCTCCCCCCTCCTTCCTCGGCCATTGGGGGAGGGGCTGGGTGGCCGGTGTCACGCCCCAGATCCAGAATACTGGAGAGCGGGAGCAGACACAGCCAGCTACGTATATAGAAGTGTATTCCACCTCCATATACGGTCACGGCTGTCTAGATGTATGAGGGTTTTTCTACAAGCCAACAGTCTCTTATGGTCAAGAACAAGCCTAGTGTCTCAATCTCAAGCAAGTAATAATAGTTACAAGATGTTAGACCATCAGATATTCAATAGTAAGGCATCCCATACGTTTCATATACAGATGATCATGAAGCTAGTTGTACAAAATGCGAGGACTAGCAAGAGTTTCAGTCATACATGATCAACCCTAGGATTTGTTAATCATGTTACAGCCCTTAGGAAGATAAGAAATATAAGTATTCAACACGAGCTAACACCTGCTCGGCGGCTAAAAGCCTCAAAAGAATAATTTTACAATAGAGCGGGAGAGCAAAATAAAACCCACTCGTTGCCAGAATTTCTTCTAGTGGTCACCATCTGGCTGAAATGCAGGTAGAACCTCGGGTGCTGCTCCAAAATCTGGCCATACAAAACCAGCTGGGTCAGACCCCAGAAAGAGCGAGTGCCACAAGGAAGACTTCACTTAAGAACTAAAACCAGTATATTAGAACACAAAGCATAATAATAACAAGAAAACTGGAGGCATGAAAGTAGGGTGATAAACGATAAGATAACCTAAGAAACTATTCCGGTAACCAAGTTACAACCCTTAAACCAAACAAGAACCGAGATTCTAACCCTTCACGTGAACAAAACTTAGTCTCTTACCAATTATCGACAAGTAAAGCATAAACTGAGAAATATCCAGAAGTAACCATGTACTGGTAGTGTCTAGACAAGATTAGACAAGACTAAACTCCATTCAACATTCACGGCCAAGCAAAGAGTACGGCTTGATACTTTAACTAACTAGGGTTATCACAAGCCTAGTTACTAGCAAGATGCAATGAGGTATCCCTACGTCCACAAGCCCTGCAGACTATCCAGGTTATCCAGACGCAAGTTACAAGGATTTATAGTAGATACATCGCCCAGGAGACAAATGTATCCCATGTACATATTGTTAGCCCAATGATTATATCATATTTTTGAATATGGATAATCAATTAAGTTTAACATATCGACGTCACTAATATTCATGTAATCATTATCATGTTGCTACTTAAACTTAGCATTGTCCTAATATTAGCATTGTCCTAAATGTTCTATATCATATTGTTATGCTTGTATCATATTGTTTTGTTTATCTAACATGTTCTTAGACATGTAATAAGCATGATCAAGCTTTGTCAAACCATGACATATGCAATAGAGAATTATTGATGGGCCAAAGACGACGTTATACAAGAAGATTTCTCTGAACCGCCTAACGACCTATCCGGGGCCTCGCATCGGGGGTTTCGCTGCCCGGTCAGCGAACAGGGGTCGAGGGGGCAGCGCCCCCTGTCAGGGGTTCGGGGGCGAAGCCCCCGAAAGGTATTCAGATTTCTAGATCTGTTTATCTTTGAACGACTGCCGTCAAGTGAAAAAGACGTCTTCAAGTTTGCTCAAATATTTGAAGAAAGGCGTCATCAATGGGCTCTTGGTTTTTCTATTTGATCAATGTAATTTTTTATATTTATTGAGTCTAGAAATACGATGTAAACTGCATCGTACTGGCAAATAGGCTATCCAAGAAATGTTTTTCAAAATACCCTTTCGTTTTGAAAATAAGCCCACTTACAAAAGTCTAAACTACTTCCTAACTGTTTGACTTTTCAAAAAGCCCAAAAACTAATTTGCAAAACCCTAACAGAACCCTAGTAGAACTCGGCCCGAATTTGGTCAGAGTTCGATTAGTGAACGTTGCTTTTTGAACTTGGTCTTCCCACAGTTACGGATCCCAACGAGATTTTCTCATAGAGTTCTGCCCGAATTCTGTCCGAATTCTGTCAGAATTCTGCCTTTGGAAAAACTATAAATAAAGAAGGATTTCGATCATTTCAATTCACTCATACACCAATTCACTTTCATATCTTTTCTCTATAAGCCTACTACTTCTTCTAAAGTGTTCTGAGCTATTCATTTTTAAATCCCAAGCCAGTTATAATCCTCTAGTCGATTTGCCAGTACGGTACGGTCTAGAAGCTTCAGAGTGATTGTAATCAGAGGCTTGATTGAAGGTAGACACTTCACAATTGAAGTTGGTCGAGTACTTCGGATCAAAGCTCGCGTTGTAGAAGTTGCAAGAACTTCGGATGAAAACTTGTGGTAATTTTCCATAGTAGATTCAACTGGAAGCTAGAGTTCTTCCGACTGGACTAGTCCTCACAAGAGGGAAACCAGTATACATCCTTGTGTTTGCGTTTGTTCTCTAGTCTCTACTTTTCATTTACATATCTGTGATACATATATTATGTGATCTTGTTACTACATTTTTAAGCAGTTAATTTCCGCTGCCTACTCTATTTACCCCCCTCTAGAGTATTGTGCTTTACAACTCGTTCATACAATCGGTCCTACACATATAATAGTGGGTACATCGCCCAGGAGACAAATGTACCTTAAGAGAGTTATTAGGTGACTTGGGGGTGCAATACATGACAGTGTGTATATTACTTGTTTCAAGAAGTGTCCCACATGACAGTGGGCTGGAAATGTGCCATACTCGACGGCAGGCTCCAAGTTCATCAGAGAAGGCGCCAGATAACGTGATTGCTTGTAGCCGAAATACCTCTCTATATGAACTACTTGATCAATCTAGTCATTAACCTAGTCTGATTTAGTATGAATGCCCGACCGTGGAAAACCAGGGATTCATGTCCTAGACATGATGCGAGACAAGACGGGTAGCTTACACAAGCACAAACACCCACGGTGTCTAAAAGAGTTACATTAGCAAGGGGAAATAGATGTCGCAACAGCATCTTGATTAAGCATGTCATGCTTAGATTTACTTGTCATGTCAAGAGTGCGCCACGACGGGCCACTATCATGTAAGCAAAGAAAGACATGTTCAAGAGTGCACCACGACGGGTCACTATCATGTTAAGAGTACTTGTTAGGGGTACGCCACGACGGGCCACAATCATGTTAAGCAAAGAAGTGACATATGACTTGAGTGCACCGCAACGGGTCACTATCGTGTTAAGCAAAGAAAAAAGACATGCATTATGAGTGCACCGCAACGGGTCACTATCATGTTCTATTCCTACATTATCATGAATGAGAGAAACTTGCATAAAAAATAGCTAGTAACATATTCTTGAAGCCAAGGAAAGGATCTACAACTTCTATGTTGGGAGTTGGGGTTCTAGCCACAAATCATGCAAAAAGGGGATAAAACATACAAAAACAGCCAAAATTAGTACTATACGGCCAAGGGTGGATGGGGTCTCATGTGGCAGTCGATGGGTACCCATCCATGCAGCAGGATCGATGGAGACCCATCCATGCGGCAGGGTCGATGGGGTGCCATCTATGCGACAGGGTCGATGGGTACCCATCTATCTCTGAAAATCTGAGAAGGATGGCAATGGAACCCATAGCTTCCAAGCTCCATAAAACCTTCACCGTAAGTCCAAATTTGGACTTCCATAGGTCAAAATGGGGTAGAATAAAATTCTCTACAACATGGAACAATCAAAACTTGAAAATAATAAAGTTTGATAGATCAAAACCCAAAAAATCTGAAAATATAACAAACTTAGATCTACAAGAAATAAACTATGAAAATTGAAAATGCTAAGTACTAAAGTATCTTAGAATCTCGTGAGAAAGAAAATGGAACAACAAAAATAAAATTCCTCCATGAAGTAAGTTGCACTTGCCTAAGCTCTTGGTAGGTGGAGAGAGTTATGAGGAATAAGAAGGAGTAAATGAAAAAGTAAGAAAGTAATGAAGAGAGAGAAAGGGTTAGTGGGTTATAAAGAGGGGTTATGTCACGACCCGCTCCCAATTTCGGGATACGAGTACGTGGCCAAGTCCAGCCTACGCCGCAGTATCAGCGGTAGTACGCTGTCTATGATAACAATGGTCCACAACAAGCACAACACGCATATATATCATCCACAACTAAGCCAGCAAAAATCACTAAAATATCCAATAGTCTCAATATTATAAATATAAAAAATCTACTACAACTCAGAAAGTCTCGGGAACAAACCCGGATAACAGAAAATAAAATAGACAACTAACTCCATAACTATAACTACTAACTAATGCGAATCCATAAGGAAGAAAATATGCTAATTCGCATCAGTGCTGGAACCGGGTACGCCAGTGACGTCAGGGTTGCCAACATACTCACCGTAGACCTCGGGGCAAATCTTTTCGTCTAAAGTTGAAAAATAGTTATCCAGTCAGGATTGGAGCAAGATCACCATAACACTACATTACACAATATAGTATACAAGCATGAAGGAAAGATAAAAGGAATTTAACTGAAGATAAGTATAGGCATGACATTGTATGATAAGAAAGTACCTTTGAGACGTGATAACAATATGAAGGTAGACTTTGACATACCACTAAAACATGATGACAATAAGAAGGTAGACTTGACGAAAGAAGAACAATAGACGACAGGGCAACAATAATTAAGTCACGTGTACTGTGTGTTTTAGAATACCAACTTTCAGCATGCGGACGGCTTGGGATACCGTCAGTCATACGTGTGGTGCATGACTGATATTATGCAATCAATGTATAGGGAGTCTGTATTCAATTCGTTGACCACATGCTTACTTGTTGTATTCTCCCGCCCGACTCACTCACAATACATCTCCACTACGATAAACATTAGCAATACGATAAACTATAATCAATAGAAAACAATGAGTAAGGCATGAACATGTATGTATATCCAACCGATTCTAACTCTCGTGCACAATAGTAATCATGAACAATGATAATCATGAACCATAAGGGAGTAATGGTGAAAAGACGACACGAAGATACATGCAGTATAAAATAAAGGAAACATAGGTCATAGTGATACTTGCCTGCTCCGATAGATGATAAAGTCACAAGTCAAGACGTCGTAGCCCGATCTACCCCGACACAAAAACAATCGCAAGTTAGATCAACGATTCCCACTCTAAAAATCCTAGAAAGTGGCTAATGGATTAAATCAATTAATACTATTCTAATCCTGGAATAAATCATCTAAAATCCTATTTTAATCTATTTAATTCTGAAATAACAATCTACACACAAATATTTGGCCAAAGAAATTCACGATTCCAAATTCGGGACTCGTGGCACACAAACCGAGACATACTATTGACTAACTGGTCAAATAATATGAATTCCAAGTTTGAGTGTGCAACATGATAGATTTCAGTGCCATGAGTGCACCGGAATCGACCGTGCCACAAAATCACGATTTGGTCAAAAGTTATCGCCATTATGGCTAACCATGACCAAATCGATGAACCGTTGACCAAAATCTGACTTCTATGAATAAAATAAAATACTAGATGAAACTCTGAATTTCTGGAAAAATTATATGTTGTAGAGCTCGGTGTCAGCTTTCCAAAACTTCAAACGGATCGCAAAACGGAGTTCGAGATCGCTCGGAATCTCGAAAACCGTGCGACGTGTTGATTTTTGGACAACCGACACTCAAATAATTATTCAGAAATTCGAGATCAAAATTACAGAAATTAAAATATATATTCAGAAACCTAACCTCAATATGCTTCTAACAAAAAAAATGGCGCACAAAAAGGACGTCTAGATCAACGACAAACCCCCCGCGAAGTCGAAGAACTCTCCTGAACTCTCCCACAAAAAACTGCTGAATTTCGGAAAACCACAATATACATACACACACACACACACACACACACACATATATATATATATATATATATATATATATATATATATATATATATATATAAGCAATGGCGGTGGCTGACTTAGTCGGCTGGGCGGGGACACGTGGCAACATCTGTTGTCTCCCGCCCAGATCCAACGGTGGAGAATCGAGCCGGCTTCAGTCAGCGGCTCCGAGCTTGACTCGGATTACCACTTCGGCTCGGAGACCGAGCCGCACCACCCCCCTCTCACTGCCACGTGGGCCCGCCTCTCCCGCTTCAGCGGCTGGCGGGTGGGCCCCCCCTGCGGCTGACTGGGTAAATATAATAGAAAATAGATTTTAAATTACAGAAAATTAAATAAAAATCAGGAAAAATCCTAAAAATTCCAAATAAATCCAGAAAATTCCTAAAAATTCCTAGAAAAATCTAGAAAATATTTTAGGGGTTCTAGAGCCCAAATAAATTCTTTGGCCTCAAAAATACTCTTGGGTGCCTTCACAAAAATTTCTAGAAGCTTAAGAAAATAATAAAATCATATATAAAAATTATCTAAAAATCTCCTAAAAATCCAAGAAATTCTAAAATAATAAAATGATACCCTAGAGGCTGTCTGGAGACCCTGAAGATCATATATGTCCTAGTTTTACTATACGATAGGCTTAGGTACATACCCTTGTGATCCCAAATCAAATCTCCATTTACCTATGATTCAAACCATTATATAAATAATAATAATAACAAAAAAAATGCTCTCTAAAATAAATAAATAATTTTCGGGAGACAAGTGCTACAGGTTAGCATGTTGGCCAAGCCCAAACAAACCGAGGCCAACCAAATAAACCAAGCCAAGTCAAGCCGAACTAAGATGAACCCAAAATAAACCAAGGCAAGATTAAACCGGGATCAAGCTAAGCAAGACAAGTCTAACTACGGGTCGGGATTCCGTACACGTATAATGAAAATACGTATAACAAAAAACGGAGGTGACAGCTGACGATGCCACGGGGAGGGCCGCGTGGGCCGGGGCGAGGGCGGGGGAGGACCGCTGGGGGCCGGCGAGTGCGGGGGTGGGCCGTGCGGGGCCGGGGGAGGCTCGCAGGGGCACGGGCGGCGCTGGGGGCTCGTCGCCAGGGGGTGGGCAGGGCCGGCAGGGGAAAGACAGGGGGTCGGGCGGTGCTGGGCGGTCGCCGGCGGGGGGAGGGCCGACGGGGGGAGGGCAGGGGTGTCGGGCGGGGCTGGGGGATCGTCGCCGCCACCGGGAGGGAGAGGGGGGCAGGGACATTTTCGGGATTACAAATTTTAATTTTGACTTGAGGGACCTTATTGAGCGGATTTTTAATCTAAGGAGGGGCGAATTGCTAAAAATGACTAATAGGTCTTAATTTGCAAAAATTGGGTATCTAACGAAGGTTTTTTTTTTGTCATTTACCCTAGAAAATATTAGGAATACATTGATGTATTATAATACATTGATGTATTACCACTTTTCTGTATACAATTTATATAATAATATGGAATTCATGGTAAAAGATATAAATGTCCCACCACAAGGAATAAATTTTGTTGAAAGAAACTCACAATTAGATAAGGGATATACTAGTAATTTTAAACAATTCAAACTTTCTCCAATTATGTTACGTTGCAGTTCCAAAATATGAGATGAAGATGGCAAGGCCAGTTACGCAAAGTATATCTACTATATTCAATACTACTATTTTTTCGTAAAATACATGAGTGGATGATAATCTTTACTCTTTATAATGCGGCTTGAAACGGGTCAAAAATGAACCGTTCCAGCCGGCCTATATGTATATCATCCATATGGTTTATTTATTAAAAATTATGGATTAAAAAAACTAATATTCTTTCATGTTTTTGCGCGCGCGCGCACACAGACACATATATATATAGGATCCGGATCGGGAGCCCCGTCGCACTTAATCGTTGGATCGAGTAGGCATACGCGGGGGCCCCACGCGACCTCCGATTCGATGGTGCGGGAGGGCAGGGCTTTGGCAGGGCTCCAACCCCTCCTCGATTTTGTGTCGATTCGATCAGCAATTCCCTCGACAACTGGCACGCTCGTGCCTTGTTAGCAATCACCCGAATAAAACGCGTATTATACGTGAATTTTTTCGTATCTCTCATAAACGTATAATATTATGTACTTTTGAAAAATTTGGATTTGTACGCGAATTTTAAGCCTGTGACGTTTTAAACGCGTACCGTACGAATTTTTAAAAAATTGGCCAAAAAAATGTGACCAAGAAACCTAACAGTTTTGACTTTCTTCACTCCTGCTATTAGATATTAAGACTGGCATAATTCTCAAAAATTATCGAAAGAAAGAAGAAAAAGTCACAGTAACAAAAAAAAGAAACCCAAGAGTCTTTGCATATGTTGCTTGCAACAATCAAAGAAAAATCATTCGGTTTTCCATCATCCAACATCTTCTTATTTTCACACTGAACCCTTGTTTATGAAGGAGTAGAGGTGGGTGGGCCCTATATATATGTCGATTTTTTTGTGCTGAATTGGTTCATATGAAACGTACTAAACACGAATTAAATATAATCCGAATGTTTTTCGTTATACGAATTTTTGACCGTATTTACTTATATTGTGCCGATTTATACTCGTACTTTTATCGTTCCAAATTTTTGCGTTTGCCGAATTGCTAACAAGGCGCTCGTGTTGATGACCGTAGACGTCGCACCACCTTGATTTTAATTTGAGCGACGAACAATCGATTTTCGAACCGTTGGCGCTATCCCAGAAACTGTCGTGGCACGCAAACCGAGACATACTATTGACTAACTGGTCAAATAATATGAATTCCAAGTTTGAGTGTGCAACATGATAGATTTCAGTGCCATGAGTGCACCGGAATCGACCGTGCCGCAAAATTACGATTTGGTCAAAAGTTATCGCCATTATGGCTAACCATGACCAAATCGATGAACCGTTGACCAAAATCTGACTTCTATGAATAAAATAAAATACTAGATGAAACCCGGAATCGACCGTGCCGCAAAATCATGATTTGGTCAAAAGTTATCGCCATTATGGCTAACCATGACCAAATCGATGAACCGTTGACCAAATCTGACTTCTATGAATAAAATAAAATACTAGATGAAACTATGAATTTCTGGAAAAAATTATATGTTGTAGAGCTCGGTGTCAGCTTTCCAAAACTTCAAACAGATCGTAAAACGGAGTTCGGGATCGCTCGAAATCTCGAAAACCGTGCGACGTGTTGATTTTTGGACAACCGACACTCAAATAATTATTCAGAAATTCGAGATCAAAATTACAGAAATTAAAATATATATTCAGAAACCTAACCTCAATACGCTTCTAACAAAAAAAATGGCGCACAAAAAGGACGTCTAGATCAACGACAAACCCCCCGCGAAGTCGAAGAACTCTCCTGAACTCTCCCACAAAAACTGCTGAAAATAAAATAGGGTTTTCGGAAAAACCACAATATATATATATATATATATATATATATATATATATATATATATATATATATATATATATATATATATATAAGCAATGGCGGTGGCTGACTTAGTCGGCTGGGCGGGGACATGTGGCAACATCTGTTGCCTCCCGCCCAGATCCAACGGTGGAGAATCGAGCCGGCTTCAGTCAGCGGCTCCGAGCTTGACTCGGATTACCACTTCGGCTCGGAGACCGAGCCGCACCACCCCCCTCTCACTGCCACGTGGGCCCGCCTCTCCCGCTTCAGCGGCTGGCGGGTGGCCCCCCCTGCGGCTGACTGGGTAAATATAATAGA
The DNA here is from genome assembly GCA_029216955.1 of Iris pallida. NCBI lineage: Eukaryota > Viridiplantae > Streptophyta > Magnoliopsida > Asparagales > Iridaceae > Iris > Iris pallida. The sequence goes on along the minus strand of JANAVB010030220.1, from coordinate 47,115,861 downwards.
AAATAGATTTTAAATTACAGAAAATTAAATAAAAATCAGGAAAAATCCTAAAAATTCGAAATAAATCCCAAAAAATTCCTAAAATTCCTAGAAAAATCTAAAAATATTTTAGGGGTTCTAGAGCCCAAATAAATTCTTTGGCCTCAAAATACTCTCGGGTGCCTTCACAAAAATTCCTAGAAGCTTAAGAAAATAATGAAATCATATATAAAAATTATCTAAAAATCTCCTAAAATCCAAAAAATTCTAAAATAATAAAATGATACCCTAGAGGCTGTCTGGGGACCCTGAAGATCATATATGTCCTAGTTTTACTGTACGATAGGCTTAGGTACATACCCTTGTGATCCCAAATCAAATCTCCATTTACCTATGATTCAAACCATTATATAAATAATAATAATAAACAAAAAAAAATGCTCTCTAAAATAAATAAATAATTTTCGGAAGACAAGTGCTACAGGTTAGCATGTTGGGCCAAGCCCAAACAAACCGAGGCCAACCAAATAAACCAAGCCAAGTCAAGCCGAACTAAGATGAACCCAAAATAAACCAAGGCAAGATTAAACCGGGATCAAGCTAAGCAAGACAAGTCTAACTACGGGTCGGAATTCCGTACACGTATACTGAAAATACGTATAACAAAAAATGGAGGTGACAGTCGACGATGCCACGGGAAGGGCCGCGTGGGGCCGGGGCGAGGGCAGGGGAGGACCGCTGGGGGCCGGCGAGTGCGGGGGTGGGCCGTACGGGGCCGGGGGAGGCTCGCAGGGGACGGGCGGCGCTGGGGGCTCGTCGCCAGGGGGTGGGCAGGGCCGGCAGGGGAAGGGCAGGGGGTCGGGCGGTGCTGGGGGGTCGCCGGCGTGGGGAGGGCCGGCGGGGGGGAGGGCAGGGGTGTCGGGCGGGGCTGGGGGATCGTCGCCGCCACCGGGAGGGAGAGGGGGGCAGGGACATTTTCGGGATTACAAATTTTAATTTTGACTGGAGGGACCTTATTGAGCGGATTTTTAATCTAAGGAGGGGCGAATTGCTAAAAATGACTAATAGGTCTTCATTTGCAAAAATCGGGTATCTAACGAGGGTTTTTTTTTTGTCATTTACCCTAGAAAATATTAGGAATACATTGATGTATTATAATACATTGATGTATTATCCACTTTTCTGTATACAATTTCTATAATAATATGGAATTCATGGTAAAAGATATAAATGTCCCACCACACGGAATAAATTTTGTTGAAAGAAACTCACAATTAGATAAGGGATATACTAGTAATTTTAAACAATTCAAACTTTCTCCAATATGTTACGTTGCAGTTCCAAAATATGAGATGAAGATGGCAAGGCCAGTTACGCAAAGTATATCTACTATATTCAATACTACTATTTTTTCGTAAAATACATGAGTGGATGATAATCTCTACTCTTTATAATGCGGCTTGAAACGGGTCAAAAATGAACCGTTCCAGCCGGCCTATATGTATATCATCCATATGGTTTATTTTATTAAAAATTATGGATTAAAAAAACTAATATTCTTTCATGTTTTTGCGCGCGCACGCACACAGACACACACATATATATATATATAGGATCCGGATCGGGAGCCCCGTCGCACTTAATCGTTGGATCGAGTAGGCATACGCGGGGGCCCCACGCGACCCTCCGATTCGATGGTGCGGGAGGGCAGGGCTTTGGCGGGGCTCCAACCCCCCCTCGATTTTGTGTCGATTCGATCAGCAATTGCCTCGACAACTGGCACGCTCGTGCCTTGTTAGCAATCACCCGAATAAAACGTGTATTATACGTGAATTTTTTCGTATCTCTCATAAACGTATAATATTTACGTACTTTTGAAAATTTTGGATTTGTACGCGAATTTTAAGCCTGTGACGTTTTAAACGCGTACCGTACGAATTTTTAAAAAATTGGCCAAAAAAATGTGACCAAGAAACCTAACAGTTTTGACTTTCTTCACTCCTGCTATTAGATATTAAGACTGGCATAATTCTCAAAAATTATCGAAAGAAAAGAAGAAAAAGTCACAGTAACAAAAAAAAGAAACCCAAGAGTCTTTGCATATGTTGCTTGCAACAATCAAAGAAAAAATTTTCGGTTTTCCATCATCCAACATCTTCTTATTTTCACACTGAACCCTTGTTTATGAAGGAGTAGAGGTGGGTGGGCCCTATATATATGTCGATTTTTTAGTGCTGAATTGGTTCATATGAAACGTACTAAACACGAATTAAATATAATCCGAATGTTTTTCGTTATACGAATTTTTGATCGTATTTTACTTATATTGTGCCGATTTATACTCGTACTTTTATCGTTCCAAATTTTTTCCGTTTGCCGAATTGCTAACAAGGCGCTCGTGTTGATGACCGTAGACGTCGCACCACCTTGATTTTAATTTGAGCGACGAACAATCGATTTTCGAACCGTTGGCGCTATCCCAGAAACTGTCGTGGCAATCAAACCGAGACATACTATTGACTAACTGGTCAAATAATATGAATTCCAAGTTTGAGTGTGCAACATGATAGATTTCAGTGCCGTGAGTGCACCGGAATCGACCGTGCCGCAAAATCACGATTTGGTCAAAAGTTATCGCCATTATGGCTAACCATGACCAAATCGATGAACCGTTGACCAAAATTTGATTTCTATGAATAAAATAAAATACTAGATGAAACTCTGAATTTCTGGAAAAATTATATGTTGTAGGGCTCGGTGTCAGCTTTCCAAAACTTCAAACGGATCGCAAAACGGAGTTCGGGATCGCTCGAAATCTCGAAAACCGTGCGACGTGTTGATTTTTGGACAACCGACACTCAAATAATTATTCAGAAATTCGAGATCAAAATTACAGAAATTAAAATATATATTCAGAAACCTAACCTCAATACGCTTCTAACAAAAGAAATGGCGCACAAAAAGGACGTCTAGATCAACAACAAATCCCCCGCGAAGTCGAAGAACTCTCCTGAACTCTCCCACAAAAAACTGCTGAAAATAAAATAGGGTTTTCGGAAAACCACAATATATATATATATATATATATATATATATATATATATATATATATATATATATATATAAGCAATGGCGGTGGCTGACTTAGTCGGCTGGGCGGGGACACGTGGCAACATCGGTTGCCTCCCGCCCAGATCCAACGGTGGAGAATCGAGCCGGCTTCAGTCAGCGGCTCCGAGCTTGACTCGGATTACCACTTCGGCTCGGAGACCGAGCCGCACCACCCCCCTCTCACTGCCACGTGGGCCCGCCTCTCCCGCTTCAGCGGCTGGCGGGTGGGCCCCCACTGCGGCTGACTGGGTAAATATAATAGAAAATAGATTTTAAATTACATAAAATTAAATAAAAATCAGGAAAAATCCTAAAAATTCCAAATAAATCCCAAAATATTCCTAGAAAAATCTAGAAAATATTCTAGGGGTTCTAGAGCCCAAATAAATTCTTTGGCCTCAAAAATACTCTCGGGTGCCTTCACAAAAATTCCTAGAAGCTTAAGAAAATAATGAAATCATATATAAAAATTATCTAAAAATCTCCTAAAAATCCAAGAAATTCTAAAATAATAAAATAATACCCTAGAGGCTGTCTGGGGACCCTGAAGATCATATATGTCCTAGTTTTACTATACGATAGGCTTAGGTACATACCCTTGTGATCCCAAATCAAATCTCCATTTACCTATGATTCAAACCATTATATAAATAATTATAATAAACAAAAAAAAATGCTCTCTAAAATAAATAAATAATTTTTGGGAGACAAGTGCTACAGGTTAGCATGTTGGGCCAAGCCCAAACAAACCGAGGCCAACCAAATAAACCAAGCCAAGTCAAGCCGAACTAAGATGAACCCAAAATAAACCACGGCAAGATTAAACCGGGATCAAGCTAAGCAAGACAAGTCTAACTACGGGTCGGAATTCCGTACACGTATACTGAAAATACGTATAACAAAAAACGGAGGTGACAGCCGACGATGCCACGGGGAGGGCCGCGTGGGGCCGGGGCGAGGGCGGGGGAGGACCGCTGGGGGCCGGCGAGTGCGGGGGTGGGCCGTGCGGGGCCGGGGGAGGCTCGCAGGGGACGGGCGGCGCTGGGGGCTCGTCGCCAGGGGGTGGGCAGGGCCGGCAGGGGAAGGGCAGGGGGTCGGGCGGTGCTGGGGGGTCGCCGGCGGGGGGAGGGCAGGGGTGTCGGGCGGGGCTGGGGGATCGTCGCCACCACCGGGAGGGAGAGGGGGGCAGGGATATTTTCGGGATTACAAATTTTAATTTTGACTGGAGGGACCTTATTGAGCGGATTTTTAATCTAAGGAGGGGCGAATTGCTAAAAATGACTAATAGGTCTTAATTTGCAAAAATCGGGTATCTAACGAGGGTTTTTTTTTTGTCATTTACCCTAGAAAATATTAGGAATACATTGATGTATTATAATACATTGATGTATTATCCACTTTTCTGTATACAATTTCTATAATAATATGGAATTCATGGTAAAAGATATAAATGTCCCACCACACGGAATAAATTTTGTTGAAAGAAACTCACTATTAGATAAGGGATATACTAGTAATTTTAAACAATTCAAACTTTCTCCAATTATGTTACGTTGCAGTTCCAAAATATGAGATGAAGATGGCAAGGCCAGTTACGCAAAGTATATCTACTATATTCAATACTACTATTTTTTCGTAAAATACATGAGTGGATGATAATCTCTACTCTTTATAATGCGGTTTGAAATGGGTCAAAAATGAACCGTTCCAGCCGGCCTATATGTATATCATCCATATGGTTTATTTTATTAAAAATTATGGATTAAAAAAACTAATATTCTTTCATGTTTTTGCGCGCGCACGCACACAGACACATATATATATTTAGGATCCGGATCGGGAGCCCCGTCGCACTTAATCGTTGGATCGAGTAGGCATACGCGGGGGCCCCATGCGACCCTCCGATTCGATGGTGCGGGAGGGCAGGGCTTTGGCGGGGCTCCAACCCCCCCCCCCCCTCGATTTTGTGTCGATTCGATCAGCAATTGCCTCGACAACTGGCAAGCTCGTGCCTTGTTAGCAATCACCCGAATAAAATGCGTATTATACGTGAATTTTTTCGTATCTCTCATAAACGTATAATATTTACGTACTTTTGAAAATTCGGATTTGTACGCGAATTTTAAGCCTGTGACGTGTTAAACTCGTACCGTACGAATTTTTAAAAAATTGGCCAAAAAAATGTGACCAAGAAACCTAACAGTTTTGACTTTCTTCACTCCTGCTATTAGATATTAAGACTGGCATAATTCTCAAAAATTATCGAAAGAAAAGAAGAAAAGTCATAGTAACAAAAAAAAGAAACCCAAGAGTCTTTGCATATGTTGCTTGCTACAATCAAAGAAAAATCTTTCGGTTTTCCATCATCCAAGATCTTCTTATTTTCACACTGAACCCTTGTTTATGAAGGAGTAGAGGTGGGTGGGCCCTATATATATGTCGATTTTTTAGTGCTGAATTGGTTCATATGAAACGTACTAAACACGAATTAAATATAATCCGAATGTTTTTCGTTATACGAATTTTTGACCGTATTTTACTTATATTGTGCCGATTTATACTCGTACTTTTATCGTTCCAAATTTTTTCCGTTTGCCGAATTGCTAACAAGGCGCTCGTGTTGATGACCGTAGACGTCGCACCACCTTGATTTTAATTTGAGCGACGAACAATCGATTTTCGAACCGTTGGCGCTATCCCAGAAACTGTCGTGGACCGTTTCAGCTCGAGCAGTACATACCGATTGATCGGGATCTCAATTTGATTATCTAATTAATTATAACTTTATCCCTAAATTTAATTTATAAAAAAAAAAAAAAAGTCTCTCATGTGTTTGTTTCTCATGACTGGTAGCAACGCCTAACAATTACGGTCGGCGTGGCCAGTGTGGACAAGAGAAACATAGGCGATGATAATAGGAGGGACATGGGTGATAGTGCACATTTTCTTTTTTCTTTTTTGGGAAAAAAAAAACTATTAGAACTTTTCTTGTTTGCCCCCAATAATTACTTGTATGCTTAAAATTCAAAATTTTGCATATTTATAAAACAATAGAATTAAAAATAAGAATAACAATTTTTGCTCGGAATAATCAAGTGCATAAAACAAAATGTAACTTTAATTAACAAATAACTACCAACTGATCAAGTGGGGGCACAAGTCCATTGGGTGATCTGCATCCAACTTGGCTAGCTTCCTCTACATGTATATATTAAATTATTTACACGTATTATAATTACATTATTATATTTCTAATGGGGGAAAAAAAAAAATCCTACGTATATATATAATATTACAAGCACTCCAATCTTAAGTCACTAGAATATTCTCCTAAATAGACAAGTAAACGCTCATCAACTACTCTCGTGTCATGTGCTACTATACTTAAATCAAATATAATAAGTAAACACACAACACCATAGCCTTCATTGACCTCCATTAACGCAAGTTTCGGATGACCTCAATTTGAAGAAGCTTAGACAATTAAGGAAAAGAAAAATGGTGCGTATTAATTAATTGTGTGCTCTACGAATGAAAGTATAGTCTTATATATATTCATCTCTTTTGTGATTCAATTAGATATGCAAGTGGATTCCGCATCTATTGGGTCAAGCTTGACAAAAACGTTGAAGTTTTAGTCCCACATGGAAGATTACATATTCCACATACAAGTACAGACAGCTTTGCTTTGGAGACCTATACTTGTGAAACAATGGCTTAGATTGACTCTTTCTTTCCTTCCCTAACTTTCCCCGCAGCCACCATCTTGTTTGTTTCTCCATCCTACTTATTACGTGTAAATATCTTGTAAAAGATTTAGTAAAGCAAATATAATGCAACTTAAAAAATATAAAAATAAAAATATTGATACATAAATGAATAAGTTGTTATTCAATTTTTAGGACCAGGAGCCCCGTCGTCCTCGACCGTTGGACCGAGAAGGCGCACACGAGGGCCTCACACATCCTCCTTCCCCCCCCCCCCCCCCCCCCCCCCCGCCCCCCCCCCCCCCGATTGATCCGATGGTGCAAGGGGCGGAAATATTCCCCCCTGAACTTTTTAAAAAAATGCCAAAATAATCATTTAAAAAAATAGTGGAAGTAAGATCCATCAATTGTGGAACTAAAGAATTAGATGTTGAGTTGGATCAAACATCGGGTGAGCTTCAAGTCTAACCTAATTTTGATTGGAATATGGTATCATTCATACTAGTTTATATATAGGGTTGTTAGTTAGACTCAAGAACAACATGATTTTACTCAAAATTTGGGTTACCAATAGTAGGGTTTGGTCCTCAAGAGGAGAGAAAACCTAATCCAAAAAATAGATACTCTAGTTGCACATAAATACATTGGTCGTTGGATTAATTTGATTCAAGACCCCGGGCAAAAGTTTTAATAAAGAGTACAATTTTACACAATTTCTGTATTTTCTATATATTGTATTAAATATCCATATCTGATCCAAATTTTGTGTTAAGTGGGGCCAATTTTTTTTCTTTTTTTTGTATAGAATTAATTGGATATGTTCATGACCTTAACCTTATATTATATGGGTAGGCGAGGGCTAGTTTAGGACTATTGTTGCTTTCTCAAAAACACTTTTTGACAATGTACTAACACTTGGTGTCAAAAGTTACAGAGAATTCAAACTAGCTTTTCAAAATAATTTTGATCAGTTGATATTACCAAACAATTTTTAGGATTGTTTTGCAGAGGAAAAAAAAGAAGCAACCATGATGCCAAATCCAACCAAAGACGTTTAGGTCTAGGTCTAACACTACCCCCAACTTGATCAGATTGGATCCATAACACCATTATGTCAAACTTGAAACAAAAACAAACCATATCATAGTGGTGTTATATATATGCTTGCTTAATTTAATTATCAAAGTAAGAACACACATGACTAGCTCAACCATTTTGTTAGTCACAAAACATTTCTTTATTAAATCTTGTAAGGGATTAAGTAACGTCTCTTTGACAACTTGTCTAGATCCAACGAACACTGTACTGCTAACTATAATAGTTGAATTTAAGACATGGAAATATATATATACTACCTATTTTACTATTCTCAACATAAAAGACTTTTCCTTCTTCCCAAAAAAAAAAATCTCAAGTTTTAAATATTCATTTCGTCAACTTTCCCGTCTTAATTCAAGTATTATTGACCTTAACAACTTGGATCATGTTCATCACAAATAATAAATTTTTATTTATTTATAAATAAATAAATAAATGATATTGGATTTAAATTCATGGGTTTGACTAGAATAAAGATGAAGAGTCCATGTGACGTGGTCAGTGGATCAAGTTCAAACTTTGGGCCCGAGTAGTGCGGCTACAAGTACGATCCCGAATGGCGACAGCTAGCTTGTTGAGCAACACCACCAGCTGACGTGCCAGGCTCTGGTTGGCTGCAATGCTACAAGTGGGGCCGGAGGTCGCGGCGTGGTCACTGTAGTGTAGCATGAGTCTAACATGCAAAAAACAACTCTTCTTCCTTGATCAAAGTTTTTCTTTCTTTTTTTCTTCGTTTGTTTGTTTTAAGTTGCTTCATTTGGGTTTGGTTGGTCATGACCAGCAAGCTACTTGTGCTGTTGACATTTGCATTTGTTTATGGCTAGAATCCAAGTTTTAGAATTCTTGTTTTTAGAAAGTCAGAGGTTTGGTGGTTTATAAAACGAGTACTCCTCCTCCTCCTCCTCCAAGAAGTAGAAGAAGAAGAAGAAGAGACTTTTTTCGTTTGATTGCTTCTAATGGAGAAGAGGACATCTCCTGTTAAAGAAGAAGAACGCCACGTCGTCCCGGCCGCTGCCGGTGACATCGAAGGTGGAGAAATTGGAAAGGTGCTAATATTTTTCATTTCCAACTCTTAGTTATTTGTATGTGTATATATATGCATGGTTGGCAAAAGAGTTATGGCTTTAAGTAATTTATCCCTAGCTTAACTCTTTTTTTCTTTTTCTTTTTTGACACTTATGGAATTTATAGAAGTATTGCTATGGAACACCAATGGTTGATGATGAACTCTCTTTTCTCAATAAATACTAATTGTAGAGCAAATTCTTCCACTATATATATGCTTCTTCTTCTTCTTCTTCTTCTTCTTCTTCTTCTTCTTCTTCTCATGTTTGAGAGTGTTCAAGAATGGTAGGCCAATTAGGAATTCTAGATACATATCCATGGTTCCTCAATCCTAATATATTAATCCATGTTCACCTCAATTAATTGCAGTTTGGACACAAATTGCGAGTTGCCAATAGGGATTTTGCAAAGCCAACTTCCCCAGCTGATGATCAAATTCAGGTAAATTGCTACTTACTAGCTACTCATTATGATCATTCTAATTAGGAATTTCAAAGAATTAATTAACTGTTTCGGAAATTATGCAACTTTATTTTACGTAACTTATATAGAGAATTGTGCGAGAATATATAACTTTTTTTATCATGCACACATAGAGACGGGAAAATGATGTGCAGTGTAATGGATAACATATTAAAAGGATTTGATATTTTTGATATTGATATATTTTTTGGTTTTTTATTATTAATGTAATGGAAGACAATTTCAATGAAACTCTCTCATGATATCAAAGCTTAAGTTAATTACGACTGATAACCTAATCAAAATTATTGCAATTCTATATAGGCTTCAAGGTTCTTTATCTTTAATTCTAAATTAGTAGTTGCACTAACTTGTTCTTTAAGTATTCCCCAAATTGATCATGATATACATATTTTTTATTAGGATATAATGAAAGACAATTTCAATGAAACTTTCTCTCTCAATTCTACACAGGCTGATCAAGATTCTTTCTCTTTAATTCTAAACTACTAGTTACATTAACTTGTTCTATAAGTATCCCCTAAATTTACATAAGTTTGTTGTATAAGTTTTCTCTAAATTAAGAACAACAGACCAACAAACTAATTTAATTTGACACAATTTGAATCATTTTTATTCTAGCTAGTCTAGCAAGAAATATATATATATATATATATATATATATATATATATATATATATATATATGAGGAAGGATCAAGATCCCCACACTTTTTGCATCCCCAAGCATCCCCCCTATTTACACCATTGGATGGTGCTTTAAGTCATCTAATCTTGACCGTTAATTTACCAATGGTTAAGATTAGATGACTTAAAGCACATCTAACGGATGTGAACATGGGGATGCATGGGGATGCAAAAAGTGTGGGATGCCTATCCATATATAGAGGAAGGATAGGCATCCCCACAATTTTTGTATCCCCATGCATCCCCATGTTCACATCCGTTGGATGTGCTTTAAGTCATCTAATCTTAACCATTGGTAAATCATCGATTAAGATTAGATGACTTAAAGCACCATCCAACGGTACAAATAGGGGGATGCATGGGGATACAAAAAGTGCGGGGATCTTGATCCTTCCTCATATATATATATATATATATATATATATATATATATATATATATATATATATATATATATATATATAGAGAGAGAGAGAGAGAGAGAGAGAGACTAGTAAAAGCACGCACGTAAAATAATTTATTTTCTTTCTAATATAATTAAAATATAATTGAAATATTTAAACTAAAATTAAAATTTGTTATATATATATATATATATATATATATATATATATATATATATATATATATATATTTTATAAGATTTATAAAAATGTAATTTTAATTTGTTATGGATATATGTGAATAAGAGATGGGGTAGTCGGTTATGCGGAAGAAGAAAAAAAAGAGGGTATTCGATTATGCAGAAGAAAATAAGAAAAAGTTAAAAATTATAATATTTTAAATTAAATGGTTGATGATATACATACAACTTAGATGGCTAATTTTTGAGCCGTTTTGAAGCTGCATTATTATATAGTACAGGAGAATATATATTGGCTAATTATATGCTTCTACAATTAACTAACGTACATGCATGCATGCATTAATTAATATTAGCAGGAGGACGAGCTTAAATCCACTAGAGCAGAAGTAGGCGAGGCGAGAGAAGAGAACGAAAGGTTGAAGAAAGTTCTAACGCGAATCGTGAAGGACTACCAAGCCCTCCAGATGCACTTCTTCGACATTGTGCAACAACAGCCACCTCCCGCTAATAAAACCCCTTCAGAACTACGAGCAGTCGATGATAATGTTACAATCCCCGACGTCGACGACGTCGAGTTAGAGCCCGAGCTCGTCTCCCTCCGGCTGGGCACGAGCGCGATGTCCGGCGGCGGAGGAGTGCACGAGAAGGAGGAGAAGCGAGCCGGCAAAGGAGATCCGCGTGTGGGCGATGATGATCACGAGGGCTTGACCCTTGGACTGGACGTCAGCAAATTCGGGAGCTCGGCTAGCCATGCTGCTGCGGCTGCGACCGAGCCGCCTCCGCCGAGCTTCAGCTCGGACAACAGCTCCGAGGAAGCAAAGGAGCAGGAGGCAGCTGGCGATCAGCCGTGGCCGCCGGGCAAGGCAGCGGCGAAGAACTTGAGAAGCGAAGACCAGGAGGAAGTTACACCGCCGGCGCAAGTGAAGAGAGCTAGGGTTTCAGTGAGAGCAAGATGTGATACCCCTACGGTTCGTATATTTACTCTTTTAAGATCAGAAAAATATTTCTATCACAAATTTTCCACCAATTGTAGCGTTTGATACCGCATATTTTCTATAGAATTATTTTCTAAAAATCTATCATTTTTTATATTTTTCTTCAAAATGGTGGAAAATAAAACTGGTCCAGACCAGAGCATAGGAAAATATCAATTTCTATGGAAAAATAAACTATTTCTCTATGGAAAATAACGACAATCAAACATCCAAATTAATTCTGTAAAAAAAATTTCCATGGAATTTTTTCCTAGTAAAATAATTCTGTGGAATCAATTTATTTTCCATCTTGTAATGATGTAATCAAACGCGCGCTTAGGTTAAATTGGTTAATTTGAATTTAATAAATGATAACCTCTTAATTTGTATATATTTGATGCGCAGATGAATGATGGATGTCAGTGGAGGAAATATGGGCAGAAGGTTTCCAAGGGAAATCCTTGCCCAAGAGCTTACTATCGTTGCACTGTTGCACCGTTGTGTCCAGTAAGAAAGCAGGTATATATTGATCATTTATATAAATTTCCATGTTAATTATGTTCATTTTTTTTCATATATATATGTCATCGAGACTTTGCTACCATTCCATTTTATTCAAAATTTCGGATGATGAATATTAATGCATGTCAAGAATGGCAAACATTGATCTGAAAATTAATTATAAATATACATTTATCTTAAGGAATAAAAAAGGGGATAAAACTGATTATATTTGGTTGATAATTAGCATACAAGCATGAATCAAACAAAAATGCTATTTGGCTCCCAAAAAATTTGGGTGATACCATCTCCCATTATGTAGCATATGACATGGCTGATGACATGATAGCTAACATGACAAAATTAAACATTAAACATTAAAATTAAAATTAAAATTAATATTAATATTAACATTAAACTAAAATTAGCATTAACATTAAAATTAAAATTAAAATTAAAATTAATATTAATATTAATATTAATATTAATATTAATATCAAATTAACATGAATATTAATATTAACATTAATTAAAATTAATATTAACATTAAATTAATATTAATATAAACATTAAATTAAAATTAGTTTAGCATTAACATTAACAAAAAAAATGAGTAAATAATTTTTTAGGTTAAAACATGATATATATATATCAACTGTCATGTCAGATGTCACATAATGAAAGATGATATTAGCCAAAAAAAAAAAAATTGGAAACCAAATAGCATAATTGTGAATCAGAAGGAAGCATGGTGTAGTGTTATAGGTGACTCCCTCGAGCTGGCTTGGTTGGAGACGACACCGATATTCCATATATTAGGATACATTAAAAAAAATCTATGTTGATTGCATAGTCAACTCCCACAAACATTTCAATATCGTACTGGTCTTGCTTTATTGTTCAAACAAATGTATAAATAGTCTTGAGTCAATAATATACACAATAGGAAAGTCAACTTTTCTCTCATTTGAATTTTTAGAAAATTCCAAATACGTGATTGAGAACAAAAAAATCATAAGAGTATACTTGATATTGACACTAATCTTAGCCAAAGATCCCAAACATGCGACTGACACTAATCTTAGCCAAAGATGTCAATCACGCGATTGAGAACAAAAAATCATAAGAGTATACTTGATATTGACACTAATCTTAGCCAAAGAGGCCAAACATGCGATTGATAATACAAAATCATAAGAGTATACTTGATATTGACACTAATCTTAGCCAAAAATGCCAAACACTCTATATAGAAAACAAAATCATAAGAGTATACTTGATATTGACACTAATCTTAGCTAAGAATGCCAAACACGCGATATCATTGATAATACAAAATCATAAGAGTATACTCGATATTGTCACTAATCTTAGCCTAGTTGTCTTATTCAAGTAAAATTAACGAAGGAAAAAAAAAAAGTAAAGAAAGAAAAGTAATAATTTCATCTTAATTAGCAGTATTTTTTTTATTTTCTTTTTCAATGTATATGACTTTGTGATCGTTCAATTATCATTCTGCAAAAATTATAAACAACATTGCATCATTCTTATATATTCTTGTTTAACGTACTCAAATTCAAAAATCTATGTGTATACAAATTCTAGTTTGATTCTCCAGCTATAATTAATCTCTTAAATATGTTAAATAAAAGGGATTTAACTTGAATAAATTACTCAGTTTAATTCGTGATATATATATATGATCACCAGGTTCAGAGATGCGCAGAAGACATGTCAATACTAATCACCACCTACGAAGGGACTCACAACCACCCGCTGCCCATCGCCGCCACCGCGATGGCCTCCACCACCTCCGCCGCCGCCTGCATGCTGACCTCCGGCTCGACGTCCGCCCCGAGGCTCTCCGGAATCTCCGCACCATCGTCGTCGACGACCGCCTATATCAATCCTCACGGGCCGAGCCACTTCTACCTACAGAACCAGCTAATCACCCCCTCCTCCAATTCCCACCCGACCATCACGCTGGACCTGACCAACAAGTACAACTCCTCCAACTTCGCCCCGTCGGCGCCGAGATATCCGACCGCGCCGACCACGTTCAACTTCTCCTCCTCCATAGAGTCCAACTCCATGCCGAGTTGGACGTCCGCCTGCAGCAGCGCCAGCAGCCAGCCGCCGCAGCCGTATAACAACAAGTCGACGGCCCATATGTACTCCAGCCTCAACCAGGCCTACTGGCAGAGGGCCGCCACGTCGGCCCTCCCGCCTCCCGCTCCGAACAACATGTCCACCGACACGATCGCGAGGGCGATCACGTCGGACCCCAGCTTCCAGTCCGCGCTGGCTGCCGCAATCACCTCCTACGTGGGCGCCCGCAGCAACGACGCCAACGCGAACGGTGCTAGTAACTACGGGTCGTCTCGCTACTTGGATCGGAGCGCTTCGTTGGGCTCGGCCCGTCAGGGAGGCTTGATGCTCCTCCAGCCGCCGATGCCGGTGGTCGTGTCGGGTCCGAAGAGCGCGTCGGGGTCTCCGGAGGATGACATGGAGCAGGCTGATTGATACTGGAACTTTCAGTGTACATAATGGTACTTGCATGTTTAGTATGTTATTTTTTGTTGTTGTAATTTTACGTTGATGAATGTTGGGGTTTTTAGGGTTTGTGTAAAGAAAGAAGGTGATAGTGTAGGCTTTAAAGAAATAAAGAAACAAAATTATTTCTGGATATAGCTTGTACCAAGTTTGTATTTTGTCTTTAATGAAAATGTTAAAATAATCATTTTATTTTAAGTCTATATGTAACTTATCCATTCGACTGACACGTGGGTTAAACAAGAAGGATACAAGTGGACTTATTTTTTCCAACAATAACGCTGCACAGATCAAAGGAGATCGAGCATGCCAAATCGAGACCAGACGTCGGCCCCTCTTTGGTCGGTGGTGGGTGGGCCCCATGCAAATAGGAGGGACCGGAGGAATCGGAAGGAGGCCATGTCAGTGTTAGTTTAACGCTACACAGACCGCATGAGATCGAGCGGGCCAAACCGAGGCCACACATCGACCCCTCATTGGTCGGCAACGAGTCGCTTGAGAAAGTGAGAGGTGGATCTTCAAATCCGATGTTTGGTACAGTTGTATTTGGAAGAGGGGAAGGGAGTCTCTGATACCCCCCCCCCCCCCCCCAACACCCACCCACCCACCCACACCCACACACACACAAAATCATCTTCTCCGCTTCCTCACTCTACAATAGGATGTGGGCTGGAAGTAAAGAAAAAATCACTGGGAGGGACCAGCCTCCAGGTCGTCCGTAGCGGGCGACGTTGAGGGACGGGGGTGGCCGCGACATTGACGGGGTCGTGGATGATGAAGCCCTCGCTTCGGCGATTGTCACGCCCCAGAACCGGAATACCGGAGAGCGGGGGCAGACATAGCCAGCTACGTATAATGAAATGGGATCCACTCCACTATACGGTCACGGCTGTCTAGATATATAAGGGTTTATCTACAAGCCATCAGTCTCTTATGGTCAATAACAAGCCTAGTGTCTCAATCACAAGCAAATAAGTAAGGTTACAAGATGTAAGATCACCAAATATACAATAAAAGGCATCCCAAATATTACATATTGGATGATCATGAAGCTAGTCGTACAAAATGTCAAGACTAGCAAGAGTTCAGTCATACATGATCAATCCTAGGATTTGTTAATCATGTTACAGCCCGTAGGCAGACAGTAAGTAAATATGCATCGAGCTAACAGGTGCTCGTCGGCTAAACGCCTCAAAAGAATAATTTTACAATGTAGTAAGCGAAACAAAATGGAAAATCCACTCGTAGCCCGGGTTCCTTCTAGTCGCCACCATCGGGCTGGAGGTTCGGTAGATCTTCGAGGCTGCTCCGAAATCTGGCCACACAAAACCAGCTGGGTCAAACCCCAGAAAGAGCAAGTGCCACAAAGGAGGCCACGGAATAAGAACAAAAGTCAGCATATCAGAACATAAGAAATAGGAGAAAAGTAAAAGTAATAAAGAGTACAACAGGACAATAAACGACTAGGGACGTGAAACCATTCCGGGAGCCAGGTTACAACCCGTAAACCAAACAAGGACCAGGGTTGTAACCCTTCGCCTGAATAGCACTTTGTCTCTACCCATTTATTGTTAAGATAAGTAAAACAATCATGTTCAGGAGTACCAGGTACTGGGACTAGACGAGACTTAGACAAGGCTGGACACCATCCATTCACAAGCGGCCAAGCAATTACTACGGCTTACTACTTAACTAACTAGGGTTATCACAAGCCTAGTTACTAGCAAGATGCAAGTGAGAAATTCCCAGACCCAAGCCCTGTAGACTATCTAGTTATCCTTCCGCGGGTTGAGAGTATGGTTGGGTACATCGCCCAGGAGACGATATACCCTTAGGTGACTTAGAGGGTGCGCAACACGTGACAGTGTGCTGGAAATGTGCCCTACTCGTCAGCAGGCTACAAGTCCAATTAAAGCGCCCAGATAACAAGATCGCCTGTGACTGAAAATTCTCCATGAACTATAGTTTGATCTAGTAATTAGCCTAATCCATATTTAGTGCGAATCCCTGACCGTGGTAACCAGGGAGTCACGTCCTACACATGATGCAAGACAAGATAAGTGGAATTGCACAAAGCAGCAAGGATGAACACCCACGGAGTCAGAGTTGATTATACGAGTCAAGTTAGCCATTACAACAGCATCAAGTCAAGTCAAGTTACAAGTTACAAGTCACAGGTTACAAGTCAGGAGTGCGCCGCCATGGGCCACTATCGAGTTATCCAGTACCAAGATTAATCATGAATTACAGGTTAAAAGTTAAGGGCGCACCCCATCGGGTCACTATCAAGAAGATCAAAAAGCACTAGGATCATCAATCACAAAATTCACGAAAGCCGTACTAGTCATAAGAAAAATATCGAAAAACCGTGCCAGGTCGTGCTGGGTCGAGACAGTCGTGTTGTGTGGAACAAGATCTCAAAACTCCAATCCACAAAAGAGAAGCCAAGTCCAAGAAATAAAACCAAACCATCATGGGCAAGTGGGTTGCGCAGGAGGTCAGACTGCGCAGGGGATGGACTGTGCTGGGTCGGGTTGCGCTAAGAGCAGGTTGCGCTGGGAGGAGGTTGCACTGGGAGCAGGTTGTGCTGGGTCAAGCCGCGCAGGGGGTGTCACGAACCGCACCCGAATATACGGGTACGAATACGTAGGCGACGTCCAGCCTACGCCGCAGTATCGGCAGTAGAACGCTGTCAAGTACCCGATACTAACTACAATATCTAAAGATCCATAACTAGAGCTGTACTCATGTCACATTACAAAAACTAAGGAAGATAAGACGAGAAATAATAACAATATCACTAGAACAACTAGAATCTACAATGATCATAAGACAAGAAAATAAAGAAGGAACAACAAGACTAACTAAGGATAACTACCAGGCAACTCACATAGAAGAATAGTGAGATCCACCTCAGCTAGCAACATCATGAAGTCCACTAATGGTATAACAATTCCTAAAATATTATCAACGGTATCCTGTCAGGAAAATGAGCAAGTACAAGCACTAACAGCAGTTCCATGTGAATTGACAAATTCTATAAGAGACAGTATAATGAACTACAAGACAAAGATATATGAAAACTTGGGAACCGTTCGGAAGCCGAGTTACAACCCTTAAACCAAACAAGGACCGGGGTTGTAACTCTTTTTCCGAGCAGAACTTAGTCTCCAATCAAGGTACATCATAGAGGCATGTAAAACATGTGAGTAAATGCATATCATAGCATGGTGAGAAAGTACGGAATGTAGAACAGGGCAGGATATAAGATAAGTAAATATAAAATGTGACTTGAATTATTAGAGCGATATGTGATCGGCTTGGGATAAGTGACAGGACAGGCTATCCACTTGGCCCGGCAATCCGCGGTGACCTCAACGGAAAGTCATGCCGGCCAACCTGGATAACGAGCACAAGGCAAGAGGATCTCGCTACACCCTTCGTGAGGGAAGAGTGGCACGAGCACATGAATAGTGACAGGGTAGCTTGGATCACATAACCCCTAATAATTCTCTATCCCCGAATAGTATAATGGACCTGGACATGACACGTCATGACACGGGATTCCCTAAGAGGATAGCTACTCCCTCTCAGGAATCGGTGTCTATACAAGTATATGGAACAAGGCAGGAAATGTACATATATACCAAGAAAATCTAGGAACAATATCTCATGTCATGATCCAACATATACTAGTCCGTGAACTATCGTGACTGGGAATCAAGTAAGACACTACGACTGAATCGGATATAGCAGATATCAAGACAATGAAAACTATCAGTGAATGTACTCGCCTGCGGTCCTGAGCTGTCAAATGGGGTCGATGCTCAGAGTGATGCCACAGACCTAAAGATAAGATATATATAAACTAATTAGGGTTCAACAGTGTTAGGCTTGATTCTATAGTATAAGCTACGCAATCTAGGTCAGACTCAGTCAACGAAGTCAAACTAGGTCACACTGAGTCACACTAGGTCACAGGAAGTCAAACCTAGTCAAACTAGGCTAATGTTGACTAACAGTTGACTTTTGGTCAATTGGTCAACTCTGGTCAAGTTCTAGACATTTCTAGGCCAAGTGTTGACTGATAGTTGACTTTTGGTCAAAGCAGTCAAACTTGGTCAACCGAGGTCAAAACTAGCCTAAGCATACTATTCCTAAACATTATCAACCAAGATACCATATATCTTGATCAAACAGGGTCAACACATTCAGTTTCAGTGATTGTGAAATCACCGGAATCGATGGAACTTAAAATACCACAAAAGGAGAAGGATTATAATAATAGGGTAAAAACCTACAGATGTTGTCGGATGATAAAATAAATATTACCAATGTGTCCAGAATGGTCAAAATAGCTAGAATAGCCTGTCCAAAAGTCCAGTTTGGACATAGGGGCAAAACGGTAATTTCGGGTTAAAACGGTGTCTGTGTCGGACCCGCTTTGCACCGAAAAAAACGTGCAAGAATTCTAGTCTACCAAACCTAACAAATTATATGTCCATGAATCCAGAATGACGATACGAACCCAACGGTATATCCAGAATTGGATTCCGTTGACCCGATCTCAAATTGGTCCGTTGATCAGGACATTGAAATCCAATTTGCACGGAAAAGCGTGTCGGAGCCAATGTCCTCAAAACTCAGCAAATTATATGTCAACGAGTCCAGAATGACGATACGAACTCAACGGTATATCCGGAATTGGATTCCGATGAGCCGAACTCAAAATGAGCCGCTGACCCGGATATTGGTATCCGACTTGCATCGAAATGCGTGTCGAAACCAATGTCCACTAAAACCTAGCAAATTATATGTCAACGAGTCCAGAATGACGATACGAACTCAACGGTTTATCCGGAATTGGATTCCGATGAGCCGAACTCAAAATGACCCGTTGACTCAGAAAGTGGGACCCGCTTTGCACCGAAATACGTGCCAGGGCCCACGTTCTCCAAATCAAGCAAACTTTATATAAAAACATGCCAGAACGACGCCACGAGTCTACTGGTGGTGTCAGAAATTGAATCCGAAGTCCCGAGTTCAAAAATAGAATTTAACAAGTGCAACACTAAGAATTCGAACGGCCAACTTTGGCGTCGAATTCGACCGACCTAACAAGCTCAAACTGAAATAAAATCTAAAGGGGACAGGAAGAGGGTTATACCAGCTTCGCACAGGAACTGGTAGCGCGCCAACCGGAGCTGCGACGACGAAGATACGAACCCATGAAGTTGGCGTCACGAAACTGTCCAAAAATAGTTCAAATTAAAATGTCAACTTGGTGGCCGATTTTGATCTATCAAACGACGAAATTAACGGACAAAAATTGAGGGGAATGAAGTGCTATATACCGAGATTATGACGGAGCAAAGAAATCGCCGATCCAACGGTCGGATTGTGCAGAAAATAAGCACGAAGTTGATGTCCTGGGCGCGAATTTTGTGTTCCGTTCCCGTACGCGTCACGGCGGGAACCCGTGCGAAACGCACGAATAGCCTACGTGGCACGTCGGGGAAGGTGGTACGCGCCCGGGGGGGATCGTCGGGGGTCGCCTGGCCGGAGGGGGCTGCCGTGCGGCGGTGCGTGGCCGGTGGCGCGTGGCCGACGGCGCACACTGCTGCGCCATGCTGCGACTGCAGCTGCTGTTGCTCACTGCAACTGCTGCTTGCTACTGCGATAGCGCGCGGCCAGCCTGGCCGGGCACAGCGACGGTGGCGGGGCTGTGTCGGCGGCGGCGGGGCTGTGTCGGCGGCGGGGGTGGCCGTGGCAGCGGTCGCCGGCGGTTTGGTGGAGTGGGTGATGGTATGTGAAGGTGGTGGTAATGGTGGTGGTGGTGGTGTTAAATAAAGAAGAAGGAGGGAGGAGAAGAAGATGATGAGAAGAAAAAGAAAAAGAATGAGAGGAGGAATGAGAGGTCGGCTGAAAGTAGGGGTGGGGTGTGCGTGTACTCAGGAAAGATGGAGAGAGTATGGGGAATTAATAAAGAGAGAGAGGAAAGAGTTTTGTTTGTGTGTGTGTGTGAGTAATTTATAATATATAAAGAGAGAGAGAGAGAGAGATAGAGAGATATTTAGAGTGAGAGAGGGGGGTGTACTGTCGGCTGTGAGGGGGTTGAGGTGGAGTAGAGTAGATGATGGGAAGGAGAGAGAGAGTGTGAGAGTTATTTAAAAGAAGAGAGAGAATTAATATATATATATATATATGTATATATATATAAGATAAAGGAAATGAGATATTTATATATATTAGAGATATTTTGAGTAGAGGAAAAAGAAAAATTTATCAGTGGGGTGTATGGGCAGTCATGATAGGGCATACACCCAATTGGGTCGGGTACTGGGCTAAGATCGGACAGGTTCGAGACCAAGATTTAATTAAAATAATAATTTAAACTATTAAAATCATGGACGAAATGGGAGCACAAGGGAAATCAATTCGATGGCACGCAAGTGGCACGTGCACAGTAGGCTCAAAACAGGTCAGGGCCATATATTGGGTCGACTGGATTGGACCGATGTCGGGCCCGGAAATTAAGTTGGAAATTAAATCACGAATTACGGCAGACGATAAATTGGTCTAAATTGACCCGAACTTGCGCGAAGCAAAAAGAGTGCAAGGGAACCAGTTCGAGTAGGACACGAAATATCAATGTGAAGATAATCCCGTCTACTACAAACTTCAATAAGGAAGTTTTCAGAGACTGGCATCCCTGATGCTCTAGAATTCCAAGTCACGGTAAGAGCATTTAATGATCAAAAATTATTTAAATAAAATGAATTATCGAAAATAATTCATTTAGAAAAATTCGAAAATAATCCCAGAAATTCAGGAGGCTTACATCCTACCCACCTTATAAAAATTTCGTCCTCGAAATTAAAGGTTGGTAGTGGGGTTAAAACATGATAGAAGATTTAAGCAATATTTTAGGCACGATCCAAGAATGACGAGTTTTGCACGATCAAGATAATCGATGCAAAATTGTTCAGGCACGATTTGGCACGATAGGATCATGATACGAACAAAATCATATGTACATGATTTCAAAATAAGTCAAGTCATTGGGGCACGATTTTAGAGACGATTAGAAGAATCGAAGATATACATGAAGTTCAAGTACGGGGTGATCTGTAGGACTTAGGTTGATGGAATTCAACCTGAAAGTCGCACATGTCCGATCAAGATGAAAAGCTAACCATGACCAAAATAAGGTTTGGCATGGTTGAGATGAAATTTCAGACACAACAAAATCGAAGCCAAGGTCTTATAGACCCGATCAAGGATTTAGGAGTATGACTAATAAAATCATGAAATACGATCCAAGTTCGAACGTGATTAAAATTGGAATAGTCTAAGTTCACTTGGCATGATAGAGGTACGACAACGAAATCAAAACTTGAGCTTCGTCCGATTACAATCAAGTCAAAAATTTGATTGACAGGATTTCAGCTCGATGGAATTAGATTTAGGGTTATACATAGGCACGATCAAGATCCAAGTTCAGTTGTGAATGACGAATAAATCATGAATTCAAAATCAAGGTCTTAAAAGCACAATTTAGAAGCAAGACGATATGCATATTTATGATCGTTAAAATTACGATCAAGGAACTCCAAGTTGCCTTAGTCACGCTAGATCATCTAGGCATGATTAAGCACAATGAGTTCAGATATAATCCGAAAATTAAATCAGGGTCAAAAAGAGTTTAGGCACGAGTATTCAAAATCCAAACATGATCAGAATCAAAAGGCAATGCACGAGGGTTAATAGCATTGAAATCCAACCATGATAAAGAAATTTGTCTCAACACGATCTAAGTTGATCAACTTTTGAGTAAATCAGAATTTGGGCTAGATGGAGAATAAGATCAACGAAGGCTGGGCACGAGAATCCAAGGACGAAAATCTAAGTCACAAAGGAATTTGAAGTCATCTAGAGTTTAGTCAGCAACCAAGACTCTTTGGCACGATATACAAAACGACCAAAATTGATTGGTCATGGACAGAAGGGAATCAAAATCTTAACAGTATCAAAAATTAAGAAACAATTGAGATATGAAAATTTCAAAATTTTCAGAGTTTTTAAGTGTATATGACAGATGTAGATATGAAATAGGTGATTGGTGTAATCAAGACATAGCTAAACAAGGCAAAGGAAATGACGACAAGATGAGGAAATTATCATACAATGAGAAAGAAATGAATGATAAGTCGAGAAATAAGGGTATGAATTGTCCTCATCATTTGGTCAAAAGAAGTGAATCAATTTAAGATACGATCTGATAACCATACACGTCTATCCAAAACCATGCTGCCAGAATTTACGCCACGCCAGTAAGCATAGCTGCAATAAACGATAGAGTCCATAACTAAGGTATACGCCCTATAATCATGTCATCTAGATTCCTTACCACGCCAACCGGTATGGCTGCAAGAAAATTTAAATTCCATAACTAGGATAGTATATCCAAAATCAGGCTCCATGTCCTTGTCAGGCTAGCTAATATGACTGCGATAAATTCTAAAGTTCATAATAAAGTAGACATTTATCGTTCTTATCGTCTCCATCAAATATGTTTATCAGGATATCTTAACTCAATCCTTAAAAAAATATCTTCAAACAAAATCAAAATCGAAGTCAACAACGAAACATCAAGATTCAAAATTTTCAACAACGAATCAAGGATAAGTAGATGGAAACTAGCGGAAACAGATCCCGAGGTAGAGTTTAGAAGAAAATTCTTCAGGAGATGTCCAAAGATACTATCTAAGTCAAGATAAAGGAAATCATTGGAATATAATCTAAAACAATCTCAACCTAATATGAGACTGGTAAATCATATTCTCGTCTCAACCTAGAAGATATATAAGTCCAACTTATACCTTCCCTTTGGGGTCCACCAACTCATTCCAAGAAAGAATAAAGCTGATAAATGACAGATGTTTCAGAAATCAGGACGGACAGGAACAAATGGGAAAGTTTCAAAAAGTTCGAAATAAGATTCCCAGGGGTCATCCCTGGAATCTACCAAGAGTTCCTAATATGTGACTGAGTACCAAATTCCTAAAATATTCCATGACTCAACCTTAATCCTAGGGCAGGCTCGCAGTAGTACAGAAAAGCTCAAGTACTACCACGACTTCGCATTAATTGTAAAGACTGACCTGCATGGGCCACCACTAAAAACGTGTCACGACCCGCACCCGGATATACGGGTACGAATACGTAGACGACGTCCAGCCTACGCCGCAGTATCGGCGGTAGAACGCTGTCAAGTACCCGATACTAACTACAATATCTAAAGATCCATAACTAGAGCTGTACTCATGTCACATTATGAAAACTAAGGAAGATAAGACGAGAAATAATAACAATATCACTAGAACAACTAGAATCTATAATGATCATAAGACAAGAAAATAAAGAAGGAACAACAAGACTAACTAAGGATAACTACCAGGCAACTCACATAGAAGAATAGTGAGATCCACCTCAGCTAGCAACATCATGAAGTCCACTAATGGTATAACAATTCCTAAAAATTATCAACGGTATCCTGTCAGGAAAATGAGCAAGTACAAGCACTAACAGCAGTTCCATGTGAATTGACAAATTCTATAAGAGACAGTATAATGAACTACAAGACAAAGATATATGAAAACTTGAGAACCGTTCGGAAGCCGAGTTACAACCCTTAAACCAAACAAGGACCGGGGTTGTAACTCTTCTTCCGAGCAGAACTTAGTCTCCAATCAAGGTACATCATAGAGGCATGTAAAACATGTGAGTAACTGTATATCATAGCATGGTGAGAAAGTACGGAATGTAGAACAGGACAGGATATAAGATAAGATAAGTAAATATAAAATATGACTTGAATTATTAGAGCAATATGTGATCGGCTTGGGATAAGTGACAGGACAGGCTATCCACTTGGCCCAGCAATCCGCGGTGACCTCAACGGAAAGTCATGCCGGCCAACCTGGATAACGAGCACAAGGCAAGAGGATCTCGCTACACCCTTCGTGAAGGAAGAGTGGCGCGAGCACATGAATAGTGACAGGGTGGCTTGGATCACATAACCCCTAATAATTCCCCATCCCCGAATAGTATAATGGACCTGGACATGACACGTCATGACACGGGATTCCCTAAGAGGATAGCTACTCCCTCTCAGGAATCGGTGTCTATACAAGTACATGGAACAAGGCAGGAAATGTACATATATACCAAGAAAATCCAAGAATAACATCTCATGTCATGATCCAACATATACTAGTCCGTGAACTATCGTGACTGGGAATCAAGTAAGACACTACGACTGAATCGGATATAGCAGATATCAAGACAATGAAAACTATCAGTGAATGTACTCGCCTGCGGTCCTGAGCTGTCAAATGGGGTCGATGCTCAGAGTGATGCCACAGACCTAAAGATAAGATATATATAAACTAATTAGGGTTCAACAGTGTTAGGCTTGATTCTATAGTATAAGCTACGCAATCTAGGTCAGACTCAGTCAACGAAGTCAAACTAGGTCACACTGAGTCACACTAGGTCACAGGAAGTCAAACTAGGCTAATATTGACTAACAGTTGACTTTTGGTCAACTGGTCAACTCTGGTCAAGTTCTAGACATTTCTAGGCCAAGTGTTGACTGATAGTTGACTTTTGGTCAAAGCAGTCAAACTTAGTCAACTCTGGTCAAGTTCTAGAAATGCGTGCCAGGGCCCACGTTCTCCAAATCAAGCAAACTTTATATGAAAACATGCCAGAACGACGCCACGAGTCTAATGGTGGTGTCAGAAATTGAATCCGGAGTCCCGGGTTCAAAAATAGAATTTAACAAGTGCAACACTAAGAATTCGGACGGCCAACTTTGGCGTCGAATTCGACCGACCTAACAAGCTCAAACTAAAATAAAATCTAAAGGGCAGGAAGAGGGTTATACCAGCTTCGCACGTGAACTGGTAGCGCTCCAACTGGAGCTGCGACGACGAAGATACGAACCCGCGAAGTTGGCGTCACGAAACTGTCCAAAAATAGTTCAAATTAAAACGTCAACTTGGTGGCCGGTTTTGATCTATCAAACGAAAAAATTAACGGACGAAAATTGAGGAGAGTGAAGTGCTATATACCGAGATTGTGACAGAGCGAAGAAATCGCCGATCCAACGGTCGGATTGTCCAGAAAATTGGCACAAAGTTGCTGTCCTGGGCGCGAATTTTGTGTTTCGTTCCCGTGCGCGTCACGGCGGAAACCCGTGCGAAACGCACGAATAGCCTACGTGGCACGTCGGGGAAGGTGGTACGCTCCCGGGGGGGATCGTCTAGGGTCGCCTGGCCGGAGGGGGCTGCCGTGCGGCGGTGCGTGGCTGGTGGC
The DNA here is from genome assembly GCA_029216955.1 of Iris pallida. NCBI lineage: Eukaryota > Viridiplantae > Streptophyta > Magnoliopsida > Asparagales > Iridaceae > Iris > Iris pallida. The sequence goes on along the minus strand of JANAVB010030220.1, from coordinate 47,089,735 downwards.
GCGTGGCCGGCGGCGCACGCTGCTGCGCCATGCTGCGACTGCAGCTGCTGTTGCTCACTGCAACTGCTGCTTGCTGCTGCGGCAGCGCACGGCCAGCCTGGCCGGGCACGGCGACGGCGGCGGGGCTACGTCGGCGGCGGGGGTGGCCGTGGCAGCGGTCGCCGGCGGTTTGGTGGAGTGGGTGATGGTGTGTGAAGGTGGTGGTAATGGTGGTGGTGGTGGTGTTAAATAAAGAAAAAGGAGGGAGGAGATGAAGATGATGAGAAAAAGAAGAAAAAGAATGAGAGGAGGAAGGAGAGGTCGGCTGAGAGTAGGGGTGGGGTGTGCGTGTACTCAGGAGAGAGGGAGAGAGTGTGGGGAATTAATAAAGAGAGAGAGGAAAGAGTTCTGTTTGTGTGTGTGTGAGTAATTTATAATATATAAAGAGAGAGAGAGAGATATTTAGAGTGAGAGAGGGGGGGTGTACTGTCGGCTGTGAGGGGGTTGAGGTGGGGTAGAGTAGATGATGGGAAGGAGAGAGAGAGTGTGAGAGTTATTTAAAAGAAGAGAGAGAATTAATATATATATATGTATATATATATAAGATAAAGGAAATGAGATATTTATATATATTAGAGATATTTTGAGTAGAGGAAAAAGAGAAATTTATCAGTGGGGTGTATGGGCAGTCATGATAGGGCATACACCCAATTGGGTCGGGTACTGGGCTATGATCGGACAGGTTCGAGACCAAGATTTAATTAAAATAATAATTTAAACTATTAAAATCATGGACGAAATGGGAGCACAAGGGAAATTAATTCGATGGCACGCAAGTGGCACGTGCACAGTAGGCTCAAAACAGGTCAGGGCCATATATTGGGTCGACTGGATTGGACCGATGTCGGGCCCGAAAATTAAGTTGGAAATTAAATCACGAATTACGGCAGACGATAAATTGGTCTAAATTGACCCGAACTTGCGCGAAGCAAAAAGAGTGCAAGGGAACAAGTTCGAGTAGGACACGAAATATCAATGTGAAGATAATCCCGTCTACTACAAACTTCAATAAGGAAGTTTTCAGAGACTGGCATCCCTGATGCTCTAGAATTCCAAGTCACGGTAAGAGCATTTAATGATCAAAAATTATTTAAATAAAATGAATTATCAAAAATAATTCATTTAGAAAAATTCGAAAATAATCCCAGAAATTCAGGGGGCTTACAGGGGGTGAGCTGCGCCGGAGTTGGGTTGCGCTGGAGCGAGCTGCGCTAGGGACGGTTTGCGCTGAGGTCAAGCGCGCAGGGTTGAGTTGCGCAGAGTTGAGTTGCGCTGGAGCGAGCGGCGCAGCAATCAAGTGCACCAATGGGAGGAAGGCGCTGGAGCTAAGAAGCGCCAGCCCAGAGCAAGGCGCTGGCCGAAGAGTTGTGCAGTTCGATCATGCGCTAAAGAGCGCAGGCCGAGAGTCATCTTCTCCATCAGGCCGAGAGAAGAACCCCAAGAACTCCAAACTCCAATCTTCATATCTTGACCAAAACAAAACCAAATTTGGATTTTCAAAGTTCTAATTTGTGTAAAATTGAATTCTCTTCCACATGGAAGCCTCGAAACAAGCAAAAATCTAAGTTTAATAGATCAAAACCAAGAAAAATCAAAAATGGTTAAAACTTATATCTAGAAAAATGGAAGCTCCAAATCACAAAATGCCAAGTTCTAATGTTGTTCACCATGGCCTAATCTAGCTAATGGACAAATAAAATTGGGTTCTTATGTGGTGGCAAGGTGCACTTGCCTATGGTGTTGGTGTTGTGTGGAGGAAGGAAGAAGAAGATGAAGAAATTAATGGAAGTTATGAGGAGAGAGAAAGTTAGGTGGGGTTTTAATGAGGGATGATATGTTGTGTTGAGGGTGGAGGTTTAGCTAAGGGTGTTCCAATGCATACTAAACCAAACCAAACCAATTCTTTCTCCACAAAATAAAACCAAGCCAGGTCCAAAATCCGTTTTACGAGAAAACCAAAATTCGCAAGTTAAGCCAAAACACAATTACAGGCCAGAATCTGAGAAAAATAAAATACAGATCCGAAATACATATAAGCCTGATCAAAATACGTATTCCGAAATACGGGCATTACAACTCTACCCACCTTAAAAGAATTCCGTCCTCGGAATTTAAATCAAGATACTTAGAGATGTAAGAGCCAGCTATACTATCCACAATAAGCTACACTAAGCAAACAATCAAACAATCATACATACAAGCAAGGGATGGAGGGCATAAGGCATAAGGAAGACATTATACCTTACGAGTCAAACAAGTCGGGATATCGCGATCGGATGTCGTCCTCACGCTCCCACGTTGACTCACCTAGAGAGTGATGACCCCAAGCAACACGGACTAAGCTAATAGTCTTGTTCTTGAGTATCTTTTTTCTCCGGTCCAATATAGACACGGGCCTCTCCTCATACGAAAGGTTGGTACCAACAACCAATTCCTAATGGTCCAGGATATGGCTCGGGTCCGGGATGTACAGTCGTAATTGGGACACATGGAATACATCATGCACCTCACTTAGCGACGGCGGAAGAGCGAGACGATAGGATACATCTCCTACTCGCTCCAGGATATCGAACGGCCCTATATACCTAGGACTAAGCTATACTAAGCAACCAATCAAACAATTAATCATGCAAGCAAGAATTTGAAGGCAATGAGGAAGAGGAAAATATCCTGCTAGAACCTCTCTGCTGGTTCTGAATCTGAGCTTGAACCAGGGCATACTGCTGGGTTCTCTGCTGCTGGAATACTCTGGAGGCTACTCCTGAATGTTGGGCTTGATCTCCAGGTTACTGCTGGTCCACGGGAGGTACTCCGCCTTGCTGATCGGCAGGGGCAGAAATAATGCCGCTGAAGAAGACGACATAGGGAACAATAAGGAAGGACCAAGACAGATCAACGATACAAGCATGTGATTACGTCGAGAATCTCAGGGATTAGAAGATTCAGGCAGAGATCAAGGACGAGTACTGATTGAGACATCTATTCGATAAACCCTCACATATCTTGATTTACAAGACCTGCATGGGCCACCACTTAAACCATGTCACGCCCCAGAACCGGAATACCGGAGAGCGGGGGCAAACATAGCCAACTACGTATAATAAAATGGGATCCACTCCACTATACGGTCACGACTGTCTAGATATATAAGGGTTTATCTACAAGCCATCAGTCTCTTATGGTCAATAACAAACCTAGTGTCTCAATCACAAGCAAATAAGTAAGGTTACAAGATGTAAGATCACCAAATATACAATAAAAGGCGTCCCAAATATTACATATTGGATGATCACGAAGCTAGTCGTACAAAATGTCAAGACTAGCAAGAGTTCAGTCATACATGATCAACCCTAGGATTTGTTAATCATGTTACAGCCCGTAGGCAGACAGTAAGTAAATATGCATCGAGCTAACAGGTGCTCGTCGGCTAAACGCCTCAAAAGAATAATTTTACAATGTAGTGAGCGAAACAAAATAGAAAACCCACTCGTAGCCCGGGTTCCTTCTAGTCGCCACCATCGGGCTGGAGGTTCGGTAGATCTTCGGGGGCTGCTCCGAAATCTGGCCACACAAAACCAGCTGGGTCAAACCCCAGAAAGAGCAAGTGCCACAAAGGAGGTCACGAAATAAGAACAAAAGCTAGCATATCAGAACATAAGAAATAGGAGAAAAGTACAAGTAATAAAGAGTACAACAGGACAATAAACGACTAGGAACGTGGAACCATTCCGGGAGCCAGGTTACAACCCGTAAACCAAACAAGGACCAGGGTTGTAACCCTTCGCCTGAATAGCACTTTGTCTCTACCCATTTATTGTTAAGATAAATAAAACAATCATGTTCAGGAGTACCAGGTACTGGGACTAGACGAGACTTAGACAAGGCTGGACACCATCAATTCACAAGCGGCCAAGCAATTACTACGGCTTACTACTTAACTAACTAAGGTTATCACAAGCCTAGTTACTAGCAAGATGCAAGTGAGAAATTTCCAGTCCCAAGTCCTGCAGACTATCTAGTTATCCTTCCGCGGGTTGAGAGTATGGTTGGGTACATCGCCCATGAGACGATATACCCTTAGGTGACTTAGAGGGTGCGCAACACATGACAGTGTGCTGGAAATGTGTCCTACTCGTCGGCAGGCTACAAGTCCAATTAAAGCGCCCAGATAACGAGATCGCCTGTGACTGGAAATTTTCCATAAACTATAGTTTGATCTAGTAATTAGCCTAATCCATATTTAGTGCAAATCCATGACCGTGGTAACCAGGGAGTCACGTCCTAGACATGATGCAAGACAAGACAAGTGGAATTGCACAAAGCAGCAAGGATGAACACCCACGGAGTCAGAGTTGATTATACGAGTCAAGTTAGCCATCGCAACAGCATCAAGTCAAGTCAAGTTACAAGTTACAAGTCACAGGTTACAAGTTAGGAGTGCGTCGCCACGGGCTACTATCGAGTTATCCAGTACCAAGATTAATCATAAATTACAGGTTAAAAGTTAAGGGCGCACCCCATCGGGTCACTATCAAGAAGATCAGAAAGCACTAGGATCATCAATCACAAAATTCACGAAAGTCGTACTAGTCATAAGAAAAACACCGAAAAACTGTGCCAGGTCGTGCTGGGTCGAGACAGTCGTGTTGTGTGGAACAAGATCTCAAAACTCCAATCCACAAAAGAGAAGCCAAGTCCAAGAAATAAAACCAAACCATCATGGACAAGTGGGTTGCGCAGGAGGTCAGACTGCGCAGGAGGAATGGACTGCGCAGGGGATGGACTGCGCTGGGTCGGGTTGCGCTGAGAGCAGGTTGCGCTGGGAGCAGGTTGCGCTGGGTCAAGCCGCGCAGGGGGTGAGCTGTGCCGGAGTTGGGTTGCGCTGGAGCGAGCTGTGCTAGGGATGGTTTGCGCTGAGGTCAAGCGCACAGGGTTGAGTTGCGCAGAGTTGAGTTGCGCTGGAGCGAGCGGCGCAGCAATCAAGTGCGCCAATGGGAGGAAGGCGCTGGAGCTAAGAAGCACCAGCGCAAGTCAGCCTAGCGCAAGGCGCTGGCCGAAGAGTTGCGCAGTTCGGTCATACGCTAAAGATCGCAGGCCGAGAGTCATCTTCTCCATCAGGCCGAGAGAAGAACCCCAAGAACTCCAAACTCCAATCTTCATATCTTGACCAAAACAAAACCAAATTTGGATTTTCAAAGTTCTAATTTGTGTAAAATTGAATTCTCTTCCACATAGAAGCCTAGAAACAAGCAAAAATCTAAGTTTAATAGATCAAAACCAAGAAAAATCAAAAATGGTTAAAACTTAGATCTAGAAAAGTGGAAGCTCCAAATCACAAAATGTCAAGTTCTAATGTTGTTCACCATGGCCTAATCTAGCTAATGGACAAATAAAATTGGATTCTTATGTGGTAGCAAGGTGCACTTGCCTATGGTGTTGGTGTTGTGTGGAGGAAGGAAGAAGAAGATGAAGAAATTAATGGAAGTTATGAGGAGAGAGAAAGTTAGGTGGGGTTTTAATGAGGGATGATATATTGTGTTGAGGGTGGAGGTTTAGCTAAGGGTGTTCCAATGCATACTAAACCAAACCAAACCAATTCTTTCTCCACAAAATAAAACCAAGCCAGGTCCAAAACTCGTTTTACGAGGAAACCAAAATTTGCAAGTTAAGCCAAAACACAATTACAGGCCAGAATCTGAGAAAAATAAAATACAGGTCCGAAATACATATAAGCCTGATCAAAATACGTATTTCAAAATACGGGCATTACAGCGATCGTTGTCGGCTTCGTTCTCATCGTTGGTGGCTACCATGGTGATCGCCACCGACTTCAGCGTTCGTCCGCATCTCGGACTCGGGTGGGTCTGGGGTGGGGTGGGGTGGAGGTGGGGAGGGGGTAGTGGGGAAGAAGAGAACATAGGTTTTTTTTTTTGAATGAACCTGCTGCTCTCTTCTTCAAGTGTTATATATTAATATATATTAGTAGTTTATTAACTATATTTATTATAAAATTATAAAATTGGTAATTGATAGTTTGATAATTAGTAATAAATATTAGTGATAAGTAATAAATAAAATAATTAATTAGTATTAAAAATAATTTACTTATTCGATTATATAATTAGAATAATTAACATGTTAACCAAATATTTTTATTAATATTAATTAAACAAGTATTCATTTTTTTACATTAAAACAATTATTATAATTTTAATTATTATAACATACTCTCTCATTTTTCACTTTTGACTTTCTTACCCTAACCAAACATCTTTGTCCCTTACTAGACGGACAAGAAAGTGAATGCGTCCTATCACTCTTCCCTACTTGAAATTTCAAACAATTATGCTATTCGGCTCCCAAAATTTTTGGGTGATGCCATCTCCCATTATGTGGCATCTACATGACAACTGACATGTCATACTTTAACAAAAAAATTAATTACCCAATTTTTTTTATTGTTATTGTTAATATTAATGTTAATGCTAATTTTATTTTAATATTAATTTTAATTTTAATGTTAAAATTAATGTTAATGTTAATATTACTATTCATGTTAATTTGCTATTAACATTAATTTTAATATTAATTTTAATATAATTTTAATTTAATGTTAATATTAATCTTAATGTTAAATTTAATGTTAATGTTAATTTTAATATTAATATTCATGTTAATTTGATACTAATATTAATCTTAATCTTAATTTTGTCATGTCAATTGTCATGTCACCAGCCATGTCATATACCACATAATAGAAGATGGTATCACCCAAATATTTTGGGAGCCAAATAACATTTTTGAAGTCCAAATCCATATCTTTCTTTACTTATGGTTTACCAAACAGGATCTAATAGAAGCTCTAATAGGGGGCGGGGGCTGGGGTAATCAAAGAAACAAAATTATTTCTTGATATAGCTTGTACCAAGTTTGTAATTGGTCTTTAATGAAAATGTTAGAATAATCATTTTCAAGCCTGTATGTACTTTATTCATTCGATTGACACGTGAGCCAAGCAAGAAGCATACCAGTGGTCTTATTATTATTTTTCAACAACATATACCGAAGGGGTACCGAGCGGATGCAAAAAATGATAGGTCAATTGCAGGTGCAGAGAGGAGGGTTTAGAGTTATGATATTTTTCGTTTTAATTAAAAGAAATAAATACTTTTTACTATAGGAGACGTTACTGTTTGGTTTTTGATTTTAGTGCTATCTTGCTTTGCTAGGTGTTTAAGTGACAATTAAAATAGAAAAAAATTTATATCACCAAAAAAGTTTCATTAGTAAAATGACAAAACTTAATATTTTATAAATTTTTAAATACAAATCATCATCATCATTCAATTATTTTATTCATCACAGTTACATCGAATATAAGGAAGTTTAATATAAGATTTGACAAATTTTTGTCACAGTTTTTTAACGTCAATTCTCTTTATTAATGTCAAATTATTAAGCAAAATAACCATTTTAGATTAATTTAAGCCCATCATGTAATCGAGAAGTAATTTTTTAAATATAAAAGTCTAAAAAAAATTTGCTAGAAAAAGGTTGAATTTATTTCTCTAACATATTATGTCATGAGCTCTTTGAAAGCTTAATTTATGAATAAGTGGGTTCTTTATTTTATTTTATTTTGAAGAAAGGGTACTTTATTGAGAAATAACAGGAAGAAAATACATCACTCAACTGTAGTCTCAAGAGAGCTACAACAAACAACTATCCATCTAGGCAACTGAGGTCATGCTCAATGTTGCTGAGGATACCACTAATGGAAGTTGACTTCCCTTCGAAAGCTCTCATATTCCGTTCGCGCCAAACATGCCAGACTGCAGCAAGTAATCTGAGTCGAGCTCTTCTGTATTGTGGTTGGCTTCTGGTCTTCAGCACGATGATCTCATCGAATATAGCCTGGAGGCCAAGGCTTGTAGTAGCTGGAATGCCCAGTTGGACTCTGCAATACTGCCATATAAAACTCGAGAACCCACATTTGAAGAAGACGTGGTCCCGAGATTCGATCTCTTGGTCGCAAAAAACGCACTGAGGATTGGTAATAGGGATGTTGAACCGAGCAAATCTCTTCCGAGTGAGGAGGCGATCCCGAATGGCCTTATAGAGGCACAACTGCATTTTACGTGCCGCTCCCTTGGTCCAGACGACCTCCGACCAGGGAACTTGCACATGGCGCGGCCGCAGTTGCTTGTACGCCAACCGAGCGCTGAACTCACCCGACGGCAAACCCTCCCAACTCCATCGGTCGCAGGGAGCTGATGGGTCTATCGGGATCCTCCCGATTTCGTTAGCCAGCCATCTCCCCACCTGCCTGACTTCTGTATGCCATTCCCCATTATGAATGAGGACTTCCAGATTCTCCGTGCTACCTGTGAGTTCATAGACAGGCCAACCAAACTTATCCAGAATGCTTTGGTGATCAATCCAAGGGTCCATCCATAGGCTGGTATTTCGCCCGTCATGAATGACCCGATAGATGAAACGCTTCAGAGTAGGCCGCATCCGCAGAATGTTTTTAAAGGTAACCGAAAAATTATTATCCACTGCTTGGACCCAGAAATTTGTAGATTTTAGATATCTATTCCGCGTCCACATGGCCCAGTTGGATTGCCCTACCAGAAAATGCCATACAAGTTTAAGCGAGGCGACCTCCCGCAGCACCCGTAAACTCTGCAATCCAACCCCGCCTTCCTCCTTGGTTCGGCAAAGTTCTTCCCAAGAGATTGTGTGGAACCCTCCTTTCCAAACAAAGTCAGCACACAATCGTTCGATTTGATGTATGGTATTGGTAGGCACATATAGCGCTTGCAGCCAATAAGCAGTTATGGCCGTAATTGTAGCCCGGACAAGTTCAACTCTGCCCCCGAAAGACAGTATTTGAGACTGCCACCCCTCCAATCTCTTTTGTACATAATGTATCAGCCCTGAGCAATCCGAGTGTCTCACATAATTAATAGTAAGAGGCAAACCCAAATATCGAACAGGTAGCTCGCCTCTTTCTATACCCAGCTGTCCAGACCACTGCTTCTGTGATGGGCACTCTCTGTTGAAATAGATGCAGCTCTTTTCTCTATTTAAACAAAGCCCGGACAGAACGCCAAACTCTTCAAGAATCTTGGTCAGCGCCATGATGCCCCTCTCATTCGGCTCAATGAAGACCAGTAGATCGTCCGCATATATGAGATGTGAAATAGTCGGCTTAACCCGTCGGTAGAGTGGAGTAATGTCCCTCCGATATACTGCCAAATCTATCATACACGTGTAATATTCCATAACAACCGTAAATAAATATGGAGATAAAGGATCGCCTTGTCGGATCCCCCGATTGCTCCCGAAATAACCATGAGGCTGGCCTTTGATAAGAATGGAAAAGGTCGACGACGTAATACACGTCCTGATTCTGTCAACCCACCAGCGCGCGAAACCCATGCTACGTAATACGGCACACAGGAAGTCCATGTTTACCATATCATATGCTTTCCTCAGGTCGAGTTTGAGACAACTCTTCTTGCCCCCCGGGTTTGTTAAAATTTCGTACCATTTCGTATGCCATGAGACAATTTTCAGATATGGAACGGCCTCTAATGAAAGCCGTCCGATTCTCAGAAATAAGCCCTTGCATGATGCATTACATTCTCCGATACATGACCTGAGTAATGATTTTATAAAGGAAATTGCAGCAAGCTATGGGTCTGAATTCACCAAGAGCAGAAGCTCCCTCCTTTTTCGGAATCAGGCACATAAAAGTATAATTAAGTTCTGTCAGTAATCTACCTGTCCGGAAGAAGTCGTCCACAATATGTAGAATATGATTTTTCAGATGTTGCCAGTGCTTCTTGTAGAACGCCGCATTAAAGCCATCGGGCCTCGGCGCTTTGTTTGGATCTGCTTCTGTAACGCCCCAGAACCAGAATACTGGAGAGCGAGGGCATACATAGCCAGCTACGTATAATAAAATGGAATCCATCCCACTATACGGTCACGGCTGTCTAGATATATGAGGGTTTAACTACAATCCACCAGTCTCCTATGGCCAATAACAAGCCTAATTGTCTCAATCTCATACAAGCAAGTAAAGTTACAAGATGTAAGATCACCAGATATACAATAGTAAGGCATCCCAAACATTACATATTCAGCTGATCATGAAGCTAGTCGTTACAAAATGTGAGGACTAGCAAGAGTTTAGTCATACATGATCAACCCTAGGATCTGTCAATCATGTTACAGCCCGTAGGCAGACAATAATAAGGTATGCAATACGAGCTAACAGGTGCTCGCCGGCTAAACGCCTCAAAATAAATTTTTTATAATAGCGTGGAAGAGCAAAAAATAAATCCACTCGTTGCCCTGGTTACGCCTGGTGGTCACCATCGGGCTGGAAGGTCGGTAGATCCTCCGAAGCTGCTCCAAAATCTGTCCACACAAAACCAGCTGGGTCAGATCCCAGAAAGAGCAAGTGCCACAAAGGAGGCTTCACTTAAGAACTAAAACCAGCACATCAGAAAATATATTAAAGCATTTAAAAGAACTTGAAGTAAAAGAATAACAACAGTCATAATGGAGTACGAGGGAACCATTCAAGTAGCCAGGTCACAACCCTTAAACCAAACAAGGATCGGGGTTGTAATCCTTCACCTGAATAGAACTCCGTCTAGTCCAAATCTTGTTGGTAAGGTAAAATATGACAAGCGTGACGTGGGGTACAATAATACAATAAACGAAAAGAGGACTCAGAACTGCTCCGAGAGCCAGGTTACAACCCTTAAACCAAACAAGGACCGGGGTTGTAACCCTTCGCCTGAACAGAACTTAGCCTCTAATCTTTATTGTTAAAAGTGACAATCATACGATCAAGCCTGTAATAATCGAGCACTGAAACTACACCATACAATCGTTCCCGGCCAATCAGTGACTACGGCTTTCTACATTAGCTTACTAGGGTTATCACAACATGCAGTGAGATGCTCCTCCAGCCACAAGCCCTGCAGCTAATCCAGGTTATCCAGGCGACTTGGGTTCATTAAGCAGTACATCGTTCTTTTCCGTATATCAGTGAATTTAGACTTCTGCCCTACTCGTCGGCAGGCTGCAAGTCCAACAATGGTGGCCGGAATAATGGGATCGCCTGTAGCTGGGGAAATCTCTCATGACTACTGAATTATTCTAGTTATTAGCCTTAGCCATTTACAGTAGGTACCCCTGACCGTGGTACTCAGGGATCCCTGTCCTAGACATGATGCAAACATTATCGGTTCAATTGTACAAACACAATCATCTACGGTGTCCAGGCTATTTAATCTTGTCATGTCATGTTCACTGTCAGGAGTGCGCCGCGTCAGGCCACTATCATGTCATGTCAAAAGTGTACCACAACGGGTCACCATCATGTCAGAAAATAATTAATTTAGCACAAGTACACATTTAGTAATTAAATATTAGAAGGGACAAAGGCTGTGGAGGACTCATGCGGCTCGGGAAATTTCCATGCAGCCAGCAGTCACTTGGCCATATGCGGCTGAGCAAAATATAAGCCTGCTAAATATATAAACATGCATGCTTGCAGACAATTGCATTTAATACATTAATATAATGCATTAAATAATGCATTAATACATTAAATATATTATATTAATATATATTAATATACAAAATATATTAATATACATTATATTAATATACACTATATAATATATTAATATATATATTAAATGTATGTTTGCATGCATTAGTATACTGCATTAATATGCATGCGGCTGATTTGATTCCATGTTCCATATGCGGCTCACTATTAACAATGCCACAAAGCATGCATGCAAACAAGCCACGTAAGCATGTAACAAAGCATGCAACAAAGCATGCTTGCCTGCATGCAAACAAAGCCACGTGGGTTACAAAGGCAAGCATGCATTACTAATATGCAAGCAAAGGCTTGCATTATATGTTAGTGCCTTTACTGATGCATTAATGGCTAATGCATTTCCTAATGCATTAGTGCTAAAGCATGTGCTGATGGTTAATGGCTAATGCATTTCCTAATGCATTAGTGCTAAAGCATGTGCTGATGGTTAATGGCTAATACATTTCCTAATGCATTAATGTTATCCATATGCGGCCACAGTATAGTACATGCATTAAATATTAATGCCTATGCTGATCATATGCATGCTGCTACAATAGAGAAAAGGGGGGATTTCATGCGGCCATGGAATTCTTTATGCGGCCAACATTGGCCAAGGGCCTTATGCGGCTAAGTGGCCATGTGTAACTTTAATGCCTGCAACTATTTAGCTAATGCAGCAAAATAAAGCTAATGCAATCATTTAGCTAATGCGTACAACTATTTTATATTAAACTGATGGCTTGCCACATGCGGCTCACTATTGATTGGACATGCGGCCAGCATTGCATTTGCCATATACGGCCAAATATGGCGCCATACAATTAATTGCATGCTGCCATTTGGCTAAGTACTATTAATTAATGCTCATGCAATTGCCCAAGCCCATATGTGGCTAAGCACTGCTTGCTAGTGCATGCAAATGCCAAAGCCTACATGCGGCTAAGCACTGCTTGCTTGCACAAATATTTAATGGCCATGCAATTAATGCTTATGCGGCTCAGAGTGCAATTAATGGCTCCCACAGAGAACATGTCCATGAAAATACCATGGCCTCCATGCTCCTCCAAACAACAATAGGAACCCAAATCCAGACTCCCATAGGTCAAATTTGGATAAAATAAAATTTTCTACAATCTGGAACCATCAACTAGCAAAAATATGCAAGTTTGATAGATCAAAACTCCTAGAAACCGAAAATACCACAAAGCTAGATTTATAAGAATTTAACCATGGAAATAAAAAATGCTAAGTACTAAAGTGGGTTAGAAACACATGAGGAAGACAATGGAACAATAAAAGTGGAATTCCTCCATGAAGCAAGATGCACTTGCCTAAACCTTCCACTCTCAGGTTGGTGGAGAAGTAATGGTGGGAAAGAAGAAGAGTTAATGAGGAGAGAAAAATGTGTGGTGGGATATTTAATGAAGGTGGTGGTAGGTGGGAGTTGTTTGGTTCACATAAAATCAAGCAAAACCGAACCATACAAAACCAAGCCGAACCAAGTCAAGTCGGGCCGAACCAAACAAGGAGACATACAATACGGATCTAAATACGTACACGTATACCAAAATACGAAATATGAACAATGGTCATTACAACTCTACCCACCTTAAAAGAATTTCATCCTCGGAATTTAATTAAGAGGCTAGAGAGGCAAGGACAAGCTATATTCAAGCAACCTACCATACAATCATTCATTTCAAGCAAGGAATTAGAGCGTAAGGCATAAGAAAGACATTCACTACGCCAAAACATGCATTTTTCGACAGACCAAAACTGTCGTAAATCACATTAAACGACAGTTTTGACCTGTCGGAACATCCGTCGTTTATAGCGCGTCCCAAAATTTAAACAACAGTTTTGGACTGTCGTTTTATAGATGAACAAAACGACAGTTATTATCTGTCAAATAAAAATGACGGACTAAAACTGTCAAATAACCTGTAAATTGGTCTGCCACTATTTTTACCTTTTCAACATGTAAGGTCTGTCGAATTTGGAAATATAATTTAAAAAAAAACTCAATTCATCCATATCAAATCTATTTAAACATATTTATCCTATATATAAAACTAAAATACATCTGAATAAAATTTTATATAAACATAAAAAATTATCAACAATGAAAAAATTCAATCAAAATTGCATTAACAACTAAATGTATCAAGTTTACATAGAAATATTCCACCAAAAATGCAAAAAGTAACTCCAATATTTCTAGCTCACAACAGTTTCATTATGATGATGAACAAAAATATAATATTATTGCTAGTTTACAATCTCAAGTGCATTACAAAAAAAAAAAGAATTTCAAAACCTCATAAACTGAACTGAATATTTTAGCCAATTAATCATTTTTCTAATAGTAATATCTTCAAACTTTTCGTCTCTATCAAACATCTCATTTCCATGTTGCGTCGTTTAGCAAAACATCATTTTTTTGCTTTTCTCTACGAGCAATCTTCCGGCTTGCAGCTGAAGCACGAATCTCCGTTTTTGAAACACCTTGACCCATTCCATGTACATAACCTTACCATCACGGCCCAATACCTAAACAATTTTCAGAAAAAGAAAAATTAATATTAAGAACTTGTAATAAATTATAAACAAACAAATCAGTTAGATGTGAAATACACTTTTCTTAGCATATACAATTACATTTAAAGATATACATATACACTCATGTACTAAGGTCTCAGCCCATGCACATATCCACTTTTCTTAGCATATGCAAATACAGACAATAGATATCAGGTTCAAAATATAATGTTCAAAATATCCGAAAACTAAGATACGTGGATGTAGATTCTAGGTTCAAAATACCAACAGTCGCATTTATCATAAAAATATCGGAGTTGAAAAAAATCCATCAACAAGCAAAAAATTACCAAATAAATAGTATTAATGAACTGTTAGTAGCTAAAAAAGCAAATTTAAACCATATATTGTATAACAAATTGAGTCAAAATATCCATATTAACCCAAAAATGCTAGTAAGCAGCAATTTCATCAGAGTGATTTTTTCATTAGAGTTGTGATATTGGTTTCCTTACCTACGATATCTTCAGCTACTTTGAACGTAAATACTTATTACATGTCTCTACGAGCAATCTCCCGGCTATGAATGTAAATACTCAATGCCCTTCATAGACAAGTTACTGTGGGCACTCTTATTCTCCAGGTAATAAGACTCTCCTTCATGTTAGGTAAATAATTTGTCGAGCTTTAAATCTTTGCAGACAGATTATTCAAATTCTGACTGATGTTATCTTTGACAATATCGTTAACATGATTGCTAACATTTGCTAAGAGGTAACATTTGCAAAAGCAATATAGACCAAGAGAATGACTTAAGAGCTAACATTTTAAAGGAGAAGTGCATTCATATCCTAAAAAAATAAGGAGAAACATGATTGCTAACATTTTCTAAAAGGTAACATTTGCTAATATTCTGGACATTTTTGCTAACAGGAAGACCATCATGATTGCTAACAGGAAGACCATCATGACTAAATATTGTTAACATGATTGCTAACATTTGCTAACATTCGCTAAGAGGTAACTTTTGCAAAAACAATATAGACCAAGAGAATGACTCAAGAGCTAACATTTTAAAGGAGAAGTTCATTCATATCCTAAAAAAAATTAGGAGAAACATAAATGCAAGTAAAAATTTGTACTCTTAGAAAACAACTTTATAACATCTTTTTTGAAAATAGATTTCAGAAAAGCTATCCAAACGGACCTTAACTAATTGACATGTCCTTTAATTGCCTGAGCTTAATCGAGCTTCCAAGCTTCCTCTTGATATTCCTTCGGGTAAGCTTGATTTCTGCTAAAGCCTTGATCTGTTTTTCTAGTGAAGCCTTTTAATACCCATTCTCTGATACCCCAGCAGTAAGCAGCATTGTACTGATGCATTCTGATACTAAGCCTATGCCTCATCACTGCTCACTAGTATAACAGAGGTATTACTGGAAGTGTTAATAGGCACTAACTGTTCAGCTCACTGATACTTCATCATTTTGAGATAAACCCTGCAATACCTGGATCCCATACAGTTTTCATCAACTTCTCTAACACTGGCCCCAAGCATAAGTCCTTGGTCATATAATTTTGCGTCTGGTTAAAGCTACCATCTTTCGAGGGGCACAGATTATTGCTATATACCAGATGGTTCTCAAAACCTAAATTTATTGGGAAAAAACTCCATGCTGTAATCTTTATCAACCATCTTTGTACTAAGGATTTGGTGATGGTTCAGGTTTGAGAGCACTAAACTCGAGGAAATTGACCCCTGGAATTGTTCAACATGCTCAGGATGAATACTAGAGGTTGGATCCTGAGGAGCAAGTATGTTGCTCACATGATAAGCCTCATCTTTCCAGTCCCTAACAGGGATATTTTGGATGGTATTACTGTTAAAACTATTGCTGCAGGCAGGATCGGTAATACCAGAACATTTTAAGAATTAAGGCACATCCCTTCTGGTTAGAAGAGCTAGGTTCTACTTCCACTAAAAAAGGCATACGGGATCGAATTTATGAATGAAATACTCTAATGACATGAATTTGTACAAAAAACAAGAGACAAACATACCTTATGGATTGGGGAAATGCATGGAAGTATCAATCATTCAGAATTGCGAATTAAGTACGCCAAAAGTTTGGCACTTTCTTCTTTGAACTTGCTATCTGCACTGTAAGGAAGAAGAGAGATACAGATCACCCATAAAGTTCTAATTTTAAGAAAGCAAATAGCTGATAACAATGTTGATAACATTCTCTATTAAAAATATTGAAAAACCATATTAACAGTTGTATAAGAAAGCAAATAGTGTTGATACCTTTGATCTAGGTATGTTAATAGTTGTATGAGATGCCGGCGAAGTGCTGGAAGAACATAGGAAGGATTCTTTTCAGTCAACCTGCCAGCCACAGGTTTTTCAAACTCTCGAACATCGAAATCCTACAAAAATAAATAGGATACTCATTCATTCGAATAAAGAAATAAAATATGAAAGTCAATCAGAGGGCAATATACATGTAGTAAGACTAAAGATACACAAGGAAACCTCCTGATGCTAAGAAAGACCTTTCACTTTAGAAGGGTAGATTCGAAACATGCCTAAGAGCTCATAGCTAGACTTGTTTCAGATGAATCGAAAAAGAAAATAAAGAAGTTGTTTATAAAAGAATGCAGTAAATGCTTGCCAAAAGGTCTTTGGGACACAATATGAACATCAAAATTATGGAATTATATTAAGTTATTAACACAACAATTTATAGCAGTTGCAAAGCCCAAAGGAAGACCAACATATTCAACTTTTTCATACAATAAATAACAAAAAACAAAGAACATGGGGAAAATTAATACCTCGTCATTACGAGCAACAAAAAATGGAACTTAAACTATGCGCCTGGGCTAAGAATTCATCAAAACTACCAAATATGCAGAGATACATGCATATCTAGCAACTAACCTTATATAAACACCTTTATGTGCTGTTGGAAGTATGGAATATGATTCCCTCTCTTTGCCATTTATTCACTATTGAGTTTGATTTTTTGGATGTGTTTGCAAAATCTGATAAATTTATAGAATATGTAACAGTATGTTGTAGATGTTTTCTTCATCCTAAACTCGATTTTGAGATTGTCAAATTATCATCAAGGTCATTTTCCAGAATTTTTATTTTATTTGCTTTCATTCTTGAAAACTTACATATTGTCTTTCCTATCAACTCTTTAAAATTTAGGTTTGTAGTGTCTTCTCACTGGATCACTACACTGAGTATATATATAATCTGAACATAGACATACCTGCAGGATATATTTGTCACGTTAAGCAAAGACTGAATCATATCAGCCGAGCTGAAGTACATCAACTTTCCAATAACTAATAAACATGTATGGCGAACGGGGTCACTCACACTTGAGCCATATATATGGGCATTCAGAAATGTGGTGTCAAAGCATAATATTTGTTATAATGTACAAAGGTGGAAACAAAGAGAGAAGAAATGTTAAAATACAAAACAAATACCTCCATACGGAAAAACCTGAGTCAAAACAGGAAGTAGATCCACCCCAAACTGTTGCTGAAGTTCAGGTTAATCTTGCAGTAGTTTTTCATGAGCTGAAACATCATTAGTTGTTACATTAGCATCCTCTAGCCTAGGAGGTGGTTTTTTTGAAGCTGAACCTTTTAAAAGAATATTAGAGCAGATTGGAAGAGAAATAGCTCCTTGGGGTGTCAATGGTGTATCCGATGTGTCTAATACACATCTGACATGACAGTACCTATATTTTTGTAGTGCCCGTGCTTCCTAGTTCCCTTCTCTAGTTCTTTTCTGTCTCCATTTTTTTTTGTTTGCTTGTCTTCTGAATCTCTATAAGAATTGAGTTATCTTTTAGAGATTAGGCCCTTATCTTCTTCTTGTAGCACTCTTGATTTGTTGGGAACTCGTGATATCGGCCTCAACATTTGCTTAACGTGACAAATATATCCAGGTACCAGGGCCACCAGTAACTCAGCAGATAAGATTACTATATGGCTGCAGATAACACAAGCTTTTAGCTCCCTGCATCTTAAACTAATTGGTAAAGAAATGAAAGGGTTATTTAAGATGTACTGCAACAAATTATCTATTTTTATTCCTCATCGATTAGTTAAGATCTATTGCAACCACTTCTCTATTTTTATTTCTCATTCTAAGATGTACTCGTACTTAAGGGGGAAGGAGCATATCAACTTATCATCTAAGGGCATAAGAAAAAACCCTGAACATCTGTACCAGATCAAGTCAAGTAGCAAACTCTACTCACAAAAAAGGGGAAGAGCAAATGTCACTCCCTAGTCCAAGGAGGCATGAAGTTACTGTCATTGTACCATTTTCATGGTTTCATCTGCTTGCCCCTATATAAAGTATTGAGTTGTTGTATATGTAACTGAGAAAGTATATTTTAATATAGAGATCTCTATTTGAGAGAGAGCTCTTTTTTTCATATAGCCTTTTAAAGGCTTGAGTTTTTTTAAGGCCAGCCAGTAACATTGGTCTTCAGCCTAAAGTATTTTATATTAAGGTGTTCTTAAGTTACAAGCAAAATTCAACATGGTATCAGAACGTTTTTCTAAAAAAATCAACAAGAGAGGCATAAAGACCAAAAAACTAAGTGCTATAGAAGACTATGACTAAGACACTTTAGTTATACTTAACAACAAGCACATGATCCATTGTGAACTTAGATATATTAGGAGTAAAGCTCAATATCAAGCACAGCTAGGTAAGAAGTAGATCACTTAAATATGCAGATGGATGTCTCAATATCTGTACAACATGTGTACACAAAAGCATTCCATAATTGTAGAATCAAACTATTAGGAAAAAAATACACGATCAATAGTAAGAACTATGTCTTACAAGTATCCGAATTACATTGTCCATTTTCCACCTAAGTGAGTTATAGAGAAGAACAACCTATAAAAAGACGGAATCAAAAAATTGCACATGTAATAAACTAAACAGAAGCAAGACTGTCAAACAAATAAAAACATGAAGATATGACATTAGAACTTACCAATTTTTTCCACAATATAGGTTTACTTCAGATGGAGGACAATAACTTACATTCAACAAAGGACACTGTTAAGATATAATATGATAAAGAACTTTGGTTAGTACTTCGATAAACCAGAGAAGCATTTCAAAAGATTATGAACAAAAAGTAAGTAACTGCAATCTTGTTCAAAGAAAAACAAACGAAAAGTACTTAAAATAAATTTACATAAAGCCAAAATAATTTAAAGTAAAACAAACAAAATTTTAACATTTCATATACCAGATAATGGTAAACGGTTTCAATTCTTATTATAGGTTCATATAGACAATATTATAGATCTATAACATACAAGTGATTGGAATTGCCATTATTTTCTGAGACATTCTTATAGGAGTAAGCTTCCTATCTAAGCTCCAACCACGAAATTATGATACCCGTACTCATAGCTTGAAAAAAATTGTGGGTTCAGCTCAATTCTTATGACCATGAGAAGGGAATAGACAAGTTTAACATACAAGAAATAATGATACCCGTACTCCAAGTACAATGAATCAAACAATAATGATAGAGTGCAAGTTGATAGAGCAATGTCATATATCCAACATGATGTGCACTTGGTTCAGCTAAGTTCATATATAAGGAAGAGAGGTTTGTAATGGTTAAAAACATTCACAATTTACCATAAATAGAAGTTATTGCTCTAATTTTTTAGAGTTAGGGTACCATGTAAAGAAAGAGTATCACGGATGGGGAAAACTACATGTCATTGGTACAAATGTGGATACAGATATGTGTTACAGATACAGATACATGACATGAATGTGGATACTAGTATATACGGTTGCGGAGTGTGCAAGTGCTATTGGTTATAGCAGCATGTTGGATAATTGTACAACATATACAAGCAGGATATCAATCGGATATTTGTGCACGAATCTGATACTGATATGTATCGGATGTACAAGTACAAATTTTTATGTGTGTATACTTTGATAAACATTAAAGTTTACACAAACTTCCTTGGCATTCTTGTCCACAAAGGAGTTGTCCTTCCTTACATGAGTGGCGAAGAAGGTCTCTTGAGGCTTAGGTTTTCTCCCAAATTTGATTTTCTAAAATTTGAAGAAAATGGTAGTTGTAAAGGATGAATAGGCATAGACCGATACAAAGCACACGTACCATCTTTTTTCTGTGAGCAGTTGTAGGAATGGAACCACCTGTGTGGAGACCGAATACTGACATTGCTTGCTCGATTTCTTTTGTTGGTCTCTGCATTTGCCGCATTTTTTTTCCTTTGTTCAGAACTGCTTTAATGCGATCCAGTGTTCATTTTTGTCCACTCGGACCCTCCACAACCAGTCTTGGCATCAACAAATTTTTTCCTTGCATAGCATGTTTCGGAGGCACCTGGCGCCCACTTGTTTGAATGATTTGCGAATATCATGCTCCTTCTCCTTAGCCCACTGGTATATCTTCTGCAAAAACCATGCACGACAAGAATACGTTTTAAGTCTATTAGTTGTAAAATGAAGATAATAACACAGAAACACTCAACATATATAAGTAATGTGTACAATAAACTAAATTGTTTTCTTTTTGGTATTCCATCAAATATATATGGCTCACTTCATCATCGCAGACCTGATCGGTGCCGGACCACCCTAGGTGTAAAGACTTTAGAAAGGCTACTACACCACTTACGTGCGGGGCCACCATCGACATCCATGACAGGATGTTGAACTCCTTGGCCGTCTGGTCCGAGTCGAGACCCGTTGGCCCCACCGCCTCCCACGCATCCATAATGTCCAACCCCGGAAAGATGAGGTCCAACTTTAAAATCTCCATGCTGAGACCGTTGGGGCCCAGCCAGAGAACTACGACACCACCGAAGCTGGCTTAACCCTAGAAAATAAATAAAAACAAATCCTAATATTAAACCCTAGAAAAGATTAGACCGCTGACCGTCCTTCCCATCCTCCGCCCGTCGGGACAGTCCTTCGCCCCTGTGAAGGTGCAAAGGAGGACAAACTGCGGCGGGGCGATTCCAACAGTAATGCAGAGTTTTTTGAGAGGATGATATTATTACCTGATGGAAGCGGGATTCCAGCGACGAGCGCGCGGGTTTCCAGTGGGAGTGGGGTGGTTCCGGCGGGAGCGGGGGTCCAGCGGGGAGCGGGTTTACAGCGGAAGCGCGGTGGTACCGACGGGATCGGGGTTCCGGGGGACTGAGAGAAGGGAGCGGGGTTCCAACGGGAGAAGAAAGGTTTGGGTGAAAGGGGAGCACAGGTTTGGTGAAAAATTTAGGGGGCAGCGGGGTTTTGGAGAGGGAAAGTGCGGGTTTGGTGAAAAATTTAGAAGCCTAAATTTTTCAATGAAGGAAAGCCAAAGTTTACAACAGAATTTTAATACTAAAGAATTGTTTTAACCCGTTGAATTTAAATATATTGTTTTTGTGAAGCAGATTTTGATATTAAACAACAAATTTAATCCGTCGAAAACAAAACGACAGATTTAGTACGTTATTGTTGGACAAATATAAATGTCGCAAATCGTCCATTTTGGTGTAGTGATTATACCTTACGAGTCAAACAAGTCGGGATATCGCGATCGGATATCATCCTCACGCTCCCACGTTGACTCACCCAAGGAGTGATGACCCCAAGCAATACGGACTAACTTGATAGTCTTGTTCTTGAGTATCTTCTCTCTTTGGTCCACTATGGATACGGGCCTCTCCTCATACAAAAGGTTAGTACCAACAACCAATTCCGAATGATCCAGGATGTGGCTCGGGTCCGGGATATACCGTCGTAGTTGGGATACATGGAATACGTCATGTACCTCACTTAGAGACGGCGGAAGAGCGAGACGATAGGACACATCTTCCACTCGCTCCAGAATATCGAACGACCCTATATACCTAGGACTAAGCTTTCCCCGTACGCCAAAACGAATGACACCACGGTTAGGCGAGATCCTCAGGAATACATGATCGCCGACAGAAAACTCAAGGGGACGCCGATGAGAATCGACCCAATGGCGCTGACGATCTTGTGGAATGCGAAGATGATCTCTAACTTTTCTGACCACCTCAATTGTCTGAGTGATCATCTCTGGACCAAGCATCTGCCTCTCTCCAACATCGTCCCAGGCTAGTGGGGATCTACACTTTCTTCCATACAGTGCCTCAAACAGTGCCATCTGGATACTAGCTTGGAAACTGTTGTTGTATGAGAACTCCACCAAGTGCAGGTGATCTTTCTACGAACCACCGAAGTTGAGCGTACAAGATCTCAATATATCCTCAAGAGTCTGGATCGTGCGTTCCGACTGACCATCTGTCTGCGGGTGATATGCTGAGCTGAACTGAAGGTGAGTTCCCAAGCTCTCTTGCAAGCTACGCCAAAAGTGCGACGTAAATCTCGAATCTCTGTTCGAGGTGATACTGACTGGTATACCGTAGAATCTGATAATCTGCCGGAGATACATCTCTGCTAGCTGAGCTGTCGACTGACCAACTCTGAATGGAAAAAAGTGAGCCACCTTCGTGAGCCTGTTAACTATAACCCAAATAGCATCTCTACCGGCTGGGGATCTAGGTAATCCAGTCACGAAATCTATGGTTATATGCTCCCACTTCCATTCTGGAATCGACAAGGGCTGAAGAAGTCCAGCTGGCCTCTGATGTTCAGCCTTGACTTATTGGCAAACCAAACATTGAGAGACAAACCGAACTATCTTTCTCTTCATACCATTCCACCAAAAGTGCTGACGGATATCACGGTACATCTTCGTGCCACCGGGATGAATCGAATACTGAGAACTGTGAGCTTCCGCCATCACCTCCTGTCTAATATATCCACTGGGTACACAAAGACGCTTACCATGTCGAAGTGTACCATCTTCATGAATGCATAATTCTGGTCGTCGTCATGTTTCACATTCTGCTCTAAGCCGCTGAAGCTTAGAATCGGAGGACTGAGCTATCTTGATCCTATCAACTGTACTGGACTGAACTTGCATGCTGGCCATCAATGCCCTATTGGTAGGAAGGACAACTTCTATACCCATCTTCTGAAGATCTGCCAACAACACTGGTTGCGCTGTCAGAAAATAAACTCTGGCTCTCCTGCTCAATGCATCTGCAACAACGTTGACCTTCCCAGGATGATACTGCAAGTTGACATCATAATCCACAAGCAGCTCCAGCCACCTTTTCTGACGCATATTAAGGTCCTTCTAGGTGAAAACATACTTCAGGCTCTTGTGGTCGGTGAAAATCTCTACCCTATCTCCATACAGGTAGTGTCTCCACAACTTAAGTGCAAACACTACTGCTGCCAGCTCTAAGTCATGGGTTGGGTAATTCTTCTCATGATCATGAAGTTGACGTGACGCATAAGCTATTACCTTCCCATGTTGCATCAAAATACATCCTAATCCTCTGCCTGAAGCATCACAGTACACTGAAAATCCTCCGGTCCCATCTAGAAGTGTGAGAACGGGTGCCGTCATCAAGCCTCGCTTCAATTTCTCAAAAGAATCCTGACATTCTGTTGTCCAAGCAAACTGCACATCCTTGCGGGTCAACTGCATCAATAGCGCTGAAATCCGAGCAAAGTCCGAAACAAATCTTCGGTAATAGCCAGCTAATCTAAGAAAACTACGAAATTCTGCAACTGTGCTGGGCACTGGCCATGTCTCGATAGCCACGATCTTCTGAGGATCCACTTCCACTCCACCTCTGGTAATGATATGACCCAATTATGAAATGCGATCGAGCCAGAACTCGCATTTACTGAACTTGGCATACAACTGGTGCTCTCGGAGAATCTAGAGGACAACTCTGAGATGCTGCTCGTGCTCTGCTTCACTCTTGCTATAGACCAGGATATCGTCTATGAACACGATCATAAACTGATCCAAATAAGGCATGAAGATACGATTCATGAGGTCTATAAATATAGCCGGCGCATTGGTTGCTCCAAAGGGCATAACAAGGAACTTCCAATGTCCATATCTAGATCTGAAAGTTGTCTTCGGGATATCCTGCTCTCTGACTCTGATCTGGTGGTATCCTGACCGTAAATCAATCTTCGAGAATACTGTCGCTCCTCTGAGTTGATCAAACAAGTCATCTATCCTTGGGAAAGGATATCTGTTCTTGATTGTCACTGAGTTCAAGGTACGATAATCCACACATAATCTGGACGTACCATCCTTCTTTTGCACAAGAAGTATCGGGGCTCCCCAAGGCGATCTACTGGCACGAATGAATCCCTTGGTCCAGAGTTCTTCAATCATCTTGTACAATATCTCCAATTCTGACGGTGTCATCCTGTAGACTCTCTCTGACACTGGTGCTGTCCCGGGAATCAAGTCGATAGTAAACTCGATCTCTCGCTCTGGCGGTATTCCTGGAAGCTTCTCCGGAAAAACTTTTGGAAATTTCTCGACTATCAGGGGTAACTGCACTGCTGCTACGGCCATCCGTAATAATGGGGAAGAAGGTTCTACTTCGCCTCGAGAGAAGAAAAACTCCGGCTCGTCTGGAATGCTAAAAACAACTCTGCCAATATGGCAGTCTATCATAGCATACTGGTCCCTCAACCAATCCATCCCTAAGACCACATCATAATCGGCCATCGGGAATTCTATCAGCCTAGCGGGAAACTCTCTACCGCTAACCACGATCCGACACGAGGAAAATACTCTATCTACTCCCACAAGACCATTACTAGTAAGTATATTGAGCCTTACTGATAAGAACTCGGGCTCCAATCCTATCCGTGTCGCGAATCGTGTAGACATAAATGAATGCGATACAGCAGAATCAAATAACACTGAAGCCGGAAAAGTATGGACGAGAATAGTACCTGCCACTACCTCACCTGGCGCCACTCCTTCTTCTTCCATGGTCAAAGCCAACACTTGACCATGTCCTCTGGGTGCCGGCCCTCTCTGCTGGAATCCTCTCTGCCTATTTTGGACTTGCGCCTGGGCAAACTGTTGAGGCCTTTGCTGCTGAAAAGCCTGGGTCTGCATCGGCAACGGCCTCGGGGATGGAAATAGCTGCTGGACTGGTACTGGGGCTGGTCCCCTAACTGATGAACTGGTCCTGGCTGGTGATGAGTCAGTCCTGAACGGGCAGGACCCTACCTTGTGGTCCGGCGCTCCACAAAGCAAACACAATCCTCAAGCCTTGCGACATTCTGAAACAACATGCCCAGGCTTCCCACAATAGGAGCAGCCCATGGGGAAAGACTGCTTCTGCTTCTGCTGCTGAGGATACGTCGGGGTTGAATATTGAACCGACGTAACAGAAGCTGTCCTTCTCGGAGCTCCAATGGTCAAAGCCCTGGCTGCCGGGACTGGGGCTGACGACTGATTCATCTGGCCGTGAGATCACTTTCGACCCCCGGTCCTGTCCACAATCCTCTGGGAGGTATACTCATGCCTCCTAGCTGCCCTCAATACTGCATCAAAAGTCTGATGCTCGAACTGCTCCACCGCCAGCAAAATCTCTAGGTGGAGTCCCTGTTGAAATCGCTGGGCTCTATCGAACTCGGTCGCCACCAAGGTGGGAGCAAACTGACTAAGCCTGGAAAACTCGGCCGCATACCCATCGACCGTCCTACCCATCTGCTTTAAATTGGTGAACTTGGTCTGTAGATCATACCGAGCCACCGCATCGAAGTACTTGGTCCGGAACCTCTCACGGAATACTATCCAAGCAATAGGCGCCACCAATCTAACGGCCTGCGCCGCCCACCAGCTGCGGGCTAGATCCAATAACTGCAGGCGCACTACGGCCACCTTCTCATCTTCTGGGGTCTTCGCTGCTTCCAATATCACCTCTGTGTCCTGAAGCCACGCATCAGCAGCGATAGCATCTTCGCTGCCATCGAAGAATGGAGGGTTCAGGCGCTTGAAACTGTTCGCTGCACTGTTCCCATGATGTCCTCCTCTGCCCAGAGCATCTGCCACTGCCTGATGCAAGGCATCTCCTCGACGATCCTGTGATGCAAGCAACTCCCTGATAAGTCCCACCAAGGCTCCATCATCCTGCCCTGCGGGCTGGGCTGGCTGTACCGGGGGTTCTGGATCTCCAGGAGGCATAACTCGGGAGGCTGCTCCTGAGTGCTGGGCCTGATCTTCTGGTTGCTGCTGGTCCATGGGAGACGCTTCGCCTTGCTGATCAGTAGGACCAGGAATAATACCGTTGAAGAAGACGACATAGGGAACAATAAGGAAGGACCAAGACAGATCAACGATACAAGCATGTGATTGTAGAAGCATGGAATTTTACAACCAGAAAGCCCATGCGCCAGAACTCAGACAGCTAATCAAATAAGCCATAGACATTCGAAGAAGGACTTTTTATTTATATATATAAAAGTCTATTACATGTCTAGAAAAGGTTGTACAAAGGAGAATTTTTACAAAGGAAGGATCCTAGATCTACAGCCAACAGCCACCAGATAGGCGCAGCAACCACCATGCGCCTTCCAGATAGGCGCAGCAACCACCATGCGCCTTCCGATAGGAGCAGCAGTCACCATGCGCCTTCCGATAGGCACAGCAGACACCATGTGCTGTCAGCCAGGCGCAACAGATGTCATGCGCCTCCAGCCAGGCGCATCCTACCATCTCTTCAGCAGCTCAGTTATGTGCATCCAGCTCAGTTATGTGCATCCAGCTCAGTTATGTGCATCCTTTCAGCAGCTCAGTTATGAGCAACTCTTCCAACCAGGCTCACCTGGCCGAGCAGAGCCCAGTTATGTGCCGCTCTTCCAGCCAGGCTCACCTGATAAGTGCTTCGCCAAGCAAAGCATTTAACCCTCTGGCTGGAACCAAGGAAGAGAAGAGCACCGCAAATGCTGTGGCCAGGGGAGGCTTCGAAAGAGCCTCCAAAGACCAAGGAAGACCGTGATCAAAATCATGGCACAAGGAGCTTTCAACACAATCAAAGTGGGCGGCACCCACTTTGAAGGAAGAGAGAGCCTAGCACCACCATTCCGATCTACGGCTCTTTCGGAACAACGGAGACGAGGCCCGAACATCCCTATCTTTGGATGCAACAGGCACCTTCCGCCTGCCTCAGAAGCCCTCGACTCCGTCTTTTGGATGTAACAGTCACCTTCAAGTGCATCGAAGACAGCACGACGTCTCATCTTTACCCTCGGGAGCACTTCGTCAACAGAATCCACCCACATATCCAAGTTCATGTTGGAAGTACGTGAGGGAATGAGGAGCAAACCTTCTCTCCATGCCACTATTTATAGGCCGGGCAAATCAAACCTACGCGCCAAGTGGATGACTCTCCGAATTCTGTGCAATGAATTTGCATTAAATGGATGAACCGGACGCCTCGAATTCAGCCAAACGGCTATTTATAGCACTCGAGGAGCGAGACAGCCGCGTCATTAAAGGACATGTCGGATGCGCCAGCCAAACAGCGTATCACACGGACGCGTCCTCCAGCATCAGGCGTATCACACAGATGCGCCCTACAGTACCCGGCGCATCACAGAGGATGCGCCCCTCCCTCACATCTCCATGCCGAGTGGACCACCAACCAATGTACCCACTCAGCTGTCCATCGAACGTCACAAACATTAAATGCTGAACTGACACCAGAGTTGGCAGCACGCTTTCCAAAGTCTGAACGGTTGACAGCTTTTTCAGAGAACGAAGCGTCGGCAACGTCAGCATCATCATGACTCTATTCCGACGGCTACTGCCACGTGGCCATCCGCATGCGCCTCTACGGCCATACATCTAAATCACCATGCGCCTCTACGGCCATGCGTCCAAACCAGCATGCGCCTCAAAAGCCATGCGCCTCAGACCCTTCACTGATCCCTAAAGACAGAAGAAGAGTCTCCAGTTGAAGCTTTGCATGTGCCTCAAAAGCCATGCACCCCAGACTGATCTCTGATCCCGAAAGACAGAAGGAAGGTCACCTGCATGCGCCTCAAAAGCCATGCACCCTAAATGGTTTGTAACTCCTAAAGGTTATGAGCCGCAGCCTCCTCCTGCGCCCAGATCCAAGGCGCAGCTCACCAGATCACTACCCCCCCAAATTCGAGATCTTCAGGCCATGAGTCGACGACATATGTCCTTTGACTCAACTCGTCCAAGATTTCAGCAACAGAAAGATCTTCTCCTCTGCTACGTGCCGGCTCACAACAGTAGTATGAAGAGTTCTCCCCCTCAATCAGGGCACATCATCTACGCGCCTCCATCAGCGACCTCCACGTGGCGTCCCCACACACCGGTGCATCCTACATGCGCGCATGAGCAGCCAGCCTGCAAAACTATAAATAGAGGGATCTTCTCCTTCACATACACATACAGAATCCACAACGAACATACAAGGAATCATCAGAGAGGCAGATACAGACACTCAACGTCTTCCTCCTCTCAGTAAGCTCCAGCACCCAGAGCAATCCACGCCTTCAGAGAACCGATAACCGTCGTCAGCCGGTCAACGGAGTCAACGCATTACCACTCGCTCCATTGGCACTAAGGACCCAGCTTAAACAAAAGTGTACTCCTAGGACTACATCTAAGTCCTATATTGTAACACTGTTCTGTTTGTATTAAAGTTTTCGTTCAAACAATTTTAATGGCAAACAAGCTGGCGACTCTGCTGGGGACTTCTTTCTCCTCTTCCGAAAAAGTCGTGTCACAGGCCGACGACGTGAAGGTGGGCTCCTCCCACAAGACGCTGGTCGTGCGCCTCAATCAACAGGCGTACGAGGAGTTCATTTCTGAAGGAAGTGCGAGTCCTTCGAAGCGGCTACCAAAGCCGAAGAAGATCCGCACGGCCAGGGTGCGCAAGGTAGACGCCTCGGGCACCACCACTGAAGGGGATGCAGCAATCCAGCCTTCCCTTCCTGCTGACGTTCTCAGCAACCAAGGTGCGCCCGCCGATGCAGCGCATCTCTTGGGGAAGCGTGCGGCCGACCACGTTCCCCAGTTATCTCCCTCTCAGGCGAGAAAGATACGTCGACGGAGCAGGGGCGCAGCCAATGCCCCGCGCATCACCTCTGATGCGTCACAAAAGGCCTCTATCTTTGACAGACTCACTCGCTGTAATGGCGAGAAGAATTTGGATGCTGAGTACTATGCGCCCCAGCGGGCTGGTACAAAGAAATCTAAGGCGGCACGGGCCATGTGCCACAAACGTGCTATGCCAGCAGCCGGCCAGAGGCACGCGCTCGTCATCACGCACGCTGCCGATGGCAAGCTGTACAAGGTTGACTCAAGTGCTTCTGCACCAACAACGAGTCGATCTTCAAAGTCCTCATCTCGCTTGGGCGCATCTACTACGTGCACAACCAAGTCGGGAGAGGCAAACTCAGTGGTCTTGAACTCCCGTGCCTCCTCTGGTTGTGCGTTTGAGGTCCGTTCAAGTCACTTCAAATGTTGTGGTTCCCTCACTACTGATCGTGATGCCTGCTTGGTATTAGATCAGGGGGCGCAGCACTCACCTGACCACCCCGACGTTTGGCCTTGCCATACGTCTGAAGGGGGTGTGAAGGCACCACTCTCCTCCAATGACCTGCGCAACGTGATCACTCACAAGCGCCGGTCAGGAGAGTCGACCAACAAGCACGATGTGCCTCTCACGGGGCATACTTGTGCGGTGGTCACCATCAACTGCTGTTGCAAGGCGGCAGCTCCACCAAGACAGTCGGTCTTCCAACGACTGCAATCATCGACACCTCTCCGACGTCGTCTTAGGACAAAGGTGTCAGCTGAAGAGGAGCCAAAGGTTGCTTCATGCAACGTGGTCTCCAACTCCTCATCAATCCGGAAGACGACTGCCAATTCCTCGTCTTCATCCAAAAGCCAGCCGAGGAAAACCAAGGCAGCTGTCTCGACCTCTGGAGTGTTTGAAGGCACTCGGTCGAGGAAGAAGTCCTTGGAGGAAGCTGGGGGTAGCCAGACCCTTGTTGAGCCTCCTTCCGAAGACGAAGATGTCCAAAGCACAGCTGCGGCGGATCTTCATCATCAAGACGAGATTACTCTCCCTGAAGCCCCTCAAAATGAGGATGTCCTCCAGGACACTGCCGGGGGTAGTTCTGGAAACGAAGAGGTCCTTCAAGACGGAGCTGAGGGCAAGCAGACCCTTGCAGATGCGCCTATTGAAGATGAACTCCAGAATGTGGCTGGGGGTGGCCCAACACCAGAAGAAGTGACTCCCCCGCATGAGAGTGAGGCCGAAAGCGAAGCCTCAACCAATCCATCCACTCCTGGCCGTGTCAGGACAGTATACATGGCGGGGGATGATGTCGAGTCTGATGCGCCGTCACAGGACATAGTCCAGCGCATAGACTCATTGGAGGGAGGACTCAAAACCCTCTCTGCCTCTATGCAAGCACTGACTCAAGCAGTGTTTGAGATGCGGTCGGCCTTGATCAGGACACCTTCAACTGGTCCTGACCCAGGAGCTAATGGGGAGTCGAGTGTGCCCCTCCAACGGGCGCCCTCGGATACAGAAGCACCTCGGACCTCGGAGCCCTCAAACGCTCCAATCCAGATGGTACCTCCTTCCCCGACTCCTAGCTCTACGGAGGATGTGGTCGAAATGATCAAAGACCTGCGGGAGCGCTTCAAGTCCAAGAACAGGCAAGAGGAACGCCAGAAGATGGGCATTCCCCAGCCTTATCCCCTCGAGTGGAACAAGGTGGTTTATCCCCCAAAATATAAACCACAAACACTCACCCCATACGACGGAAAGGACTCTCCGCGACGGTACCTGACGTACTTCCAGTCACAGACAGGGCATCTTCTGAAGGAGGACGCGCTCCTCACCAGTATCTTTGTCGGGGCCCTGAAAGGAGTGGCGTATGACTGGTACTGCAGCCTCCCCGACAATTCCATATCGTCCTTCGACGACCTGACGCGTCTCTTCCTCGACCGCTTCTACGACGGCGGGAAGGACATGACGATGGCGTCTCTCATAGAGATACGTCAGAAGGAGAAGGAAACGGTTCGGGCGTTCATCGAACGCTTCTGACAGGCTTGCTTCAGGCTACCTCCAGGCATGCCAGAACATGCGCTCCTCTCCGCTTGCAGCATGAACATGTTGCCTGCAGTAAAGCTCTGGCTCAACTCTACTCCCCCTCCTGACTGGAGCTCCCTGATCATCGAAGCTGAAGCTGCAGAAAAGAAGGCGGCCAATGCACGTCTTCTGGGTGTCAGCTTCCCCGCCTTTGACGATAAGGGGAAAAAGTCCGCAGCTAACAGCTCCGGACGAGAAGCGAAGGGGAAACAGGCATTGACTGTTAATGCCTCAAAAGGCGCATCTGTGCCTACTCAGAAGCCTCCACTGGCACCGAGACCCAAGGAGGTTTATTCATTCAATGATGACGACACCCTGCAACTTTTCGAGATACTGAAGCAGGGTGACAAGATCAAGCTACCGGACCCAAAGCGGCCCGATGAAGTTGGGAAAGTGGACAACCCAAGGTACTGTCACTACCGTCGATTTGTCGGACACCCGACCAAGGACTGCTACGTCCTCAAGAATTACATCCAGCGCATGATCAATGCGGATGTAATCTCCGTCGACTATGAAGAGAAGACGGTGTCGGCTAATGTGGTTTTGCTTCAGTTCGGCACCTTGCCGCCAACTACCACACAAGATGGCGTCGTCCCCATCCCTAAGGCGACAATGGAGGTGGTAAACTTACCACCTACTCGTGACAATATGAGTGGACTCACCCCGCTCACCACATCTCGAGGAGAGGTCCTCTGGGTTCACCCCGACCTCGTCTCCGAGGTGACTCAATCGGAGGTACGCCCTACCTCCAAATCAAAAGGCAGGAAGATCAAGTCTTGCCGCACAGTCTCTTCTTCAACAGAAGAGGCACTTCCAGTGCAAACACGTGCACAACAGAGCTCCCAATCCGACGAAGCCGCCGCCGAGGTGGTGCCTCCTAGCACCATCCCTGAAGAGGGTCCATCTAAGCCCTCAGCAGCCAATAAGCAGAAGCAGGTGGAGGCCCGTTTTGACAGACCTCTACAGAAGGAGAATGCTTCGGGGCTGTCCAAGCCTCACAACTTCGACATTCTGGCACAATTAGCCAGTACACCTGCGCGCCTGTCTTTGTTTGAGCTCCTGCGTCTTTCTAAAGATTCCCGAGAAGCTCTCTGCGAAGCTCTGAAGGATGCTGAATCCTTTCTCAGTCAGGTCAAGCAGCCTGAAGACCTCCCAACTACTTGTGCGCACTGTCATTGTGCGGATGAAGTTATCCCAAACATAACTTTCACTCAATAAGACATGCTGCTCAAGCATCACCGACATAACCGACCGCTGTATTATACAGGGTACATTGGCTCGGTCAAGGTGAGCCGGATTCAGATCGATCCTGGGTCTTCCCTAAGCATCATCCCGAAGGCGCTGCTATCTAAGCTGGGGATCCCGATGTACCGGCTGGCGCCCTCCAATACAACCATCAGTGGCTTCAACGCTAGCATGAGCGAGCCATTGGGCAAGATCCGACTGAAGTGTCACATTGGCAGCCTCAAAACTGAGGTGACTTGTTATGTGGTAGATGCCGAGGTCAACTACAACATCCTGCTCGGTCGACCATGGCTGCATGAGTACATGGTGGTGCCCTCCACGCTCCACCAATGCATGAAGTATGTATCCACCAATGGCGTCATCCGGACGGAGTTTGCAGACATCGATCCTTTCAAAGGGATTGAAGCCTACTTCACCGATTCCGACTTGTACAAGCCCATTGACGAGGAGGAAGCCAACGACGTTGATGATGAGGCAGAGACGGCAACAGAACCTGACATGGAGCCTGAGACGACTCCCGACGCCCCCTTGAAAATCCGACTGAAGGGGAAACCACCCCAGAAGGTGCCTCCAATGAGCATCAAGCTATCAGGGAAAGCGCCGGCTCGCGAAGCTCCCCTGAAGATACACTTCAAGGGAAAGCCACCTCAAACATCGGCTCCCCTAGTGGCAAAATTACAAGGGAAGGCACCACTCACCGGAGGCGTAGCCGAGGCGCCTCTCAAGGTGCGTCTCAAGGGCAAGCCGCCGCAGTCATCCAAGGTGTCAGAGAAGGCTCATATAACCCTCTCAGACCCCAAAGCTGTGTTGGACTCTCCTAGTCCGCCCCCAGTTCTTACAGACGAGGAGCTTGGTGATTATATCTCGGCTGACGTAGAGGCACCCTCCTTTGACAATGTAATCCCACGGGATAAGATCTCGTATTTTATCAATAATAGAGTATCTTTTAATTATTCTTGTCTTCCACACTGGAATGCCATGTATACATTAGACAACGCTCTACGGTCGTTGCAAACACAAATAACGACCGTCTACCATAATCGAGTAGTCCCGTCTCAAGGAGTCTTCATAGTCCCTCCACGGAGCCGAGACCAAGGCATCATCATCTCGGGCAAAGTCGAGCGTCGTCGGGACCTCCCGTCAATCGAGCTCGAACCTGATACCGGCAGAGTACAAGTCTATTGGTACACGGATGCGGCAAAACACATCATCCAAAAGATGGGCTACGACCTGAAAAGCAACAAAGGCTTAAACTACGGCAAGGGTCGGCATCTCCCTGTCCGGCTTTCGATGCCCAATGGAAAGCCACAGGACTATTATAATCGGACTGGACAAGGGTTAAGCTATGTCACGCCGCCATCAACCCCAGAGAGTTCAGATGCAGAAGACATAGAACATTTCCACTCGTCCGAAGCATCGACTTGGGATTCCGATACCAGTATCGGATCAGTCTTCAGGAAAGTGCTGTCAGCTAACATGACGTCAGCACAACCTCAAAAAGGTGAAGGCGAAGACCAAGCGCCAGAACCCTTCGAAGAAGAACCCTGGGCCCAACGCCTAGGGGAACAATGGGAATCTCGTTTTGAGCTTCGCGAACCTCCCACCGAAGACGAAGTCGAGCAGATCGACCTCGGGGAGGGGTCTTCTTCCAAATCCATCTTCATCAGTAAAAGCCTGGAAGGAGAAGATCGAGAATCTTTAATCCAACTGGCTAAAGAGTATATCGACGTCTTCGCCTGGAGCTATGAAGACATACCGGGACTCGATCCACAGATCGCAATGCATAGGTTGAACATCTTACCTGATGCCAAACCTATCAAACAACAGCATTGACGCTTCCGTCCGGACATCATGAATGCCATCGATCAGGAGGTAGACAAACTCTTGACCAGTGGCTTCATCCGTGAGGAACAACACCCGGATTGGGTAGCCAACGTCGTTCCTGTCACCAAGAAGAACGGGAAGATACGAGTCTGTATCGACTTCAGGGATCTCAACTCTGCTTGCCCGAAGGATGAATTCCCGCTTCCAATCACTGATGTGATGATCGACAACACATGTGGCTTTGAGCGCATGTCCTTCATGGACGGGTATTGAGGCTACAATCAAATCAAGATGTTCCCCGATGACGCAAAATACACGTCATTCAGGACTCCAAAGGGTGTTTTCTGCTACACAGTAATGCCCTTCGGCTTGAAGAACGCCGATGTGACATACCAGCGAGCTATGAGCACCATCTTCCGTCAACATCTTCGCAAGACGGTCGAATGCTATGTTGACGACATCGCAGTCAAGAGCCGCCTCAAAGGAGATCACCTACAGGACCTGAAGACGGTCTTCGATCTCATGCGGGCACATCAACTCAAAATGAACCCCGCTAAATCCTTTCTGGGGGTTTCTAGCGGAAAATTCTTGGGCTTTGTCATCACAGCGAAAGGCATTCATGTTGATCCTGAGAAGACCAAAGCCATCCTCAACATGGACCCTCCGAAGAACCTTCGAGAACTTCGGGGCCTACAGGGACGTCTGGCATATATCCGGAGGTTCATAGCAAACCTTTCCGGTAGATGTCAACCCTTTACTCAGCTCATGAAGAAGGGAGTCTCTTACGTCTGGACAGAGGAGTGCCAAAAGGCTTTCAACGACATCAAGGCTTACCTAACAAGCCCACCAGTCCTGGTAGCGCCAGTCGCCAGCAAACCATTTCTCCTCTACGTCCGTGCCATGGATCATTCTCTTGGCGCTCTGCTGGCTCAAAACAGCGATACAGGCTTCGAGCAAGCAATCTACTACCTCAGTCGAACACTCATCGGGGCCGAACACCGGTACAACCCCGTCGAAAAGGAGTGCTTGGCTTTGGTGTTTGCCATCCAGAAGACTCGTCATTATGTCTCGGGTCAGACAATTCATGTCATTTCCCGAGTCAATCCGCTCAGAGTCCTCATGACGAAGCCAGGATCATTGAACTCCCGGCTGGCTACATGGGCGATCTTGCTAACACCGTACAACATGGTGTTTGTGCCGCAAAAAGCTGTTAAGGGTCAAGCTCTGGCTGACTTTTTAGCTGCACACCCCATCCCAGAATCCTCAAAACTCTATGAAGATATCCCGGATGAGGTCCAAGAATCCAACGTCACCGAAGGAAGCTCCGTTTGGCGGATGTTCTTCGACGGCGCTTCGAGAACAGGCCCCAAAGGCCAAATCATCGCAGGAGTGGGGGTAGTCTTAGTCTCCCCCGATCAGCTGGTCATCCAGCGTGCGTACTCTCTTTCGAAGCCGTGCTCCAACAACGTTGCCGAGTACAACGCACTCGTCATGGGACTCCAGCTCGCACAACAGCTGGGGGTCGACCATCTGGAAGCTTACGGCGACTCAAAACTCGTCGTAAACCAGGTTCGGGGACAATACGAAGTTCGCCATGAAGATTTAATCCCTTATCATGAAGTCGCATTGAACATCATTTCAACCTTCACCGGGTTCTTCATTGAACATGTCCCCCGTTTACAAAACTTGGAGGCCGATGCTCTGGCCGGCCTCGCAGCCTCATTAGCAGTGCCCTTCGGGACTCAACACTATATCACGGTAACAGGACGAGATCTGATTTGTCCCAGAAATAACCTATGCTTGCGGGTGGCTCACGCCATGTCGACAAACACTGGTGTTAATGTCCGAGACTGGAGGTTCCCGTTCATCGACTTCGCTGTCTACGGAATCCTTCCAGAGGACCCGAAGGAAGCCGTCTCAGTCAGGAGACGCTCTCTTCGATTCTACTACGATACAACTACCAAAATGCTATACCGACGCTCCTTCGATGGGCTCCTCCTTCGATGACTGTCCAACGAAGAAGCAGCCGAAGCTCTTCAAGAAGCTCATGACGGAACTTGTGGAGCTCATCAACCCGGTCCTAAGTTGCAAGATCGACTGCGACGTATGGGCTACTACTGGCCAACCATGGCTGCCGATGCTGTCGAATATGCCAAGAAGTGCCACGCGTGCCAACTTCATGCAGACTTCATACATACACCATCGGAGCCGCTACATCCTACAGTCGCCTCCTGGCCCTTCGAAGCCTGGGGCATGGACATTGTAGGGCCAATCACCCCTCCTTCATCGAGAGGACACCGTTTCATCCTGGCCATCACCGACTACTTCTCCAAGTAGGCGGAAGCAGTTCCACTAGCAGAAGTAAAAAGCTCCAGGGTGGTCAGCTGTCACGCCCCAGAACCAGAATACTGAAGAACGGGGACGTACACAGCCAGCTACGTATAACGGAACGGCAACCATCCCGCTATACGGTCACGGCTGTCTAGCTATATGAGGGTACGCTACAAACCATCAGTCTCTTAGGGTCAAATCAAGCTATTGTCTCAATCTCAACAAGTAATGATAGTAACAAGATATCAGACCACCAAATATACAATTGTAAGGCGTCCCAAACATTACATATCCAGATGATCATGAAGCTAGTCGTACAAAATGTAAGGACTAGCAAGAGTTAAGTCATACATGATCAACCTCGAGTTGCCAATCATGATTACAGCCCGTAGGCAGACAGAAAGTAAAGTGCATCGAGCTAACAAGTGCTCGTCGGCTAAACGCCTCAAAAGAATATCAGTTAACAATACAGTGGGAGAAACAAAAAGAGAAAACCCACTCGTTGCCCGGGTTCCGTCTAGTGTTCACCATCGGGCTGGAAAGCAGGTAGATCCTTTGCTGCTGCTCCGGTATCTGGCCATACAAAACCAGCTGGGTCAGACCCCAGAAAGAGCAAGTGCCACAAAGGAGGCCACGAAATAAGAACAAAAGCCAGCAATCAGCACAATAATATAATTACATAACAAGAGACAGTAATTTAAAAAAAGGCATGATAGTTAGATATAAAAGACAAATCTTGTACAGAATCGATAAAAGACAGAACATATGGAAAGGCATGACAGGATGATATACGATGAGATGACCATGGGACTATTCAGATAGCCAGGTTACAACCCGTAAATCAAACAAGGATCGGGGTTGTAACCCTTCGTCTGAACGGAACTTGGTTTCTTCCACCATTTATCGGCAAGATAAAATACGCGAATTCAAGACTTGCAATTAAACATGATTAAGGTAAAGCACGAGTAATCATGTCATGTCATCAGCTTTATCAAACACCATGTCATTTACCGTTTCGGAGTACCCCGGCGGATTATCCATGACAATGGTCCTCAGTTTATCAGCCACATTTTCAGCAGGTTCTGTGACAAGAATCGCATTCAGAACGTGGCCTCAATAGCCTACAATCTGGCAGCAAACGGATTGGCTGAGGCATTCAACAAAACTATCGTTAGGCTGCTCAAAAAGGTCGTGTCATCCAACAAACGCGACTGGGACGAAAAGCTTGGCGAATGCCTTTGGGCCTACTGCACAACGGTACGGACCCCAGCAGGCAACACTCTATTCTCCCTGGTCTACGGGAGCGAAGCAGTACTGCCTCTCGAGATACAGATACCTTCGC
The DNA here is from genome assembly GCA_029216955.1 of Iris pallida. NCBI lineage: Eukaryota > Viridiplantae > Streptophyta > Magnoliopsida > Asparagales > Iridaceae > Iris > Iris pallida. Next base: position 47,051,678 of record JANAVB010030220.1, on the reverse strand, counting down.
TCTGCGTAGCAATCACAAACAAACTCACAGAAGAGGACAATCAACGTCGTCGTCTGCGGGAACTGGAGGCACTTGATGAAAAGCGTCTTCTAGCTCAACAACGCTTTGAGCTCTACCAAGCCCGTATATCACAGGCTTTCAACAAAAAGGTCAAAAAGAGGACTTTCCAAGTTGGCGACCTGGTTTTAGCAGTCAGAAGACCAATGGTGTTGACCCATAAGACACCAGGAAAGTTCGAGCCCAAGTGGGAAGGACCTTTCATCATAGAGACGGTATACTCAAACGGTGCTTACCGCCTCGCCAAACCCAATGGGGACTTGTTCATGATGCCCATCAACGGCAAGTTCCTAAAGAAGTACTATTCTTGACATCCTCCAGACATGTATTTCCTCAAACAACCTCTTTCCACAAACTCATACGCCTCCGGAACCCAGCTGTTCCGTGGCATCTTCCAGTAGAAAGATAACTACGTCCATATTACCTCTGAGTTGTCTCTCTACACCCTACAAAGCAGAATCTTACACTTCGTAAGCCTACGCTACCCTTCATGTTTACCACGTCCACATTACCTCTGAGTAAACATCTTGTACAAACAACCCCTGCGTTATTGTACATTGATCGCAGAACTTCCACGTCCATATAACCTCTGAGTTGTTCAGCGTATCCTCCAAGATCATTCCTACCACGTCCATAATACCTCTGAGTAGGGAGATTCTATCATTCTGAACCCAATGATTGCCATGTCCACATTACCTCTGAGCAAACATAATGGTTCCTTCAAACTTATTATCTGTACCTGAAAATCAAGGTGCGCAAAAGATAATAGGTCCACACAAATCATCAAGTTCATAACAACAAAAGATGAACACATCACAAAAAAGGTTGTAGACTTCTTTATTCTTCTGAAAAAAGGAGTACAAGAAGCTACATCATCCCCCAGTAAGGGTTGCAAAAGAACACAAAAGAAAAAGGGAAAAAACTATGGTCCCTGAATCTCCCCAGGATGGGCTGAGAGCTCCCTGACTCGAAGCTTTAAGTCGACTGCGCGGGCCTCCACCGTCGCCAGAACTCGTCGCTCTGCTTCTTGGCGCATCAATTCAACGGCCCCAGCGGAAGTATCACTTGCATGCTTCTCATCAAGCTGCTGTCGTTGCTGCGCCAAGGCAAGAGTCCGCTGAGTAAAAGTCGCTTCATCCTTCTTAAATGCTGCATGTTCAGCCCGGACATGCTCAACCTCTAACTGGAGTCGGGCCCGTTGGTCTTCAAGGCGGCGCATCTGAGTGTCGATATCCGCGATATTAGCTTCCAATGCAGCTCGAGTTTCCACCGTCGTCTTCATGGACTGAGACAACTGCTCTACCGCAGCCTCAGTCTCAGCCACCTCGCGCTCCCAAACGCCCACGGTGGCCTAGTATGAAGACTCGATCTCGGCGATCAGCTTTTCCTTCTCCGCATCTATCAGGACAGAGAGGTCGTTTCGCTGGATAAGCTGAAGTTCCGCGAGCCGCTCATCCAGCTCAATCACCGAAGCCTCCAGAATTTCGGCCATATGGTCGTAGCCTTGGTGAATACGAACCAGCTCGATGCAGGGCATTGTCAGAGCTTTTGCCGTCGCAAAACTCCCATTGGCATCCATCACAGCAGATACACCCTTCTGCAATATTTTGTACACCCCCTCGACGAAGAATTTTACATACTCGTCTGCATCCGCCATGACCTGCGGCGTCATCGCGGGAGTTGGAGGAGCTACTACAGTTTGCGGACCGGAAGAAGATCCGCCAACCTCAATCAGCGAGGCTTGAACCTCGGCATCAATGGGCTCTTCATCAACAGGGGCTGAAATGCTAGCCCGAGGAGCCGAAGCAACAGAAGGGGCCGGCACAGGCGTCGAGATGGTCCCCCAAGTAGAAGGAGCGACACAGGGTTCTACACCCTTACCCTTCTCAAGCCCGGAGGAACCACCGATGTCAACGGCCACCTCTTCTACCCCCAACGTCCTATCAACAGTTGGTACCTCCCTTGGCAGAATAGGGAGATTATCACTTGTCTCTTGACCCGTCGCAGCGGTCTTGACTGACAGACGGGTCTCATCATCGAGTCCCTCAACAGGGACAGAATCTGTCGCTACCTCCTGAGTGGTAGCCGCCTCAACTTCCACGATTGAAGCCGGGGTAGGACTCGATCTCAACCATATCTGCTGTCCCCGCAGCAGATTCTTGCAAGACCAGAGGAACGTCATCGGAAGGCGATGAACTCCAGTCCACTTCATCATCAGGATGCCTCGAGTCCGCAGGACCCTCAGCATCCAAGGCCTCCACGGCAGACGGTGCTCTCCCAGAAGTTGTTGCGACCTCGAAGTCAAGAGATATTAAAACCTCCGCAGGAACATCTTCGGGACCTTCCTCCACGGAAGACATTAGCATCGGTGGAATGCGCTCATCAGAAGAGCCTGCCACCTCCTTCGGTTTACTAGCGCCCGATTTTGAAACACGGGACTTCTTCTTCAATCCCTACAAGAAGAAGAGCATAAGTCGCCACAATAACGAAAAGAATTGGAATTACGAAATATTCCTTACCTCAGCAGGGATTGATCCTGCTGGCATTATAGGTGGCACTTCCGTAACCTTTGGGGTCGGCGCCTTTCTCGACCTTTTCGGTACAGAAGAACCAGCTTCTGTGTCAGCACGCCTTTTCCCGACAGACGGGTCTCCCACTGGTACTGCAGCAGCAGCCCGATACCCCACCAACTCTGGTGGACGATATGATCGGGCTGCTATCAACATGTTCGCTGTCGCCTCCAGCTGGGTTTCAATAATGAAACTAGTCTCCCTGTCATAACCAGGAGACATAGCAGTCATAGTGCAATACAGCTTGGCGGCCGGATATAGGATCGGCGGCCGAGGATTGCGAACTGGCGTGGTAAACTTAACGCTAGTGCATCCAGCGTTATAATATTGCCAGCCCCGGGCTCCATCCAGCAAACTCCCGATGAAGCCTAAACTACTACTGGGATTCCGCAACATTAACTGGGTATAGCCAAACTGACGAGCAAATCGGCTTGGCAGATAAGGCTCCAGATAACACCTATTCTGGTTGCGGTAGACCAGGTGAGAAGGCCGGATACTCTGCAACCAACGAAAACTCTATTTCGGCAGAGTGACCGCATCTTCGCCAGAGTCAACTAAATCTTGGTCGGCCTCGAAATCTTTGAAGATCGGGCCAACCTTGACAATCTCCCACCCCTGAAGGTAGGACAAGACTCTCCTGCAAACGGGGACGCCAGTGTAAGACCACTTCCTCTTATAGAAGCGGCGAATGAAGGCATCTCCTTCGACATGGTCCTCCTCCGGACCGGGACTCATCACGTTCGGATGATGCAAGATCAGCCACCCCATAAGATAATGGAAAGGCAGCTCGGCCCGGGGAAAGTTATCATTACTACCTCTCTTATGGATCACATCATCGGCAAAGGACCTCAAGCCGCGCAACTGGTTGCACACCATCGCGGGGAGGAGAGCCAAAGGTTGTCCACAGGCCAACTTCACCGCAGGCAAAATGAGATTCCGATGTACCCTCTCAACGGCACCGGATCCACCTGCAAATACGCAATCCCGGAGCCATATCATCAAGTAGGACGTCAACACTGCCTTGGATGACATCCGGTGCCCGCAGTGCCAGAAACAGCTGTACGTAGCCTTGCCGCCCTCATTAGAGTGTGGGGTCCTTTCGTCCAGCCGGCTTATTTCAGAACTCACTTCCGCGGGCTTCAATCCCTGCGGAGTCGTAAACCGAATCCTCGAAGGATCCGTCAAATCCTGCCTGAAGACGTAGTCCCTCCAAGCAGTCACATGAGGCTGGGTCTTGCCCTTGTCCCTCCGGTGTATCAGATAATGATGGCTTGTCACCTCTTTGAAAACAGCCATCATCTCCGGATCCTTATCCTCCAGAACTTGGATCTCTTCATTTGATGGAAAATATTCCTCGTACGGTTCCGAGCCCCAAGGAAGCTTGGACACTTCGTATATCTCATGAAGGGCCAATCCCAACTCCCCCACCGGAGTAAAGAAGCTACCAGTCTGGGCATTGAAAAGCTCCAAGAGCGCAAGGAACATAGGCTTATTGAGGTCCATGCCTGCCTGCGTGGCCCGAATGGCGGCTGTCAGCCCGATCTCTTTAAGCTCAACCTCGAACCTTGAAAGCACCCAAGTGGTCAACTCGTCCCACTTCGGGATGTAGTGACACCAGCCTTCGACTCTGAAGCTACCTGTCGGATACATCACCTTTGATGTCAGCATCCGATTTGCAAAGATCGGGGCACTGAAGGGAAACGTGTCATTTGGGACCTCACTGTAGATGCTCCCAGGACGCAAGGCTCGGTAACTGAAAGAAGAACCGGCTCGTGAAGCAGTCAAAGTATCTCGCTGGTTCGAGGAGGCGTCAATTGAGAGGGTACCTCCCAAGGCCCCTCCTTGAGAGAGAGTAAGTTCCCAACCCATCCTTCTCTTCGAAGCTAGACGATAAAAAGCCGTCAGCGGCAACTGGCGGTCAACCTGCCGCATGTACAAAACCATGCCTTTGACAGAAAAGAACCAGTCTTCTCTAATCCTCAGTATCTTCGCTTCGGAAGAGACTAGTCGGTCGCCAAACAGAAAGGCAGGTTTTAAGAAAGTTACACTTTCGGATTCAGCAGACCTCAGTTTACCACTCTCCATCATACTCTGGAGGAAAAGAGGCAACTGGGTCTGGATTTGTAGCATTCTCTCACGAGGTTGGTCCTGTAAGATAGCATCCTTCGCAGGATTGATCACCGCCTCGTCAAAATCAACTCCCATCTGACAAAGAGAAGCGTCCAAAAGGACCTCATTCAACAAAGGGATCGTCATCGACACTGATACAACAAAGGTGGAAGTCAGGCAAAAATGTCAAATAGCTTCGGCGCATCATCAGGGCGTAAGCCCATGCGCGCCAGCATCAGAGCTTCGGCGCATCATCAGGACGTAAGCCCATGCGCGTCAACTTGCTTCGGCGCATCATCAGGGCGTAAGCCCATGCGCGTCAGCAGCTTCGGCGCATCATCAGAGCGTGAGCTCATGCGCGTCAGCGAAGGCTTCGGCACATCATCAGGGTACGAAACCCATACGCGTCAGCCATTAAACCTCGGTGCATGATAAAGGTGTAAACCTATGCACGTCGGCGGGGTAGAACCTCGGCGTATCATCAGGACAAAAGTCCATACGCGTCAGCAAATCTGAGTTAGGGCACAGTCTGGCCCAAAAGCTTACGTGAAGGAAATGAAACCCACCCGTCACCTCAGGACGAACGTCGGCCGGAGTTGCAGGGGTGATAGGTGAATCCTCATCAACGAACTCATTCGCTTTCTCCTTCCCCTTGCCGGCACCACCGCGAGGAGTCTTGGGAGCCATTCTCTCAGAGAAGAAAAAGTTAGGGTTTTGAAGAAAAAACTCTAAAGAAAGCAAAGGCACAGAGCAGATGAACCCTCTCTCTCTCTCCAACCCTTACCTATTTATAGGACTTGGTCGCACGCGTGAACCGATGACGTGTAATCTCTGCCGTCGCTTCGGGTTCCGTGAGGAGATAACAACAAATACAACCAAAAGATCATCATTAATCTTTTGGGTTACCAAAGTGTCATCATCATCAACTGAAAGGAGCATGCGCCCGAACAAGCATGCGCCCAAAAATTATGCGCCCTGACCTCCATGCTTCTTATTCAAAGTATTCCAAAACTTATTCAAAAGTTTTGAAAACTTTGAAGGGGGTCTTGTAGAAGCATGGAATTTCACAACCAGAAAGCCCATGCGCCAGGCATTTTATGCGCCAGAACTCAGACAGCTAATCAAATAAGCCATAGACATTCGAAGAAGGACTTTTTATTTATATATATAAAAGTCTATTACATGTCTAGAAAAGGTTGTACAAAGGAGAATTTCTACAAAGGAAGGATCCTAGATCTACAGCCAACAGACACCAGATAGGCGCAGCAACCACTATGCGCCTTCCAGATAGGCGCAGCAACCACCATGCGCCTTCCGATAGGCGCAGCAGTCACCATGCGCCTTCCGATAGGCGCAGCAGACACCATGCGCTGTCAGCCAGGCACAGCAGATGTCATACGCCTCCAGCCAGGCGCATCCTACCATCTCTTCAGCAGCTCAGTTATGTGCATCCAGCTCAGTTATGTGCATCCAGCTCAGTTATGTGCATCCCTTCAGCAGCTCAGTTATGAGCAACTCTTCCAACCAGGCTCACCTGGCCGAGTAGAGCCCAGTTATGTGCCGCTCTTCCAGCCAGGCTCACCTGATAAGTGCTTCGCCAAGCAAAGCATTTAAACCTCTGGCTGGAACCAAGGAAGAGAAGAGCACCGCAAATGCTGTGGCCAGGGGAGGCTTCGAAAGAGCCTCCAAAGACCAAGGAAGACCGTGATCGAAATCATGGCACAAGGAGCTTTCAACACAATCAAAGTGGGCGGCACCCACTTTGAAGGAAGAGAGAGCCTAGCACCACCATTCCGATCTATGGCTCTTCCGGAACAACGGAGACGAGGCCCGAACATCCCTATCTTTGGATGCAACAGGTACCTTCCGCCTGCCTCAGAAGCCCTCGACTCCGTATTTTGGATGTAACAGTCACCTTCAAGTGCATCGAAGACAGCACGACGTCTCATCTTTACCCTCGGGAGCACTTCGTCAACAGAATGCACCCACATATCCAAGTTCATGTTGGAAGTACGTAAGGGAATGAGGAGCAAACCTTCTCTCCATGCCACTATTTATAGGCCGGGCAAATCAAACCCACGCGCCAAGTGGATGACTCTCCGAATTCTGTGCAATGAATTTGCATTAAATGGATGAACCGGACGCCTCGAATTCAGTCAAACGGCTATTTATAGCACTCGAGGAGCGAGACAGCCGCGTCATTAAAGGACATGTCGGATGCGCCAGCCAAATAGCGCATCACACGGATGCGCCCTCCAGCATCAGGCGCATCACACAGACGCGCCCTACAGTACCCGGCGCATCACAGAGGATGCGCCCCCCCTTCACATCTCCATGCCGAGTGGACCACCAACCAATGTGCCCACTCAGCTGTCCATCGAACGTCACAAACATTAAATGCTGAACTGACACCAGAGTTGGCAGCACGCTTCCCAAAGTCTGAACGGTTGACAGCTTTTTCAGAGAACGAAGCGTCAGCAACGTCAGCATCATCATGACTCTATTCCGACGGCTACTGCCACGTGGCCATCCGCATGCGCCTCTACGGCCATGCGTCCAAATCACCATACGCCTCTACGGCCATGCGTCCAAACCAGCATGCGCCTCAAAAGCCATGCGCCTCAGACCCTTCACTGATCCCTAAAGATAGAAGAAGAGTCTCCAGTTGAAGCTTTGCATACGCCTCAAAAGCCATGCGCCCCAGACTGATCTCTGATCCCGAAAGACAGAAGGAAGGTCACCTGTATGCGCCTCAAAAGCCATGCGCCCTAAATGGTTTGTAACTCCTAAAGGTTATGAACCGCAGCCTCCTCCTGCGTCCAGATCCAAGGCGCAGCTCACCAGATCACTACTCCCCCAAATTCGAGATCTTCAGGCCATGAGTCGACGACATGTGTCCTTTGACTCAACTTGTCCAAGATTTCAGCAACAGAAAGATCTTCTCCTCTGCTACGTGTCGGCTCACAACAGCAGTATGAAGAGTTCTCCCCCTCAATCAGGGCGCATCATTTACGTGCCTCCATCAGCGACCTCCACGTGGCGTCCACACACACCGGTGCATCCTACATGCGCGCATGAGCAGCCAGCCTGCAAAACTATAAATAGAGGGATCTTCTCCTTCACACACACATACAGAATCCACAACGAACATACAAGGAATCATCAGAGAGGCAGATACAGACACTCAATGTTTTCCTCCTCTCAGCAAGCTCCAGCATCCAGAGTAATCCACGCCTTCAGAGAACCGATAACCGTCGTCAGCCGGTCAACGGAGTCAACGCATTACCATTCGCTCCATTGGCACTAAGGACCCAGCTTAAACAAAAGTGTACTCCTAGGACTACATCTAAGTCCTACACTGTAACACTGTTCTGTTTGTATTAAAGTTTTCAATCAAATAATTTTAATGGCAAACAGTGATCAAGTCGAGAATCTCAGAGATTAGAAGATTCGGGCAGAGATCAAGGGCGAGTGCTGATTGAGACATCTATTCGATAAACCCTCACATATCTTGATTTACAAGACCTGCATGGGCCACCACTTAAATCATGTAACGCCCCAGAACCAGAATACTGGAAAGCGAGGGCATACATAGCCAACTACGTATAATGAAATGGAATCCATCCTACTATACGGTCACGGCTGTCTAGATATATGAGGGTTTAACTACAATCCACCAGTCTCCTATGGCTAATAACAAGTCTAATTGTCTCAATCTCATGCAAGCAAGTAAAGTTACAAGATGTAAGATCACCAGATATACAATAGTAAGGTGCCCCAAACATTACATATCCAGCTGATCATGAAGCTAGTCGTTACAAAATATGAGGACTAGTAAGAGTTTAGTCATACATGATCAACCCTAAGATCTGTCAATCATGTTACAGCCCGTAGGCAGACAATAATAAGGTATGCAATACGAGCTAACAGGTGCTCGTCGGCTAAACGCCTCAAAATAAAATTTTTATAATAGAGTGGGAGAGCAAAAAATAAACCCACTCGTTGTCCTGGTTACACCTGGTGGTCACCATCGGGCTGGAAGGTCGGTAGATCCTCCGAAGCTGCTCCGAAATTTGGCCACACAAAACCAGCTGGGTCAGAACCCAGAAAGAGCAAGTGCCACAAAGGAGGCTTCACTTAAGAACTAAAACCAGCACATCAAAAAATATATTAAAGCAGTTAAAAGAACTTGAAGTAAAAGAATAACAACAGTCATAATTGAGTACGAGGGAACCATTCAAGTAGCCAGGTCATAACCCTTAAACCAAACAAGGACCGAGATTGTAACCCTTCACCTGAATAGAACTCTGTCTCCAAATCTTGTTGGTAAGGTAAAATATGACAAGTGTGACGTGGGGTGCAATAATACAATAAACGAAGAGAGGACTCAGAACTGCTTCGGGAGCCAGGTTACAACCCTTAAACCAAACAAGGACCGGGGTTGTAACCCTTCGCCTGAACAGAACTTAGCCTCTAATCTTTATTGTTAAAAGTGACAATCATACGATCAAGCCTGCAATAATCGAGGACTGAAACTACACCATACAATCATTCCAGGCCAATCAGTGACTACGGCTTTCTACATTAGCTTACTAGGGTTATCACAACATGCAGTGAGATGCTCCTCCAGCCACAAGCCCTGCAGCTAATCCAGGTTATCCAGGCGACTTGGGTTCATTAAGCAGTGCATCGTTCTTTTCCGTATATCAGTGAATTTAGACTTCTGCCCTACTCGTCGGCAGGCTGCAAGTCCAACAATGGTGGCCGGAATAACGGGATCGCCTGTAGCTGGAAAAATCTTTCATGACTACTGAATTATTCTAGTTATTAGCCTTAGCCATTTACAGTAGGTACCCCTGACCGTGGTACTCAGGGATCCCTGTCCTAGACATGATGCAAACATTATCGGTTCAATTGTACAAACACAATCATCTACGGTGTCCAGGCCATTCAATCTTGTCATGTCATGTTCACTGTCAGGAGTGTGCCGCGTCGGGCCACTATCATGTCATGTCAAAAGTGTACCACAATGGGTCACCATCATGTCAGAGAACAATTAATTTAGCACAAGTACACATTTAGTAATTAAATATTAGAAGGGGCAAAGGCTGTGGGGGACTCATGCGGCTCAGAAAATTTTCATGCGACCAGCAGTCACTTGGCCATATGCGGCTGAGCAAAATATAAGCCTGCTAAATATATAAACATGCATGCTTGCAGACAATTGCATTTAATACATTAATATAATGCATTAAATAATGCATTAATATATTAAATATATTATATTAATATATATTAATATACAAAATATATTAATATACATTATATTAATATACACTATATAATATATTAATATATATATTAAATGTATGTTTGCATGTATTAGTATACTGCATTAATATGCATGTAGCTGATTTGATTCCATGTTCCATATGCGACTCACTATTAACAATGCCACAAAGCATGCATACAAACAAGCCACGTAAGCATGTAACAAAGCATGCAACAAAGCATGCATGCCTGCATGCAAACAAGGCAAACAAGGCCACGTGGGTTACAAAGGCAAGCATGCATTACTAATATGCAAGCAAAGGCTTGCATTATATGTTAGTGCCTTTACTGATGCATTAATGGCTAATGCATTTCCTAATGCATTAGTGCTAAAGCATGTGCTGATGGTTAATGGCTAATGCATTTCCTAATGCATTAATGCTATCCATATGCGGCCACAGTACAGTACATGCATTAAATATTAATGCCTATGCTGATCATATGCATGCGGCTACAATAGAGAAAAGGGTGGGGGGATTTCTTGCGGCCATGGAATTCCTAATGCGGCCAACATTGGCCAAGGGCCTTATGCGGCTAAGTGGCCATGTGCAACTTTAATGCCTGCAACTATTTAGCTAATACAGCAAAATAAAGCTAATGCAATCATTTAGCTAACGCGTGCAACTATTTTATATTAAACTGATGGCTTGCCACATGTGGCTCACTATTGAATGGACATGCGGCCAGCATTGCATTTGCCATATGCGGCCAAACATGGCACCATGCAATTAATTGCATGCTGTCATTTGGCTAAGTACTATTAATTAATGCTCATGCAATTGCCCAAGCCCATATGCGACTAAGCACTGCTTGCTAGTGCATGCAAATGCCAAAGCCTACATGCGGCTAAGCACTGCTTGCTTGCACAAATATTTAATGGCCATGCAATTAATGCTCATGCGGCTTAGAGTGCAATTAATGACTCCCACAGAGAACATGTCCATGAAAATACCATGGCCTCCATGCTCCTCCAAACAACAATAGGAACCCAAATCCAGACTCCCATAGGTCAAATTTGGATAAAATGGAATTCTCTACAACCTGGAACCATCAACTAGCAAAAATATGCAAGTTTGATAGATCAAAACTCCTGAAAAATCGAAAATACCACAAAGCTAGATTTACAAAAATTTAACCATGAAAATGAAAAATGCTAAGTACTAAAGTGGGTTAGAAACACATGAGGAAGACAATGGAATAATAAAAAGTGGAATTCCTCCATGAAGCAAGATGCACTTGCTTAAACCTTCCACTCTCAGGTTGGTGGAGAAGTAATGGTGGGGAAGAAGAAGAGTTAATGAGGAGAAAGAAATGTGTGGTAGGATATTTAATGAAGGTGGTGGTAGGTGGGAGTGGTTTAGTTCACATAAAATCAAGCAAAACCGAACCATGCAAAACCAATTCAAACCAAGTCAAGTCGGGCCGAACCAAACAAGAAGACATGCAATACGGGTCTAAATACGTACACGTATACCAAAATACGAAATACGAACAATGGTCATTACAGCTTCCTTTATGATAACTTCAATTTCCTCCATGGTGACCCATCTTTCCAGAAAAGAGTTACCCGCATTAGTCACTATACGCTTGCATAGGATATCTGGGAACTCCTTCCTATAACCAGTTTGGTTGTATAGCGCTTGATAATACTGTAACCCCTCTTCCCGAATTTTCCTAATTATTAATTTTTCTTCTTTCTTTTATTGTGCTTGAAGGTCGTTTTCGTCGAGACTTTGCGAATAACTTTATAATTGATTTCTATTGAAAATAAGTTCTAAGATTAAATACTTTGAGAGGGCCGTTTTGTTTTTAATAAATATTTTATTGAAAGATATAGTTAGAATTATGAAAGATGTTTTGTTACTACCTTAAATCTTATCAAATATTAATTTTGAAAATTATTTGTAAATTATAAATATTTATAGAATTTTAGAATATGTTACAAACTATTCGATGACATCGGATATTATCTATATTATAGTGATAAATAATGTTACTTTGATTTAGAAATATGTTATTTGACAAAATATTAAGTTTTATTCGATCGCCTATTTTATTTTGATTTAACTCATACAATTTGAATTATTTATCAATAGGAAATAATATTTTAAAATTATTATGGCAATCGTTAGTAAGATTGCGATTAGATTAATTTTTGGCTTAAAAAGTTATTCCATATAATTTAAACTTTTGACAGTATTAGCTATCAATTTTAAATTGTCAGTATTATCTATTAGTAGAATTTGATTTATAAAAATATACTTTACGGTATCTTGATAATAAAGAATATTATTTGTTGATATTTGAATTTGTATTTTTTAGTTATTACTAATTACTATTATCTATTAAATAGATTATGACTAGATTAAATCGTTTTAGATATCTTTTGATTTTAAATTAAATGGAAGTCTTATCTGATTAGGTTTTCTTATTCTTATCATTCTAGGGCTAAACTCCTAATTAAGGAGGCCCTCTGCCTCATAACTTCATCTATCACAATTATCAACACAACTTCCGCCGCCGCCATCGTCCATCTCCGCTGGCCGACCCCCAAATCCGAACCATTAGCAACCACCTCCTGTACCACCACCAACACAGCCAAACGACAAACCGCCTCCGCCATCCTCGCCATCATCTCCCACAACCAAAGTGTCCAGCCTCGGGTCCAACCCCGGGCATCCGTGTCCGTGTATCCACAAAAATCTGCTTCATCGAGTCCTTTACATCAGAGCACACCAAGAATTCCGTGTCGAACTTCTGGACACGGTTCGAAAATAAGAAATACATGAAATTCTAACCTACGCCGCGACCGCGGAGCCGATCCCGCAGTTGCCACCGACCAAAATCTGTCGCGCGCGTGCACTGCCGATGACGCTGCCTCGTCGAGCCACGCCGTCCTCCGCGACCTCCACACGCCCCTCTCCTGGATGCAAAACCTTAGCCAGCTCGACCCACCTGGCCGATTCCGGCAGACAGACCACCAAAGCTGCGGCTTCCTCAAGATTTTGAGCCGGCCATCCAAGCCCCAACAACCCTGGCGACGCTCTCCGTGCGACCGCCCCTTCGTGTACCCGAACGGACCCCGTCGACTCCGTCGAGGCCTCGGCCAGAGCGCCCCGGCCAGATCTGCCTTGCTAGCGTCGCCTCAGGCTGGTCGTGCCGAGCGCCGCACGGGACAGACCATGAGCCGTGTGCCGGCCGTCCTTCTCCGTAAGACCCTGCTGGCAGCGAACCGCGCGCTGGCCCGATCCCGGCACCGACGACTCCGGCCTCCATCAGCAGCGGCAGCGTCCGAGCGAGCCGTTCCTCCGCGTGACCCCGCCGGCGTGCCATCTCCGACCGCGAGCTTTTGGTCGGAACGGACGCGCGCGCTGGAACCATCTCCGTCCGTGGACCCGACCGTGCCGCCTCGGTCGCCACCGAACGCCGAGCTCCCGCCCACCTTCTGCTGGCACTGCATCTCCCTCTTCCTCATGTGAGTTCCCCTCTCTTCGTCGTCCTCACTCACTCTCCATCCCTTTCTCTTTCTTAAAGACAAATATTAAAGGCCACCCCCAAATTACTAAGGGCCACCAACTTAAAACTTTAAAAAAATTTACTAGTTTGCCATTTTGAAAACACTAAGGGCCACCCCACTTCTGTCAATTGAGGACTGCAGGGCTAAACTGCAGTCCAAAGTGAAGACAAGACTGCAGTGCTGGCCTGCAGTCCTCAATTGACATAATTTTTTTTTGTCTACAGTGACTGCAGGCTTGCCTGCAGTCCCAAGTGAAGAAAAGACTACAGTGCTGGCCTGCAGTCCTTGGACTTCTCGACCAGGCCTCGGTCCCGTCCCGCGCTCGTCGTCACTGCTCGGCGGTGGTGGCCGCGCTTCTGCTTGGACTGTTGGATCCATGGACGGCGAGCTCCCGGGTGGGGGTGATGACGAGGGCGAAGACGCCGAAGGGTTCCTCGGAGAGGCGGTGGAGGATGGGAAGGGCGAAGGCAGCGGTTTTTTTCGCTTTCGGTCTGGGCTAGGCCGAGGACGTCGTCGCCGGCGAGGATACGGGGGATGCAGTGGGACTGGACGGGGGTCGGCGTGCGTATGCCGAGCTCGGCGCACACGAAGACGGCCCAGTCGGCGAGGGACGAGGCTTCGGAAGTGCCGACGTGGTCGTCGGCGTCGGAGAGGGTGCTGCGCGGGGGAGAGGGTGCTGCGCGGGGGCTTCGGATCGACGGCGGCGGGGAGAGGGAGGCTGTCAGCTTCCTCCTCTTGGTGGCCCTTAGTAAATCACTTAACATTAGGTTGCCCTTAGTAAAAATTGGAAATGGTCTTGGTTGCCCTTAGTAGGATGGTTGCCCTTAGTAATTTGGGGGTGGCCTTTAACATTTGCCTTCTTAAATTGGGGGAAAACAAAGAAGGGTGAGAATTAATTGTTTTCTTAGTTGTTTTTTCTGCTGGGAGCAATATTTTAGTGTAGGTATCACCATTATTCCTATTATTAATATTTTGATTTGGCTTGGTGTTTAGTTATTTGGTGGTAAGAGGTTTGGGCTTAAGCCATTGAATAAATCATAAATTATGTGTTGGGCCTATATGCATATTAGTAATGGGTTTATAAAAACAGAAATGAACTTTTAATGTTATTTAAATTATATTTTGGGTTAAGTATTAATTTAGGCTTATATATATATATATATATATATATATATATATATATATATATATATATATATATATATATATATATATATATATATATATATATATAGTATGGGCTTAATTATTATATTGAGTTATAATTTGACTAAGTTTTGGCTAATATGGTAGATAGCTTTTCTTATAATGATTTCCGTAATAATTGTATTTCTAATAGTTTTAAGGATAGGTTGCTATATAATTATATTCTTGCGTGGGCTTAATATATGTACATTATTTATTAGTATTAAATATCTATTACTTATTATTATTATTAACCTTATTCCTACTATTTATATCAAATGTATATAATTAATACTTTCAAAATTTATATTAATGTAGTTTTGGGCCTTTGGGGTTGGACTAGTCCATTTCTCTATATGAATGATATTTTGAAACAACTTATTATTTTGGGCTTTTACTAGCTTTCTAAATATATAAAGCTATCTAGAAATATTTTCAGCTAATAAAATATACTTTTCAAATATCGTAACTCAATAGTTTATAAATATTTACTATCTAATTGGATTGTTAGCTTTCAATGGACTTTCTAGCTTTTCTTGCATATATTAAAAATAATATTATTTTGATTTATAAATTATATATTTCAAATATTATGAATAAATTCTAAAAGACTACAACATTTATATACTTTTCTTAATAAAGGTTTTCTGTTAATAAACAAGTCCTTAACAATCAATCCTTAACCGCGACTAGTCATACGTTCCAATTCTTATGTTTCTGACTACTTCATAATCGACCCTAGGCTAACCGGACTATCATGGACTCAGTGGAATTATTGGTTTCACCAGCAAAGGACCACAGGCAAGTGCACTTTCTGATTGCTTTCCGATTCATAGTAGTCTTTTCATTTCATGTCTATACATATATCTTGCTGCTTGTTGACACGTTCGTCACACGGAGTAGTCGGGAGGGGAAATATCTTAGTAGACATGTGGACTACCCAGAAATATTCCCAAAATGTCTATTCTTGAACGATAGCAGCTACACACGACACGTGCAGTGAGCCGAATTTACCCCCTAGCCGTTCACATGTCGAAAAGGATATTTCACACCACCTAGATAGATGTTTTTTATTAGTTTTTCCTTATTTTTCTTCTCTATCGTGCTATGTCATCAGTTATTTACCAGTTTTGATATCTCATATATTATTTTCATGTCTTGTTAATTCTATTGTGTTTTCGCATTGTCGTCGGTTTGTGTACTTGTTCCAATCCTGACTGGATAACCAACATTTTTCAGATTTAGCCGCTATCACTCTTAGCACTGGGGAAGACTTGGGTATGCTGAGGCCGACCTAGAAATAGATAGCAGATGTATCAATTTCATTTATTATAAAATCTTGTATTTTCTTTAACTATAAATCTTGTAAATGTTGTAATAAATTTAGATAAGTGAATGAGCAGCAAATGTGACATTTTGAGCATTTATTTCTTACGGGCTTGACAGCGTTCTACCGCCGACTCTGCGGCATAGGCTGGCTTGGACACGTCTCGTATCCGAAAAAACGGGTACGGGTCGTGACAAATACTCTACTGCCTCCTTTACGATCGCGATGTCCTCACTGACTTGTCGGCCATTGGCGTCAATCAGAGTGGAAATAGCATTTGAGTGTTGTCTGGCACGAACAGTAGCGTGAAAGAATTTTGTGCAGCGATCGCCGTCTTTAAGCCATTGGCACTTGGCTAGTTGTAGCAGTCTAATCCCCTCGAGATGGCGGAGATGACGAACTTCGCTTTGAAGTTCGATTTCTTTCCCCGCATAGGCTTCATCCATGGGGTTAATCTGCAACGCCAGCTGAATCTCTTTCAGCTTCTTTTCCGCTTGCTCCAAAGGACGAGGAAGTTTGCTCCTGTGCCACGCCTTTAGCTCAGCTTTAACCCTCTTCAGCGTCTGGACTAGGCAAAACTGATCGGTTCCTGTGACAGCCGGGTGGAGTCCCCTTTGTACCGCCTCTTCATAACCAGGTTGGGCCGGCCAGGTGTTACAAAACCGGAACGGCCGCCTTTGGGGTGGGGATTGGTGTAGTAGGCGGATGACGATCGGAGTATGATCGCTCGTACCGCTAGGTAGCCCTTTCGCCTTGCTGTCGGGGAATTTATCCAGCCAGTATCCGTTGTAAAGGGCTCTGTCTAGTTGGCACACAATCCGGTTCGTAGCCGAGCTATTATTCCATGTCCATCGATGACCCGTCATGGAAACACAATGGAGGCCAGAGCTTAGCAGGCAATTCTTGAAATCTGCGAGAATCTCCATTGGCACCTGACGTCCTTCCTGTTTCTCTTCAGGCTCTAGCATGGCGTTGAAGTCTCCGCACAGGAGCAGAGGCATTAGATTTGCCAAACTTGCCACGACGTGGATTATGTCCGTCCATAATTGTTTTCTCCTCCTACGATCATTATGATCATACACTGCCCCAACCGCAATCTGCAGACCTCCTTTGTTAGTGAAAACAAGTACAATTAATTGCTCAGAGGAATATTTTACCTGACCCGTCCACACACGTGTATCCCACATTGTCTAGATACGGGCCACCCCGTACTCCGTGATGTTGTGAGCCGACTCCCAATGATGCGGAGTACGTCTCGTGAGCTTAGCACCATCTTTTATTTTACTTTCTTGCAACATGACTATAGTACACTTGTGTCTCCTAATCACATCCTGGATCTCGTGCCATCTTCCTATGGAATTGGCTCCTCGCACATTCTACGAGATGATCGTCATTTATGATGAGAGGTTGGCACCCTTAGTTCCCGAGCTTTCCCGCGGACGGATCGGGCAAGCTTCACTGGTTGAGGGAGCATGTTTACGTCTCGTAGTAACGGCAGCCGACTCCTGTACTTCGCGGACATGGGCCACCCAGTTGGGGTTGGCTATGGTCAAAGCTTCATCAGGCGGCTCATCAGAGTTGCCGCTTTGCATCTCCTCCTGTCTGTTGGTTGCACCATGCTCTTGGCCTATGGCCGGGCACTTCGAGGCTCGATTGCTTTCTCCTGTATCTTCATTAATATCTGGGATCAGATTTTGTGTGTCCTCCAGTTGATTGGTGCCCCGAAGGTTATAATTATTAGGGTTGTTGAAGACCACCAGAGCTTGGTTTGGGTTCAGCTCCTCGGGCATGTCCTCCTTCGCCGGTTCGTCTGGGCCCGACCGCTTCCCCAAGACGGAGGTGGTAGTCCCCCCTGGTGTTGGACTGGCCCCACACTCCCTCTCTCCTTCGCTCATGATGGTATCATGGTCCATCCTCGTAGGACTTTCATTATTGATTTGCTGACGCAGCAGAGCGCTCCCCGCATCCTGTTGTTGTGCATCTGGATGTGCTGTCGCAGTAGTACCAACATCTTCGCGGCAACTGTCCTTCGTGTGTCCGAAGCATTTGCACCTTTCACACGAAGGGGGGACTCATTCATATTCTACGTCTTGTTGTATCCATTCATCGGTTGGAAGCACAATATCTATGGATTTCGGCAACGACCCATTAACAGCGATTTCGACGAACACTCTCGCATATGACAATCGTTGTCGTCGAGCCGTGGGAAAGTCAGTGCGGATGGGGGTGCCTATCATGCTCGTGATCTTCATTATAGAGGGGATGCTCCACAGCTGCGGGGAGAGCCATGGCAGTCGAACCCATATCGGGACAGTTGAGAGTCTATCTTTCTCAAAATTAGTTCCAGACAACCATCTCTTGAGTACCACCAGTCTGCCGTCGAATGTCCAGGGGCCGCCCTCCAGGACCCTCACTAGATCCTCTTCCAGCGCGAACTTTATAAAATAAAATCCATTTTCTCTGGAAAATAACTCCATGGTTCCCTTTGGCCGCCAGGTTCGTTGAGCGAACGCACGAAGGTGACCGAAGAATGGTCTGTTACCCATAACATAAAGGACTATGGTGTTCTTCCAGTATTCCATGGTCTCTTGCAGGTCATCCGTCGTGATCTCCACCACCTTTTTCCCATTAATGACGCCAGGTTCGATGTATTGCAGATCTACCTCCTCTTGCACCGCCGCCGGTCTGCAGATTTCTGCCCATGTAACTGGCTTCGACCATGCGCCTGGGTCGCCCAAATGATTTGCAGTTCGTGCGCGGGGTGGGGGTTCCCGTTCCAAAGCAACCGCCTTGCCTTTGTGCACGGGGTCCGTCCTTCTTTGCTCTGGGGCTACGGCCGCCCTGGACTTCGCCCTGTCTGACGTCGCCGGCGGCCTGTAGGACGGCCGAGGTCGAGGCCCCCGTCCCCCTATCCCCGCCGTTTCGGCACGCGTCGCTGCGACCTGCGTAGGCCCAGGTTTTCCGCGGCGACGCCGGACCACAGTGGTCCAGCCGCCGGCCTCCTCGCGCAGTTCAGGACGTCCGCCACTGGAACCCTCGCGTAGATCAGGACCTCCGCCGCTGGAATCCTCTCCCGGATCGCCCAAATCCGGAGCAAACCCTAACATTTTTATTTTATATATGGGTTCTTTAATTTTTGTTTTAGTTAGAATATATGTCTCGGAAACAATGGAAAACTAGTATTTCGATTACCTATAACTTACATTTGGAACTTGAAAATATCCAACTTAAAATTTAGGTCGTGAGATAATGATTAACCTGTATTAATCGTCTAATTTTTTTAATAAATAAATAGAATCAAAACTCAAAAAAGATAAAAATATTTATGAAATTATAAATTTAATTAATCCTAAAAATCCAATTTCAAATTAGACATCTTTAGGATAATTTTAGAATATTTTTAGGACCCATGTCTAATTAATCCTTAAAATTTCATTATTACATCCTTTTCTCTGCCTCGGATTTATCCAAACATTTCAAACAGACGGTGGAGGATCACCTCCACGACTCATAACACACTGATCGGACGGCTCTCCCACCTCTGTCGGGAGCAGCGGACACGTAGCCTTATGGCGATACACGTGGCATGAAAAATGTCTTGAAACTATAGAGTGAGAAAATGATAAAATTTCCCAACACTGCGAATTCGTCTCGATCAGGTACTCTCTATTTCCTCTCTGTCCCCTCATTTTCACTGAAAATTTCATATTTAGTCGTTGGAAGTCAGAGGCCTCTTAAAGATCACTGCAATTTTTTGGCGAGTTTTAGGTTTGATACTGTTGGACATTCATATGTTTGATTTAATGCCTAGTTTTTTTTTTTTTTTTTTTTTGATTATATATAAACCTATTAATTTTTATTTGGTGAGCTTTTTTCGTTTTTCTTGATGAAGCTTAATTGGATCTTAGATAGGTCTAGATCTATGTTGCACCGGCGCGAACACGAGTTACTGGATTCCGACACCGCGACACTTTTGTGTCCTAGCGTGTTCTGTTCACTCAATATGTGGCGTGGCCACCGATTTTTGAGGTGTCTGTGCTTCCTAAAACCATATTGGTGTAGTTTATTGCATGTATAAACCTTCTCGTCTCCGAACGGAGTTACGGACGTTAGAAGGGGCCTTTGGTTGCACGAAAGTGTAACGGAAGTGTGGAAGTGGAAAAGTGGGGTTTGGGTATGCGTAAGTTTGGACTTTCAAAATGTTGTATGGATGGTGGAATGGGAAGAAATGGAAGTGGAGAAAGGAGGACTTCGTTTGTTTGGATGGTTGTTGAAAGTGGATGTTGGTTGGAGACGTGGTAACCCTGAGTAGGCGTACCCCCAAACTTCTATTATCAAGTAAATTTACTGATAAATTTATAAACTTCTTTTAAAATTTATCAAATAGTTTTTAGCATTAAATTGAGGCCTAAAAATTATATTCAAGACAAAACATAGTTTTTTTAGCATTCAAGAATTTAAAATTGGGTTTTTGATAAACTTCCTCCGAATCCAACTTGCTTACAATCTTGTCAATCCTGGATCAATCTAAACAAACAAACAGAAAAAAAAAATTCAAAATTCAAAATTGGGTTTTTAATGAACTTCTTCCTATAGACCTATCATCTTCTTCTCCAAATATATCGCTTCTCTCTTGATTCCATGAATAAAAGTAGCCTTCTTTCTCTCAACCACTCTCTCTTCCAAGTGCAAACCTCTCCTCATCTCCCTTTTGGCACTTCTCCTAGCATACTGACACCACGACCACCTTCATAGCCATTGTCCAGGCTCCAGCTTCGTAGCCGAAGACCCTCCCGCTGCAACGCTTCCCTTGCCAGCGCACCATTCCGTTCTTCGCGGTTGCTCGGTGTCGAGCAACACTCTCTGCAGATACCGACGCTGAAGATGGCCGCATCCCCAACCCTATTAGCTGACAACTCCACATTTAGAACCATACTCAACGAGGAACTTCTCCTTCCTCTCCACTTTCAGAGCGAATCAAGAAAATTTTGGAAGAAGTG
Organism: Iris pallida; assembly: GCA_029216955.1. NCBI lineage: Eukaryota > Viridiplantae > Streptophyta > Magnoliopsida > Asparagales > Iridaceae > Iris > Iris pallida. Next base: position 47,030,582 of record JANAVB010030220.1, on the reverse strand, counting down.
GAAGTGTAAGGAAAGAGGGAGAGACATGAATTGCTCTCATGTCTATTCTAAAAAGAAGACTTCACTTTCATACTCAACCAAACCGAGAAACTGAAGACTGTTCCGAGAAGAGCCCTAAAACGAGCCCCACTTTCAAGTGAGTTTTGCCAACCAAACAGGCCCTTAGAGGAGATCGCTAGGGAGAAGTAGTAGTGTGTTGTTGTGTTTGACTGTTTGTAGGAGGAGTTGTTGGTTTGAGCAGGGGAGGTGGGACACGTGACACGAAAGGAGGAGGAGACCAGAAATTTGAGAAGGTAAGGTAAAGAATGTCGAGTATGAGTGGGTGGATGCCCGAGTAGTATTGTCAATTATTTGAGGATGATATATAAAGCTTGAATTTAGTGGAAGGATATATACGAGTAGGTGAATGCGTTGGCAGCTAGGAAGCACAAACAGTCCAAAACTGGTAGTCGTGTTGTGTCAGACTACACTTGCGGGTCACAACATGAACACTCTAATATACATTGTTACCGTAGTTTGCACTATCGACTGATACTAATCCGATACGATCGATATCGATACGGTTTGGCATGTCATGATCTGATACCGAGATTGGGGTTTTCTTTGGGCAAAGAAACTTAACCAAAAAACTAATTAGCAAGGGTGTAAAATCATAGTAAGGTTGTAAAAGCATGTAACAAAAGAAAATTTATTTATCATAGGTAAACCAATCGACAATGGTGTCTACTATTTCATTCAATCTAAAAAATACTAAAAAACAACACACGGAATACTTGAAATTATGCCTAAATATATAAAATATATTTTTTTTATAATTGTTTAATATTTTTTTAATAATTAATTGTTTTCCGATACCAAATAATCCGATATTTCGATTTGAAACCCTTTATAGTGCCGATATTGCCGATCCCGATCAAATATGAAGGGACCGATACCGATACCGATATTGCGAACCTTGACTGTTACACACCAAAATAGGTGTCATGTCTGTGTCATCGTTTCCTTACCGTGTCTTGTCCTTGTTGTGACGTGTTGTATCCGTGTTTGTGCAACAAAAGATTGGCAGTATTGTAGGTTTCCAGCCTGAAACTCGAGAGCTTTAGGTATATGATGCTATAGTGGGGACCCTAAATGTCATTAATACTCTTAACCTATTCATTTGCTCAAACAGTCTCCAATTCTTGGCTAATGAATTTTTAATTGTTCAAAGTTTTGATGATAATGCATGTCAAGAATGAGAAACAAGCCTGAAAATGATCCTCAATTTTCTTACAAATATAGGGGTAAAACTTAAATTTGGTTGATCAGTATATGCATGATCCCTAGGAGGCATGGTCATTTAAGAACCAGGGATCTGTTCGTCTACGTTGTGCCAGGCACGACACATGCACCCCAAATTATATTAGGAGACTGCAAAATCAATGCCTGCTTTGTTGGATCTTTATTGAGCTGTCAACTTCAAAACTGTTTTTTCTCAGGGTTGAAGCCCACAAGCATTTTAAAAACGCATCAGTCTTATAGTGTATGTATGTTCCTTCCAGTTCATTTTTTTTCAATAAACTAGTAACAGTTGATCAGAAGAAAATTTATGAATAGATCAAGTCAATAATATACACTGGAATTCAACATCTATCTATTCAGCGTAGTTGAAGAGATTACAAAATGCCAAACAAGAGAGAATCTTAAAATTATTTAAATTGATCTGATACTGAAACCAATCTCGCCTACTTGTCTTAGTAATGAAAAAATGAAGAAGAAATGGAAAAAAGAGAAGTATTGACTTCATCTTAGTAGGTCAGTATATATTTTGTCCAATATGAGCTCATTATCAATCAACTAGGTTCTTTGATCATCTGGAACACGCCATTAAAATTTATAAATTCTATTTCATCATTATACTGTTGCTTACATTTTACTGTTGCAAAAATCACACACACACAATCAGATGGTTATACTTAAATTTAAAATTATGTATACATGCACATTAAGCTATTATATTGATGGTTGATCAAGTATTATCTACAAGTCAACTTTGATTTGCCACCATCTTTATTCTGTTAAATATACTATTCAAAGGAGTTCAACTTCAAATTTATCAGTTGATTGACAAAAGCAACCACCATCTATGCATGCACCTTTTAGACTCTGCTCTAGTTGACCATTACTTGCAGTTCCTGCAATAACTAGCAGGCTAGTAACTTGAAATAATCTTTTACTGTGTATATATATTATTTTTCAAATAGGTTAGTGCTATCTATTAAGTATTACTATATAATACAATAACAACAAAGCATTTATCCCAAAAATTTTGGGCCAACTATTTGAGTCATCTTCCATTCAGCTCTATTGAGGGACTCAAATAGAGACAATGATAGAGCCATTATCCCAAAAAATAGAGCTGAATGGAACAGCAGACTCAAATAAGGCAAATGCTAATGTTACAGTGGACTCAAATAATGGGCGTTATTCCAAAAATTTGCATCCTTTTCCAAAGGAAAAAGGGACTTATTCCAAATTAGGACTATATTATGCAAGGCAAACGATGATATAATTGCCTCATCACACATTCATATTATCTTTTATCACAATGCTTGTTCCGATACAAAAGTGTAACAATCTTTGTATTAAAACCTCACAAAAAAAAAAAAAGAAAGAAGGAAAGGGATTACAAAAGAAATCCTTATACAAGAATTCTAAGTACAAAATGATTATGGGAATTGGGGTGATGGAAGTTAAGTCTGCGGTCAACTTCTTTACTCCGTTGACGATCCGATGCGAAGATTGCAAAAGCTTGCCAACTCTGGCTCACTGGTAGAATTTCGACAGCAAGTAGTCGTTGTATATGTTTGTCGTGCCTGTGAGGAAGACATTGTCCCTCTATTTATAGCATTTCAACGCTGTAAATGGCTATGCATAATGCACGAATAGGTAGAAAATATAATATTTTTCGTCTTAGAGGCGCATGGGTGAAAGTAGGCACATATGCACTGGAAGTTAGTGGGTGATTAATGTGTACAAAGATCACGCACGAACCGCCACATGGCTTTAGTTTTCTGAGACATGCCATACAAAATACTGTCCTGTAGCACACGATCTCTGAGTGGGGAGTAGCTATGAGCCTCATCAACAATGGTACATAACGTTCTCTACTGCATACTGCAGTTTGGATGCCGCATAGTACGCCTTGCTGCATAGAAATGTTACTTACAGCTGTGAAGTGTAATTAATGCACCGTCTTCCTCGTAAAAGTTGTTTGCATACTGCACAAGACGATTCAATCCTCGAGAAAATGTCAGAATTATGTATGCACCTGTTGACTCTATGCACTTACTGATTTTGCTCGCTGTATCAAAATTCATTGTTTTGATTAGGAGGGTGATGCACAAGGTTCAGAGGAAAAGTAGTCCTTTTTGCCGCATAAGATGACCGTGCGCCATAATTTTCATGCTACTATAATGCTCAAGTAACTTTCATTGTGCTTAGGATTAGCTTGAAACCCTCTACTTCATACACATATTTCTCTTTGTCATGGTTGACGTTAGGTCAATTACCGGTTATAAAAATTTCATCAAATCTTTTTTGGAGTTTCCTATGCTCCATGGTTGACCCCATTCTAACGGAAGAACCCGGAGAAGGCTCTCTCTTTGTCGTCATGGGCTGAAATGCATGGTATGCACCTCAATGTTGTTTCCTAAGCATATGATTGTCGAATTTATCGCGTTAATCTGTTAAAAGTAACAGTTAATACTTTATCTTGTTCATCCCGTCGGGGTGATATGTGATCAATAAAACATGAATATAGTGAAAGAATATATAGGGAAAAGTAATTACATTGGAGATCTTAGAGGTTTCTAGCACGAAACTCGCTAGCTCTAGGTATATGTTGTTAAAGTAGGAACCTAAATGACATTAATGCTTAACCTATTTATTACTTACTATCGTGTCTCTAGGTCCTAGCTGACGAATTTTCAGTCAAATTGCTTACTCAGTTAAGATGGGCCTCTATGAAACGTTTCAACATAAATGCTGAGATACTGTTCACTTTGTTGTGTCATGGAATGTAATGCTTTTGTTTTCATTTTTGGAATCTTCTTATGGTTTTTATACAATATGCTATCCTGTAGAAGTTCCAAGGGATTAAGAATTATGTTCTGCACTAAGTACTGTGTATATTCAGGAACGACTGGTTATTCGGCTTAATACCTGACATGGCTCATCAAGCTGATGTAAATTCACCTTTTCCAAGTTGTGATGCTTATTTTGAGACCATCCAATCAAGGAAAAAGTTACCAAGCTCTTTGCAGGAGTCATTGACATCTGCATTTGCTCAAATTCCTGTATCATCATTCCCAGAAGTCCCAGGGGGGAAAGGTACTACCTACTCATTGCTAGTTTGGATGAGAGATTGTCCACAGGAGAAGTGTATGCATACACAATCACAATTATATCATTGTTTGTCTTACAGTATAAAGACCACGAAGCGAGGACACTGAAAATCGTGCCCTGCCGTGTCATGTCTCGTCTGTTATAAACCTAAATCGTGATAATGTTGAATGCGTTCAGTAGGCTTAAGGCCAACTATATATAACAAGCTATACATGGAAGACTAGCTACTCATCGATGCGAGAATAAAGAGCATGAAGATAGAAACAATACAAGGGGAAGTAGGTTTAAATGCCATGGAGGATGTAGGTTTAAATGCCAGGGGAAGTAGGCTTACCTGCCATGGAGGATGTGCACTCCATATGAATTGCACTTGTATGCTATGGGAGGTGAGCTGGTGATTGAAGCTGGGTCAGGAATGCTCGGGGATTGCCAGAAGATACCGTTGGATGCTAGAGCAGCAAGCTAACTGTTTGAGTTTGGTTTGGAGCATAATTAGGGGAATGTCTGAACTTGGCGGTCGAGAAGGGAGACAGAGCCGACAATGTTGCTGTGGACAATATTGCTGTGGACAATGTTGCTGTGGACAATATTGCTGTGGACGCAGGAGGTGGTGTTCCTCATGGTGAAGGGGGCAAAATAGAAGATCTTGCAGAGGATGGTGACAGGGGTTGGATGTGGGGATGGCATATAGTGTGGCACTTTTGGTGACTGCGAGCGGCTGAAGGGAGACTGCTGAGAGAACAGGGTTGGCGGTGAGAGGGTTGGTCGGTGGAGGCTCTGGGTTCTAGTCGGGAGAGGAGTATCAAAAGGAGGCAAAGACTGATGTTCATTTTTGTGGAGGAGTTGCGTGGTTGCTTATGGGAGCTAGAAGGTAGCTTAGAAAGGTCGGCAGTGGCAGTCAGGAGTAGGATTGTCAAGACTCAAAATCGGCCATGACCGGCACTAACACTAATAACCGAAGGCAACATTGGCGTTTGTCAGCCTCGCTAATCATATATATAACAATACCCACAATACAAAAGTCAGTATTCACAACTTCACTATCAAATTGTTTCAAAATATTTTTCATTATGTATAGAATCCTTCGTATAATCAAAATCCCAATGAAAGTCTTCTCTTAATAATAATTCTCAAGGAAACCATGATCAAAATCCAATTTTAATACTTTATAAATGTACTGTAGGAATTCCAACCCTAATAGGATTCATACAAATCTTTAAATCCAACATAAAATTCCTTGCAAACTACTACTTTGTTATCAATAGGATTTCTGAATTAACTAGAAAGTTCATTAAACAAGCCACAAGTATATACCTAGTAGAATTTTAATTCATATTAGGATTCTAACTTATCCCAAAGTAATAACCTGAACATATCTAACTGAACCACAATAAATACTACTAAACTATCTTATTAAAATAATAAAAGATTATCTAAAACTAGGAATAAAAATATATCACCTAGGAGCTGGAGTTCGAATCAGTCTGTTGGGAGGATAAGATTTTGGCTCGAGGAGGCGTGATCTAGAGTAGAGGAGCAGCCTAGGATGGTCGCGGTTGGCAGTGGCAATTGGAGCTGCAATCAGATGGAGAGGGGCAATGGCTGGTGGTTTTGCAAGGAGCTGCAATAAGGTGTTAGGAACAAGATAGAAGCTATTTGACGTTATGCAAGAGGGGAGAGAATATCACAAAGGAGGCTGATACTCAAATGTGGAGGACCGGCGCCGAACACCTCTTACCAAGGGAGGCAGAGGAGACCAATGATGTTTGAACAACGAAAATGGGGACTGCGAAGTCTCGTGGTCGAAGGAGGGATTATTAGGGGTGTTGCGAAGGAGGCCACATTGGCTGACAACGGTTAGGAAGCAAGTTGAAGATAAAAGAGAGATATAGAGCATATAAAAGGAACCCACTGTACAGGAACTTAATTTGTGAACAATAGAGGAGAAGATTTTGGCAACTGTGTTAGGAACAATAGAGAGAAGTGGTTATTGTAGTGGTCAGATTTGACGACAACGAAGAGACTGATGAAAGAGAAAGGAGGGTGGGGGTTGCTGGCAGCAGGTAGAATTGTCAATGGTAACCGATAACCTGACCCGATTATGTAGAATTTATAGGATTTTGATTCTAAAAATAAACCACAAATTCTTAACCATTTGGGTTCTTATATAATTCAACCGAGCCCGAAACATGAAATGGATTTGCATACAGCAATTATCATGTTTATCACATACATATTATAGAAGATAGCTAGTTCTTGATCATTTTATGACCTTAAGCCTTTTGCTCCTACTTTTACTCCTGCATTGGAACGACATAGGGAAGGGGAGCACACCCTTAACTGCAAATATGTACTTGCCACCACTTCAATGAATTAAGTCCGTTAAGTTGAGCAAGCTTCTAATATTTTAATCTAGCGCTCCGGTTTGTGGGCGAGTGTAGAAGATAGAGCCGAAACTGCTCAGAGCATTCCATCCGGCGTTAGCATCTGGATAATCTGGAATGCAACGTGGCAAACCTGGAAGCCCTAAGAAATGCATCGGAAAGAGGGTCAGATGTTCACGAAAGAAGTGATCCAAAAATGGATTTGACCTAAAGTTTCCGGGGCTAGTTCTTGTTCATTGTATGGCCTAGAGCCTTTCTAGTTTTGTTCTTATTTTTAGTCCCACATTGAAAAAAACATAAGAGGAACGTATCCTTACCTATAAATATGTACTCTCCACTACTCTAACGAATTAAGTCCATTAAGTTGAGGTAACTTGTCAACATTTCAACATATTTGATTGAGAAGTTTGAATGCTTTATCAATTTTAGAGAAAATAAGACTCGACAATATGAATAATAGTCAGAAGAAGAAAAATCAACAAAAAGTATAGGGGAGCTTGGAGGATGCCTATTTGGTTGCATGAGCTTAAATTGCATAGTCGAAGGGTAGGTCTAATACCAGCCAATTGACCATCTTAGTTTTATGGCATGTCCCTCTAAATGTTTATATCAACCTTGGCTTTGAATGTGCCTTACACTCTGGGTTTCTTAGTGGTTAAGTCGGGTGAAGATGTGGGCTTAAAAGCACCTTATGGTTCAATTGAAACATATTTCAGTGAAGATTTAGTATTGGAAGAAGAGAAGTGCGGAGCGAATTTAGCATTAATGTAGAGGGTTGGCTCCAGGTCGACATCAGACATAAAATTGGCTCAATTCTTATATGGACCTTTCTCATGCTCCATACTCCACAATGGCCCTATTCTGATGTGAGAAGGCTTGGATGACATGACGAAGAGGGGAGGTGGAGAAGAAGAGTTAAGAAGAGGTTGGTTTATGGGATTACGTTTATTTTAGAAGAGAAAGAGACGGAGATTTTTTGAGGAAGATGGGGCTAGGGTTTTCTGGGGATGAAGGATGGTGATGGAGTTAATGGCAGGTTGAGCCTGGAGTGTTGGGTGGTTAATTTTTGAGATGAACAAGATGGTGGGTTAGCGTTAAGGTGTAGGGTTTTGGGGGAAGATGATGGAGAGAAGGCTTGGATGACATGACGAAGAGGGGAGGTGGAGAAGAAGAGTTAAGAAGAGGTTGGTTTATGGGATTACGTTTATTTTAGAAGAGAAAGCGAGAAGATGATGTAGGCTAAGGTTGTCGCGTAGAGGCTAGAGTTAGGGTTTTGAGTTTAATGAGGAAAAAGGGTTGAGGCTAGGTTTAGTATTAACATAGCTTTGATACCATGTTAGATACATATATTGTGATAATATTGGTTGACTTCCAATGTATAGCAAGCTTTACTCGGTGAACTAGCTAATCTTACCAATGTGGCACTAAAGAGCATGAAGATACACTGACACTATTTTTAACAGAATCATGCCAAAAACACGTCGCATATAACGTAAAGTACACTAAAAGAACACTAGGACATGCCAAAATAATTTTGTGTCCATGTCATATCCTTATTGTGTTATGTAATATTTCTGCCATGCGACACAGACAAGATCATTGTGTTATAGTATTTTAGCTTTCTAAGCCATTTTTCTTATGGTCCCCATCCCCAATTCCCTGATGCAGTAATTGAGATTCCAGCCAACTTGTCCGTTATTGACGCTGTTCACATATTGGCTGAACATAATATCCTGGCCGCTCCTGTAAGAAATCCAGAGGCATCAAGTAACAGTGACTGGAGGGAAAGGTACCTGGGGATTATAGATTATTCTGCAATCATTCTCTGGGTATTGGAGCATGCAGAGCTTGCTGCAGTTGCTTTATCTGTAGGATCAGCAACTGCTGCTGGAGTAGGAGCAGGAGCTGTGAGTGCTCTTGGAGCAGTGGTTGCAGGTGCCACTGGCCCAGCTGCTGTGGCTGGGCTGACCGCTGTTGCTGCAGGGGCAGCTTTGGTTGGTGGAGTGGCTACAGAGAAAAGTGTTGGTAAAGACGCTCCAACTGCTGCAGATCATTTGGGGGAAGATTTCTATAAACTTCTTCTACAAGAAGAACCTTTCAAATCAACAACGGTTAGTATTTTAAATCTATCCTTTTATTTGCCCGATTTCTGAATCATGCTTATTCGGTCTCCAAATTTTCATGTGTTTCTACTTAATGAGCTAGATTTCCTCTATTACTCCAAATTGGCTCCGCATTATGCAACACTACATCATTTGCTTGCTTTATGAAATCAGTAAATTACTTTACCCATGTTTTAACTGAAACACCAAATTATTTCGGAAGCTATTTGAATACCTAAAAATTGCAGTCTAGAAGAAGCTGAGCTAAAGTGGAATAATGTTTGTATTATCATAAACTGATATGAATGATGAGCCTCATTAAACAGTTTGTTGATTGAATTACTATAGTTTCATTTGCTTGCTTGATAAGGAATTATCAATTATATCTTACTTGTATATAGTTACTTTCTTATCAATGATAAGTATCCAAAAATATTAAAAACTTTTGGCTTCGTTAATGGAGATCGTGGTTTCCTTCGAAGCGGACTACAAATGAAGGTGTTCATGGGGTCCCCTCGATGTGAATCCACCCCTTGATACTGTCTCCTATCAGGAAGATTCCTGATTATAGCTTTTATTCTCATCAATGGAGCCACCCAAAATAAACGGCTAAGATTTAGTATCAAGCTTAGACGAGTATAATCTTGTTTTAAGGCAGACCACATTCTTAGGTTGGTATCACATACTGGATATAGTGTTGTATCTTTTATGCCTGTTACTTCAACCTTTTCTATATGGTTGAGCTATAGCAGCCTTTAACAGTGTATCAACACTTGTATGGGTAACAATCATTTTGGATCCCTAAGGAGAGAGATCAGTTTAATATAAATTGATTTTATTTGAAAACCTGAGAGTATAGTTTTAACTTGTCTGTGATCTTTTCCAATATGATGTTATAAAAAAGAATAAGGGTATGAATAGATACTGTGGTTTTATGTATCCACTGTTTCATGTTAGTTTTGGTTCAGACCAGGTAACCTTGGAAAACTTCAAGAAAAGCCTACAAGCCACCACAAAAGTCCAATTCTTCCTAGCAAGGGAAGTATGCCAGCTCACATGATATGTGAGGAGCTCTTTTCTCCTGTTGATTGCAGTGAGGCTGGCTAGTATGCTAACTAGTGACTTTTGTCAGAGCTGAAACGTTTTCCCAAGAGTTTTCAGAGCATAACATTATAATAACTTGAGGTTTTTGTGGGTTCCTAGTGATTATTTTTGACCTTTATAGTTTGTGATCTCTTATTTCAGGTAAAATCAATTGTGGAGTCATATCGCTGGTCGCCCTTTCTCCCTGTTGCACCAACCAGTTCCATGCTTACTGCTCTGCTTTTGCTTTCAAAATATGGATTGAAAAATGTCCCAGTGGTTGAAGTAGGCAAGCCGAACATTAAGAATTTTATCACCCAATCAGCAGTTATTCAAGGTCTTCGGCAATGCAAAGGAAGGGACTGGTTTGATTGCATTGCTGCACTCCCCATTTCCGATCTTGGACTACCTTTTATGTCGAGAAGCGAGGTAACAACCTTTTGTAGTGCATGATTTACCCCAGGATGTTGCTCCATACGGGCTATTTCCTGTCCAAATTGCCTGAGTTGTGAAGCTTTTGTATCTGTCGTCTAAATTTTCACCAAAAAAACTATTTTTTTTTTGACGTCTCACTCGTATAGAAAGCTATATTTGGTTTTCCCCCCTCTATGGAGATGAATATTTTCTGATATTAAGATCATTATAGTAGTTTATCATTATATGGAATATAGCACTTGCAAGCATAGTATGAAAACTCATAATATAGCAGGTATAAGAGCTTAAATTCTGCTTAAAAACAGAGTTTCATGCAACACAAGCTATTTTAACATTTAATGTTGTTTGTTGGTAGGGGTGAGCATTCGGTTCAAACGGAACCGAATAACCGAAAACCGAATAAGCAAAACCGAACCGAAATGGCCCGTAACCGAATCAAACCGAACCAAACTAAATCGGTTTTCGGTTTATTCGGTTTATTCGATTTTCCGGTTTATTTGCGCTTTTTTTTGTTAATATATATAGTAACTAAATATACCTAGATATATTTAGTATCAGTGTTCTAAAAGGCGGGAAAAGGCAGCGCCTAGGCGCTGGGCGGCGCGGCGGCGCCCAACTTTGGGCCGGAATCGGCCCCCAGGCGGGCCAGGAAGAAAGGCGGGCCTGGGCGGCCGCCTAGGCGCTCGAGGCGGTGGGGCGGCCGCCTAGGCGGACTTGCTCGTGGCCGGTGGGCGGCCGCCTAGGCGGGTTCCAATTTTTTTTGAATTTTTTTTTTAAGTGATCAGGATTCAGGACCCGCCCGAAACCCGAAACCCGAAGAAGAAGAAGAAGAAGAAACAGCAGCAGCAGCTTCCAAAAAAAATAACAGCAGCAGCAACCAAAGAAACAAAAGAGAGGAAGGAAGAAGAAGCAGCAGAGGAAGAAGAAGAAACAACAGAGGGAAGAAGGAGGCAGCAAACAAAGGACAAAGGTTAGGGTTCTCACCTTCTCTTCTTCTCCATCTTCATCTTCTCTTCTCTTCTTTCTTTTTCTTTCTCTTTTTCTCCAGCCGGTTAGGGCTCGAGCAGCATATTAGGGTTCTTTTTTTTTTTTTTTTCTTTCTTTCTTTCTCCTTCTCAATTTTCTTTCTTTGCTTACGCTGTCACGCTGGATTTTCTTTCTTTGCTTGACGCTGTCACGCTCGACCCCCTTTTTTTTTTCCCCCTCCACAGTACAGTGTTCTCCACACTCCACAGTGCTGCTAGCATGCTGCACACACACATAGTAAAGAATGAACAAAAATGTTAAAAGTTATGAAACAGAAAAATGTCTAGACAAATTAAATTGTAAATTATATTCTTGCATTTTATATTATTTGCTTTCATTTTATATAACATATTTTTATTGCGTGAAATAGAAAAATGTCTGGAAGTGGATCTAATACGGCATCCTCTGACAATGTCAACGTTTCAAGTTCATCGGTGCTTCGGCGTTCCTCTACTGATATTGGATGGGAGTACGGTGCATTGGTTGATCCTGCAAATCTATACAAATTAAAATGCAAATTATGTGGCAAAATTTGATCTGGAGGGATTTATAGGATCAAACAACATATAGGTCATATTAAGGGAAATGTGGCTTCATGTCCGAGATCTACGAAAGAAGATCAAGATAAATGCAAGGCGGCTATTGAAGCTAGCAAAGTCAAGAAGAAGGAGAAGAGAAAACAAAAGGAAAGCATAAGGGAAGGTACAAATTGAAGATCAAGATGAAGAAGAAGAAATTGAAATTGTGGGATCAAGAAAAAGACCACATTTTCTTGGAGCTATGGACAAATGGGCTACATCCATCAATCCCGATAGTGGGGCAAATCCGGCAAAGAGGCTAAGACAACAAAATATGAATGAGGCATTATTTAAAGAAAAGGCGGAAGCTGTGCATCAATATTTGGCTAAGTGGGTGTATGAGGCCGGCATACCTTTCCATGCTATTACCCTTGATAGTTTTGATCGGTTTATTGAAGCGGTTGGTCAATTCGGTCCAGGTTATCGGAAGCCAAGCCAATATATGTTGAGGGAACCACTTTTGAAGAAAGAGATGGAGAAAACTAAAGAGTCACTCAAGAAGCATGAAGAAGAATGGAATAAAAGTGGTTGTTCAGTTATGACCGACGCTTGGACCGACCGTAAGAGGAGTATCATGAACATGTGCGTCAATTGTATTGAAGGTATGATGTTTTTTTTGCTTAATGGTAAATTTCATATATTTTTTGCTTAATGGTAAATTCATATATTTTTTTGCTTAATGGTAAATTCATATATTTTTTGCTTAAGGTACAAGTTTTCATTCTTCACAAGAAGCTTCAATAGATGCACACACTGGAGAATATATATTCCATTACGTTGACAAGTGCATTGAAGAAATTGGCCCAAAAGTGTAGTTCAAGTTGTGACGGATAATGCGTCGAACAACATGGCGGCCGCCAAGTTATTGAAGGAGAAGAGGCCTACTATTTTCTGGACCTCGTGTGCCACTCACACAATAGATCTTATGCTTGAGGGGATTGCTAAAATTCCGAAGTTCAGAAATGTGATCGACAAAGCAAAGGCATTCACAGTGTTCATTTATTCTCATCATAGGAAATTGGCTATGATGAGAAAATATACAAAAAGACGTGACATAGTGAGACCGGGTGTGACTCGATTTGCAACGGCATTCTTGACTTTGCAAAGTATGTTTGAGAAGAAGCATCAATTTCATGCAATTGTGGGTTCTTCTGATTGGGAATCAAGCAAATTGTGTCATGGTACCGCAAAAGGAAAGAAAGTCTATGCCATTGTGGTAAGTGCAAGCTTTTGGTTGGGTGTAGCACTATGCTTGCGATTGTTTGCTCCATTAGTCAAGTTACTTAGACTGACCGATGGAGAAAAGAAGCCATCAATGGGTTTTATTTACGGGGAGCTCAAGCAAGTAAGAGAACAAGGTTGTGTTTCAAAACAATGAGATGAGCTATAGGCCGATCATTGAAATCATCGATTCAAAAGCCACCGGCCGTCTTGATAGCCCCTTGCATTTGGCGGGCTACTTACTAAATCCTTATTATGCATATAAGGATACTAGTAGCTTTGATGATCCAACACTTAATGATGGTCTTATACAATGTGTTGAGACTTTCTTCTCCGACGATTTGGACATGCAAGATCGAATCATGAACGAGGAGCTAGGAAGATACAAGATGAGAGAGGGTTCATTTGGAAGAGCCTTAGCACTAAAAGGATGTACAAACAATGATGACAAGTATAATCCAGGTATAATTATTTAAAAATGTTTGTCTTAAGTTTCATTGAAATTTTATTTGCTACTAATTTACTTTGATCAATAGTACTTTGGTGGTCAAACTATGGAGGTTCTACTCCCAACTTGTTGAAAATTGTAAAAAGAATTCTAGCTTTAACAATTAGTTCTTCCGGATGTGAGAGAAATTGGAGCACCTTTGAAGGGGTAAGTTTAATATAATTATAATTAGTTTTTTAACAACTAGATCTTTCCTTGCAATATCTAACTTTGTAGTTTATATTTTTTTTATGTAGATACATACAAAGAAGAGAAATAGGCTAGATGTGGAAAGGTTGAACAATCTAGTCTATGTGCAATTTAATGCAAAACTTATAAACAAGAAGAAAAGAGAAGTGACAGATGATGTACTACATTCTAGTGAGCCAATCCATACTCAAGGATGGGTTGTAGAGGGTGGAGATGATGATGAAGATGATAGTGGACCACATGAGGGACTTACTTGGGCAATGGTTGGACAAGCATCGGGTGCGGACGACTACTTACAACCTAGAAGAAGTAGCAGAAATGTCGTGCCAGAACAAGTTGAATCAGAAACCGAAGATGAAGGAGATGAGGACATTGAGTGTGAATCTGATGGTCCTTCTATGGCTTTTGTTGATTATGAAAATGAAGAAGTGGGATCCATGCCGACGGACACTTAGAAGAAAGAGAGGAGATATTCTTATTTTGTTGCTATAATATTGTTAGCTACTTGAATTATGTTTGAACTTGTAGTCTTGTCTATGTTGTCTTGAACTATGAATTTGACTTTGTTTACTTATTATGAGAAACTTTAAATTTGGAGTATAATTTTCACTTTAGCATATTTTAATTCCTATGTTTTTTGCGATGACCGCCTAATATTAGAAGGCCGCCTAGGCGGTAGGTGGCCACCCGCCTACCGCCTAGCGCCTTTTACAACCTTGTTTAGTATGTATCTATAGTATATACCTATATATTTATGTCAAGCCTTTGATTTTTGATTATGCCTTTTGGACTCACCAATGCCCCTGCCATGTTCTGCACCCTCATAAATGAGCTATTTCACCCGTACTTAAATGACTGGTGGTATACTTGAATCATGAGCTATAGCCAGCCGTTAAACGATCACGTTAGCCACCTCCGGACTTAAGGCGCGTAGCGGTCTCGAAGAGCCTCTATGTAAAGAAAGAAAAAGACTCCTTTGGACAGACGGAGATCCTATTCCTAGGGGGCCATTGGATAGGTGATGGCTTGATCAGGATGCTCTTATTGTCACGTGGGTGCACTGATTAAATGAGACAACCAAGGCTTAAAACCAACCCTAGGTAAGACATAAAGTAGAACGAGATGATCTATCTATGCGAGGTTAAAAATCCATAAGAAAAGGATAATCTTCTTATTCTGTAGATTGTGACTGGACACCACATCAATGAGGACTGCGCTATGCAACAAGGTAACGGGCACAACCAAGGTAAGTATAGGTTTTGTTCATCGGTGCAGGATGAAATTGGTCTTAGGGACTGAGGAGCTCTCTTCAAGGCTTATTGGGCCTAATGCCAAAGAGGTGCAGAACCAAACCAGGTTCCTATTACTCTCCCTGATATAGAGCGTGAGGCTGCTTCTCGGATGCTACGAGCTTGACGCACCTAAGCTCAGACTTTCTGCCTGCTATCCTTCCCCGGCACAAAAACCTAATGAGAAAAAATCTATATATATATATATATATATATATATATTTTTTTTTTTATATAGATTTATATATATATATATATATATATATATATATATATATATATATATATATATATATATATATTAACTAAATTTTCTTATTCGGTTTTTGGTTTTGAACCGAAACCGAAACCTTTTTTTTTTTTTTTTTAGTATTTTGAAAACCGAAACCGAACCGATTTGATTCGGTACGGTTCAATTTTCGGTCCAAAACCAGATTATGCTCATCCCTATTTGTTGGCACCATAATCATTTTTTTAACTCTGATATTCTTTAGTTCCTCTTATCAAGACCGTCTACCACAATTTTCCCTGAGCTTTAGGTCATGTTGCAAGTTCATGTTACTCGGAAGGAAGACTGATGGTTCTCTCTGTTTGGTTGTCAGGTCATCAGCATCAAAGGTGACGAGCTGATTCTTGAAGCCTTCAAACGCATGAGGGACAACCGAATTGGTGGGCTCCCAGTGATAGAGGGGCCTAATAGAAAGATTGTTGGTAGTATAAGCATTCGAGACATCAGATTCTTGTTGCTCAGGCCTGAGATCTTCTCCAGCTTCAGGTATGATCATAGAATGATGTCATGCTGGTCGATTTATACGTTTTTCACAGACATGAGAAACATGTCTAGTGGACCCTTGTAGAAATTGCTTACATCATACTGGTGGGGAATCTTTTTTCTCTCGTCTTTATTTGTTTTGATCTCTTGTATCAGGCATCTAACCGTGATGGATTTCATCAAGGCCAAGTTCTCAGTGAGCTTAGTATCAGGGAACACACTGGCATCACCAGTAACCTGTGCACCGGATGCGTGCCTCGAAAGCGTGATGGAGAGCCTAGCTTCAAGATGCACTCATCGGATTTATGTAGTAGAAGGCGATGACTGTGAAGTGGTTGGCATAGTGACCCTTAGGGATATCATCTCTTGCTTTATCTATGAGCCCACAGGTTATTTCGATAACTACTTTGGTGTTGCCGTGAAGGAAATGCTGAAGCAGTGATGTGCTCCAAAGCCGTAAGTATACACAATCCTCATTTTAAACAGATCTTACTTCGCTTAGTGGAAGTGTGTAATTCCCAGGAGACTGTTGGGTTTTAGGTGAAGAACGACCGCCATGTGGTCGTCAGGTTTGAATAAAACGTTCTGGTTTTATAATTTACATAATCAGTGTCCTGTATATCAGTCAGTTTTAACAAAATGAAGCGTATATCAGTCGGTTTTTAACAAACTGACGTGAAATATAATCTCCTTTTCGATATTTCTTGTTTCTTTCAAATTTGTTGCGTCTTTTAGAGGCTTCTGGTAAGTCATTGCAGATTTATGGTTGAAATGAATCTGTTCTGCTGAGTATGTACTTAAAATTGTTTGTGCTATCTGGTGTTCTTGTTAGAATTCTCGACTTAGCTTAGTGTGTTCAGATATTGTTTGATGTTGACGACATTCTTATGTTTGATGATGTGCCTAGCTAATCTCTTGAAGACATCATTAACTAATGTCTTCCTGCATCTTATGAAGACATCATTAACTAATGTCTGGGAGATTAATATTAAGACACACTTTAGTTCAAGTCTTGTACTTCAGAAGTGTCTTCTTTTACAGGTGGAACGATGCTATGGTCATGCTAGAAATATGTAGAACCCACCAACAAACTCTGTTCAATATGACAAAATCAGCAAAAATCGACTCTTAAATTCTTCAATTTGAAATGTTCGTGAAACTATGAATAATAAATGGATTTGACGAGAATATGATATCATATTAAAGGAAGAAGATAGAAACAAGATGACTAATGCTTAATAAACGTTCCGGTAAATAGGATATTATAACAATCTTTCAGAATATAAACAATAAATGGATTTGTGTAAGAGTTTAGGTTAACACTAAATCCCAACATGTTAATAGTATTAATAAGGCGTCAACCGAATGAATTACTATATTTCATAAGCTTAACGGGACATTTGCTACGCAAAATACTACATAGTCGGAGATTCTATATTTTCGAAAATCAAATTCTCTGAAAAATTATGTTCCCATGTTTGGTTAATGTATAAATATTCCTTAAAACAATATTAGTTCGTATAAGAATTATATATTTCTGGAAAAGTGCGGTTTGAACTATTGATTTACGTAATTGGAAATAACTAATTAAGTTTACGACGAAACCTAGAAATCGATTACTGATACAATTTGAGTACATCTATGGGATAGGCCTCAACATAAACTGTTGAGTAACGGCAGTTGTTGAGTAACGACAGCAAGTGATCGAGTTTATTAGTTCCTCGTAGAAAATAATTGACTCTAGAGATATGGTAATATGGAGAAGACAAAATTGTTTATATTTCCGAAAACAATATAGTTCATATAATACAAGTAATATATTTTTTATTGATGATTAAATATATATCATAGTTGTTATTATGTGTTTGTGATTTTTTGTAGCATAGTTGGTTTGTTATTATTCAAGAGACCGTAGTTCAAATCCTATTGACATCATATTTTTTAGAAAATCTAAATCCAAATAGAATATATAGTATTTTACATACCAAACGCCTCCTAACGGTAACTTACACAAGGCAAACCAAGGTACATAATGTATATGATGCATAGGCCAAAAGACCACAAACTTGGTATTCTTGTACAAGATCAGGAAAAGTTAGGCATAGAGATGTATGTAATGTAGCACAAAAATGGCTCTACAAAACAAACAAACAAACAAACTCAATTGCTAAAAAGTCAGTAGATTCCTTTCCGGTAGGTCCAAAAGCCAAAGATCTTATCCGTATCCCTCATACTGACTGCAGATGATGTGTGGGTACTAACTTAATTAGGTCTGATCTCACTGCCATCTTCAGGTTGAGTTAGCTACGTTGGTAAGACTGACTGATAGTGTAATAATGTTCACAGAAGTTTTAACTGATATTGGTATAAAAAAGAGAGACAGAAGAAGTAAAACCAAAAAAAGAAAAGAAAAAAAGAAACCCTATGTTCCCCCACAAATTTAATCAGCCAAAGGAGATTTGATAAAGTAGGCATAAGCATAGATAGAATCTAGGAAGCAGATACACTTCAATAATCTGGGTCGTGTTGTTGGTCTATTTGCAAACAATCGATGGAAAAACTCAGTTACAATCCCTAAGAAGAGATGCAAAGAATGCAGTTGCAATCCCTAAAAAAGAGATGCAAATAATGCAGTTGCAATCCCTAAAAAAGAGATGCAAATAATGCTGATTGCGTAGCCTAAACGATTAAAAAAAAATCGAATCGCGTTTGCAATAGCGGTTTCTCGAAGGCAACAAGAGATGATCAACAACAGTTGAGTCTCAGATTCTCGAAGGCAACAGAAAGAGGAAGGAAGAAGAAGAGCGGATCTCGCTGGGGTGTTGAACACCGGCGCTCAAAGCTATACCCGCAGTACGGATAAGCTCCCAGGAACCAGCAAGTTCAGGAGAACTTCTGGAACGCTCGTAAGTCAATATTTGAGACTTGAACGGGCTTCCTGGACTTAACAGACTCCCTCAACTCTCTTCTTGGTGCCTCTTTCAAAGGAGGCCAAGGGGCTCTATTTATAGAGTGGAGTTGAGACTTCACCTCTTCTCCTATCCGATGTGGGACTAAAATACCAATACTCAAAAATAGAGTTTGATATTTTAGATCATCCCACAATCAGCATAGAAGTGTGCCAGTCCACGCCTACCCCCCGAACCCTCCCGTGCATGCACGAGACATCTTGGAGTCCGCGTCCGAGTCCGAGTCCGCACAACAAAAATTAACTTGCATCCTTGTTGGATTTAATCCTTTTTCCTTCTAGGAAAATACTTCCACATGGCACAAACTTGTGCCCCACTACACCTCATGTGCACACCTCAACACAAGCAATGCATTATATTGAGATACTCACCATTTGGTGTAGCCGATGTGGGACTATCTTTTCTAGTCCAAAGGCAAAAACACCAACAATCCCCCACATATCTCAATATATGGGTTGAGCGTTCCCCACAGTGATTGTCCATCATGCATTAGGAGAGATGTCGCTACGACTTGAATCTTCCCGCATAGGTTAAATAACAGCATGATACAAGAATGGACTAAGCCTTGAATTCTGCACCATAACTGCAATTCTTCCTACTCACATAGTGACATCAACTGTGCTTCTGGCTGCACATTGAAGGCCTTGTGCCAGCCTGGTTTCAGTGTATAATTTTTGGGCGTCTACAAGTTTACCCTCAAGAGACGGCCTGATATCTCTGTCCATACACTATAGGTGAGTTCTATATAAAGAGTCATTGGCATGAAGCATTGCGCTTCTTTGCGGTGCTACGCCGCTATGACATGGCTAACAAAGCCGAGGCATTACCCCTACCTGGGAACCTCATGGTGGAGTCACCCCACTGTAGCATGGAGTTGTAACACTCCTTTGTGGTTGTTGCGCCACCATGTTTCCTGTAAAGCATAACAGACCTTCACTCAGTCTGAGAACTCATTAAGGTATTATGCCATCCTTCTCACAGGATCAATTTTCCGTAGAAAATTCATAGTAGACAACAGTGGTTCTGGGTCCGAAACCCTTACATGTTCCGCAGAACAAGTGCCCACTGTTAACTAATATTTTTCCAGTCAATAGTCCTCCCTTGAATCAAAAAATTAGATATCTGGTAGATTTCTCTTTGAACCAATAACATAAAATTTATTGATAGGATTATAATGACACAATATTAGAATGCCTTCAAGCCCATCTTCCTTGCTGTGTCCTCGACCAGCTGACGCTTGAGACCCTTCGTGAACGGATCCGCCAGGTTTTCCTGACTCCGAACATCGATCACTGCAATGACGCCCCTTTTATGAGATCGTTCACTGCTCTGTGCTTCAACCGCACAGTCCTCTTCTTCCCGTTGAAGAGTTCATTTGATGCCACTGCTGCTGCCGCCTGGTTGTCACAGTATATCGGAATCGCCGGTATCTGAGCCCCAACCATTGGAAGGTCATACATGAGCTCCCGAAGCCACTCTGCTTCATCTGCTGCAGCGTCCAATGCAAAGAATTCAGATTCCATGGAGGAGCGAGATAACATAGTCTGCTTCTTCGACTTCCACGATATAGCAGCTCCACCCATGGCGAACACATATCCACCTGTGGAATATTCGCTCTCCACCTCTGAACACCAGCTAGCATCACTGAAGCCTTCCACTACTGACGGATCTCCGCTGTAGTATAGTGCATATGTCTGAGTCTTCTTGAGATATCTCATAACACGCTTCACAGCTTTCCAATGCTTTACGCCTGGATTGCTCGTAAATCGACTCAACATTCCCACTGCAAAGGCTATGTCAGGCCTTGTGGCAGTAGTAGCGTACATCAAACTTCCGATGACGCTAGCGTACTCCAACTGCCTGACGCTCTCCTTCGAATTTGGCTCCAGTTTCAGATCACTCCTGTACGGTGTATCAATAATAGGAAGATCTTGATACCCGTAGCGAGAGAGCATCTTCTCAATGTAATGAGACTGTGACAGCGCTATTCCAGTGCCTGTCCGGATGATCTTGAGCCCCAAGATTACGTCGGCATCCCCCAAGTCCTTCATACTGAACTTGGTCGAGAGAAAATTCTTTGTCTCTGTGACGCAGCTTAAATCCGTACCTAGGATTAGCATGTCGTCCACGTATAGACAAACGATTACTCCTCTTCCGTCAGCAAACTTCGTATAGACACACTTGTCTGTTTCACTGACCCTGTAGCCATTTGACCTTATCACCTTGTCAAACTTCTCATGCCACATTTTGGGAGCTTGCTTCAAACCATACAGAGACTTCATCAACTTGTAGACTTTGTCTTCCAGACCTCTGACGACAAAACCTTCTGGTTGTTGCATGTAGATCTCTTCGGTCAGCTCGCCATTAAGGAATGCCGTTTTCACATCCATCTGATGTATCACCAGCTTGTGTATTGCTGCTAAAGCAATTAACAATCTGATAGTTGTCATCCGAGCTACTGGAGCATAAGTGTCAAAGTAGTCGATCCCCTGCTTCTGAGCAAACCCCTTGGCCACTAGCCTGGCCTTGAACTTGTCAATGGTTCCATCTGCTTTCATCTTCTTCTTGAAGATCCATTTGCATCCGATGGGTCTTGCTCCTTCTGGTAGGTCGACCAATACCCATGTGTTATTGGAGGTGATTGAGTCAATCTCGTTGTCAATCGCCTCCTTCCAGAATATAGCATCTCTGGTCTTCATCGCCTCATCATAGGTAAGCGGATCTGCTTCCACATGATAGGTGACGAAGTCATCTCCGAAGTCTTTCGGCCTCCTCGCTCGCTTAGTTGACGGCTCAGCGAGTTCTGGTTCAGCTGGTGTCTCCTCGACAACAACTCCATCTTGGACTACTGGTTCGATAAAGATCTCTGTCTGCTCCGCACCCTCATTATTCTCCGGAATGTCCGCGAGAACAATGTTCTTGTGCCTTGCAAACTTTTCTTCAAAATATTCAGCATCGCGAGATTCGATGATATGATTTGACTCGATATCAAGGAATCTCCGAGCATCACTCTTCTCGACATACCCCAGGAAGATCGCCTTAGTAGTCCTTGTCCCCAGCTTCTGAATCTTTAGATCCGGGAGCTTCACATAAGCCAGGCACCCCCACACTCGAATGACATTCAGGTTGGGTCTGACTTTGAACCAGAGTTCATGAGGAGTTATGTCGGAAGTTGCATACGGCACTCTGTTCAGAATGAAAGTGGCCGTTAATGCAGCTTCTCCCCAATAGCACTTTGGGAGACCCGCAGTCAACATCATAGAATTCATCATCTCTGTCAACGTTCTGTTCTTCCTTTCTGCTACTCCGTTGGATTGTGGAGAATACGGAGCCGTCGTCTCGTTGATGATTCCATGTTCTTTGCAGAATGATGAGAATTCATGAGACCTATATTCCCCACCTCGATCACTCCTCAGCCTCTTGAGTTGTTGTCCAGTTTGCCGTTCAGCCTCGGCCCTGAACTCCTTGAACTTCTCGAATGCTTCGTCTTTAGATTTGAGTAAATAGACGAAGGCATACTTGGAGAAGTCATCGATGAAAGTAATGAAATACTTCATCCCGGCCTTTGTAGAGAATTGTTTGAAGTCACAGATATCTGAGTGAACCAACTCCAGAAGATCTGTGCTTCGATGGACCCTGTGGAAGGGTTTCCTAGTGATCTTCGTCTGAGCACATATCTCACATTTCTCTACCTTACCCCCACACTTGGAGATAAGTCCTAGACTAGATATTTTGTTTATTCGCTTACAATGAACATGTCCTAGTCTATTATGCCACAACTCAAGAGAGTAATTCAAACTAGTGATAGCATTGACATTATTATGCTGGGTTACAACAAGCTGAATTTTGTACATTCCTTCAGTCTGAAAAGCTTTCCCGAAGAAAGTACCCTTCTTGGACATCACCATTTGGCCAGCATTGATGTCCATCCTCAAGCCTGCGTTGCAGAGCAGGCTCTCAGAGATCAGGTTCTTTGCGATTGCAGGAACATGCTTCACACCTTGAAGCGTCAGAATGTTCCCCGATGTAAGCTTCAGCTCCACCGTCCCGATCCCCAGTACTTCAGCTTGTGCCTGGTTCGCCATCATGACTTTCTCGGAAGTAGGCTCATAGGAGACGAACCAGTCCTTGTCTGAACAGACATGACATGTCGCGCCAGTGTCTATCCACCAGTCCAAGTCTGTCCCCACAGTTGCAACCTGTGCTATCATGGCAACCTGATTAGTAACCAAAGAAACCTTGTTAGGCTCACCTTGCTCTTTGGGCTTGGACTTGCATTCACTTTTATAGTGACCCTTCTTGCCACAGTTGAAGCAAGTCACATGGGACTTGGACTTCTGTTGCTTGAATCCTGGACCCTTCACTTTCAGATTCGAGAAGTCCTTCTTCTTGTGGTGAGAAGCCGCCTGCTTCCCTTTGTTCTCTCTGGTGGCTTGAACCAGATTCGCCGTTGCTAGTTGCTTGGACAGGGTGTCCAACTTCTGTTGAGAGCGCATCTCGTCCTCAACATGAATCTCGCTGAGGAGATTATCCAGGCTAATCTCCATCTTCTTCCTATGCATCCTTGCATAGATGTTGCTCCATCCTGGAGGAAGTTTTGCCACGATCCCTCCAACGACGAACTTGTCGACGAGGGGCATGCTATCGTCCTCCAGTTTCTGGCGCAGCTTCAGGAACTCTTTCACTTGGGGCAGCATGGTCTTCTCGTCTTCAAAGACCCATTTGTGGTATTTTTCAACCATGAACATCTTCGACCGGGCCTCGTCGTCGTCATACAGCTTCCCCACGGACTCCCAGATCTCTTTGGCAGAAGTCCTCTTTGTGTAGGACTCGGCCAGAGAGTCTTCCATGGAATTCAGGATCAGCAGCCTGCATATGCTGTTATCCTTTTTCCACTTCGTCTGCTTGCTCGTAGCAGCGGCCAGAACAGCAGCAGATCCTGTTGCTGGAACGATTGGTTCTTCCTCATCCAACACGTGATCAACATCCACGAGTTGAAGGTTCAGAGTCACCTTTCGCTTCCAGATCTGGAAGTGTTCGCCGTCGAATTTCTCCAACTTGTTAAAGCCGGTATCGACAAGCGAAGCACGAGTGTTTTCCATCGAATCGTATAGCTTTGAGATTGTTGGTCTATTTGCAAACAATCGATGGAAAAACTCAGTTGCAATCCCTAAGAAGAGATGCAAAGAATGCAGTTGCAATCCCTAAAAAAGAGATGCAAATAATGCAGTTGCAATCCCTAAAAAAGAGATGCAAATAATGCTGATTGCGTAGCCTAAACGATTAAAAAAAAATCGAATCGCGTTTGCAATAGCGGTTTCTCGAAGGCAACAAGAGATGATCAACAACAGTTGAGTCTCAGATTCTCGAAGGCAACAGAAAGAGGAAGGAAGAAGAAGAGCGGATCTCGCTGGGGTGTTGAACACCGGCGCTCAAAGCTATACCCGCAGTACGGATAAGCTCCCAGGAACCAGCAAGTTCAGGAGAACTTCTGGAACGCTCGTAAGTCAATATTTGAGACTTGAACGGGCTTCCTGGACTTAACAGACTCCCTCAACTCTCTTCTTGGTGCCTCTTTCAAAGGAGGCCAAGGGGCTCTATTTATAGAGTGGAGTTGAGACTTCACCTCTTCTCCTATCCGATGTGGGACTAAAATACCAATACTCAAAAATAGAGTTTGATATTTTAGATCATCCCACAATCAGCATAGAAGTGTGCCAGTCCACGCCTACCCCCCGAACCCTCCCGTGCATGCACGAGACATCTTGGAGTCCGCGTCCGAGTCCGAGTCCGCACAACAAAAATTAACTTGCATCCTTGTTGGATTTAATCCTTTTTCCTTCTAGGAAAATACTTCCACATGGCACAAACTTGTGCCCCACTACACCTCATGTGCACACCTCAACACAAGCAATGCATTATATTGAGATACTCACCATTTGGTGTAGCCGATGTGGGACTATCTTTTCTAGTCCAAAGGCAAAAACACCAACACGTGTCGGACATGTATAAAACATAACCGAGCGACTCCAACAAACTTAATTTAGGACAGACCAAAATAGGTACCGTGTTCTTGTCGCCATGTCGCCGTGTCGTGTAATTAATATCCATTTATGTGCAACATAGCATACATAGAATTCACTTGGACAAAGAGCAATTGTCAAAACATAGGAGCTGTCACACCTAGGAGGAACACCTATGTTGTAGTATCTTACCGTACACGATACACATATTACGATCCAATACGATATACCGCCACTTCGTTACGTATTGGTTGATTTGATACCACCGGTGTATCATATAGCTCATAGGTAGTGTCATTTTTTTTATACTTTTGAGTGATAAAATGTGTACTCAAGAATCTGAATTCTGGACTAGATATATAGTTCCGTAAAAATGAAACAAATAAAAAAAATATGGAAAAGTTAATATTAAATGATGTTCTTTTATGGATTTAAAAGTATAGAGCTATACTCCTAGAGTTACTCAAACATATAATTATAGGCAATACACAATATGATACACAAGCAAATCCATACACAACATGTATCTCGAGTTGCCAACCTAGGTCACAACAGCTAGCTTTAATTGTGGCATTCTATTTCCTATTATGCTTTAGTTTGTAGCAGAACTGTACCTTGATAAGTAGCTCTTCAAATTCAAGAAGCTCAGCAGGTTTTGCAAATCTATAATTATTTCCATCGCAATCAGGCATTTGTTACGAGCTTTTAGAAGTGTTGTGATGTGCATGTTAGCACAGGGTTAATTTCTTTTGGTTGATCAATGACATTAATGTTTCTTCCTCCATCTCTACAGTACGTAGCTAGGTGCTGATGTTGAGATGATGACTAGATCTGTTGTACCTTTCGTAATATAGCTTGGCTAATGTCTCAGCGACTCATTTGTAGAAAGAAAACTAAAGATCAATGATTCACTTTTCGGAAATGATATTTTACCCGCGGTTTTTGACCTTAACCGCAAAGCCACGTGGCAACCAACCATTGGTCCCTCCTATTATCACCATATTCCACGGTTTCCACCCCTTTAAAATTCGGACTAGAGAGCCAATGAAAGGTCGTCACGTGTTATGTGGTCTCATCCGCGGTTACAAACCGCACATGCATAGGTTTATCATTTAAAAGGGAGTAGTTCAGTGTTTTAGTCCGAGTTGTGCTCTACATACAGTACATTTTAGTGGATTATCTTTCCACATGCTTATTAAATTGCTGTAGTGATTATGTTTAGCATCATTCCTATCTCACTGTTTTTAACTAGTGTTGATGTAAACTAGTTGGGAGCAGGCTCTTGCTTCTTTTTTGCAGTAGTTTGACCCTCATATTTGTGATTCAACAATCATCACTGCTGTGCAATTCTCAAGTTAAGAGGAGCTGAATTAAGACACTAGCTCTACAA
Organism: Iris pallida; assembly: GCA_029216955.1. Taxonomy (NCBI): domain Eukaryota; kingdom Viridiplantae; phylum Streptophyta; class Magnoliopsida; order Asparagales; family Iridaceae; genus Iris; species Iris pallida. The sequence goes on along the minus strand of JANAVB010030220.1, from coordinate 47,004,227 downwards.
AACCATTAAGTTTAGTTAGGCTAATTATGGGGATTCAGATTTTTGTAAGCAAAATTGCTAGCTACAACAATCCTTCTTCAAACATTCAAATCTAATTTTTCACTCCTAGTCTAAGTCATTAATCATGACCTGCCATGGGAAGCTTCTTTGTTGATTCCACATCTATTAGGTAGTTTTGCAGTTTGACGTGTTGACATCGGTGCGAAGTTGAGCAGAGACGGAGCCATATAGGGGCTGTTGTGCATGGACGGATTTACTGGTGGGCTGCGGCGGGCTGTAGTCTACAAAGATTCCACGGATCGATGTTCCTATAATTACTATAGAATCTCAACATCCTGCAAAGATTATACGAATTGCATTTGATGAGGATGAACTTGAACGAGATCCTGCACTACGTATTCCAATATGAAAGCATACGGTTTATAATCAAGATGAAGTTAATTAGACGTGCTTATATAAAATGGGGACCAAATCAACCTATCTTGGCCGATTATCCGAGGACTAAAACCGGAATTCAAAACCGACGATTTCAACAAAGTTGGTTTATAAAATTTTCCTGGTTAGAGTACTCTATTTCAAAGGATGCGGCATTTTGCTTTCCGTGCTTTGTTTTTCAAGATTGTGAACCTCTACATCCTATATTTACTGTTGAAAGTTTCAATAGCTGAAAACGAGTAAATAATGGAGCCAAATGTGTATTCTTGGCACATATAGGATGTCCAACTTCTCCACACAACAATGTTGTGAGAAATGTTGAGGCATTGAAGAATACATCTCGACACATCGACAAAGTCATGAATGCTCAAAGTTTGAAAAATATTGAGAGAAATAGATTGTGTCTTAAGACTATACCATTGATAGTATTCGTTGGCTTACTTTACATCAAAATACTCTTTGTAACAAGATGAAATATGAGTACTTGAGCGATTCAATGGTTGTCTACATCTAAAAAAAATAACAAAAATGATCGATAAAGATTCGATAATATATGCTTTTGCTTATTGGAAGGATATCGAAGAGTCCAATTTCGCTAGTAAGTGTCTAAAATTAGTATTTATTATTCTGTCATTCTCTTTAATTAATATGATGAATATTTATGTAGGTTTTGTACCTACTAATGATGCTTCCTTAATGGCTCTTGTGGATGTGCCATCAAAAGAGATGGAAATCATATTTACTTCTAGGATGGGGTACCATTTTCATGGCTATTAATTTGTTGTATTTTGGAGGAGACAAATATGAGATTATTTATTACAGAGTTATTTTGGAGCACTTAAGCTGCTGTCAAATAGTCTAAGATGCTTTTCGTTTGATCTTTAACTCTTAGCTCTTTATTGTACTACGAACTTATTTTGGAGCACTTCTTAGCTGTTTACTTATATTGGGTAAGCAACAAGTGAGCTTGTTTTGGTTGAAGGTAGTTGAATCATTTTTAGTTTATTGTACATGTACGAATATAACTGATCATTTTTAGTTTATTGCTTACTCTTAGGCCTCGTTTGGTTACCGGAATTTGAGCTTGAGAAAGGAAAATGATTCCTTTCCTATGTTTGAGAGCCAAAGAAAAGTTGTTGGAAAGGAAAAATGATTCCCAAGAGATAGAAAAATAGGGAGAAAAGTGGTTCCTCCCATTTATCTAAGGAATCACTTTCCCTCCAACTTTTTCGCATTTATTACAAAAAAATTTGACCAAAATATCCATGTTCATAATATTATTTACCATTTTTATTCATATTATCTTTTAGACAAAAATATTTCTGAGTAATAATTATTTTTATTAGCACGATGGTATTTTTGAAAAATTGACTTGATTTTGTTTCCTTTCGTATCATTAGTAGTTGGGACTCTCCAATGCAATTTGGAGCCCAAAATTTTTAAAAAAAGGTAAATGTAGAATGGGTTGGGTTTGTATGAGAATAGTAGGAAATGATAAAGTGAGCTCCGGTCCCAAAAATTGTGTGGTCAAAAATTAATGTAGGAAAAAAATAATATAAAGTTTAAAATCTAGAAAGTTTGGCTCCAAATTGGAACTTACTATTCTACAAAACGAGTTTCTACAATCTAGAATCTAGAAATTGGGAGGCCCAACCCTTAGCACCCATGGATGGGTTGGAACCGAAATTGTAGAAATTGGAACTAGGATTGAGACTTATTATTCTACAAAATGAGCTCCTACATTCTAAATCTAGAATCTAGAAAATGGGATGGGCCTTACTAATGATCCTCTTACAAACACCAAACACTATAATGAAAATTAAAGATATATTCCGGCTATAATTCCGATCTTTCCAAACACCGGAAAGAAAAGTTTATAGGAATTATAATTTCCTAAAGGAAAGGAAATACCAAGGAATCAGTTTCCTTTCCTTTCCATTCCGCGAACCAAACGAGGCCTTAATGTCCCTTATAGTAGCAATTTTATTGCTTATCCGCTTCTTATTACTCATATTGGATGAAAAATTCTCATTTATGATGGCAGTTGGAGATATTTGGGATTCAAAGATCATGTTCATCAATTTTACGTTCAGTTCGGAATAAATTAAAATTCTGGCTCCGTCTCCTTTGTTTTAGTATAAGTCAGCCTATACCTAACCTACTCTAACTTCTGGTTGCGCTCCTCCTTGAGGATGTGTTACTAATACAGCCGAATGATCAATGATATGGATGGATGGATGAAGGGGCGGAGCCAGAATTTTAGAGTAGGGTAGGCTAGCTAATATTTACTATAAGGTTCTAAAATTTTATGCCAAAAATTCGGCAGAATTTTTTTGTAAATTCGATGATTCCACAAAATTTTCTTTGTAAATTTATGCCTAAATTTTGGTAGTCTTTACTAATTGATGATTTTCCACCAAATATAATTGCTTCCATATATTCCAAAGATATACTACGTATTTCAAAAAAAAAAATATAGGAAAAAGAACTTTGCACTCCAAATTGTTAGGCACCAAGTGAGATATGAACATCTGTATCCTCAGTTAGAACTGAGTAGCTTTTTTGAATAACCAAGCGACCTGAAAATATATATAAAATCAGCTTGTAGAAGATAGTACCTAATTACCTATAAATCTATCAAGTCCATTTGCAATAGGCTTCAAGTAGATAAATATGTAATGGACACTTTTTTTTTTCAAACGCGTGCGGGCTCAGTATAATCGTGTGTCCCACGCACACGATTCTTGGCCTGTCGTATGGAACGACTTTTGGAGTACGGACGTAGTCCGTTGGCCTTATCATCATCACCGTACACACGCACCCAGCGCACTCCGTGCGCTCCAGAACTCCGCTCGGCAGTACACCGTCTTTCGACGGCACTTGATTTCATATAGGAAGATAAAAATTGTAGAAATAAGTATGTCCTCATAATGGAGTTGAGTCGGGACTGTCAAAGCTTCTCAGTTGGAACTTGGAGTACTGGAGTTGCTTGCATTAACGTCCCTCCGTCCCTGGATGGATGTGGGTTATTGATTTGGACGTCGTCTGTCGGCAACTTTGAGGGTTGAAGGAGCTTCCTCTCCCTTTCTTATATTGAGCACGTGCTCTAGACTTAGTTGTTGGTCCAAGAAGACGAAAACAAAAAATTAGATGTTCTACTTCAAATCCTCGTTTTCTAATTTGATGATTGGAGTGTAGCAAAGTAGTGGATAAGTAAGCCCATGCTTCATAATCCTTTTTTTATTTTATAAATTCATACTAAATCATAAATGAGAAGTTTTTAGCTATTAATGTTTTTATTTTTCTAGATGTCCGACGATACGCACGAAACTTACTGTACTCCTGTGACTCGATCCACTGGAGTTCGAATCTTATACATCTTCTCGGCAACCACAGCAGTCGTATTTATGTTTGTTAACTATTGAATTTTCTTTTAGTTGTGCTGCTTAGCTGTTGTCTTCAAGGAAACATCCTAGCATGCATCTTTCCTCCTTAGTTCCTAAGTTTCGTTTTTAAGTTTCCCAATAGGAAGTCGGGAAGTCGACTTACTCGAAAAGAGATGGTAGAGAGTGATTGTTTGACAAATGCGGATGATGCCTTCGAAGAAAAGTATGGTACGTACGTAGGCATGATCGAGTATATTATTGAGGAAAAATCGTTATCCCCGCTAGCTGCCTAGCTGGTCATTTTCGATCATTCTCTCGATCGTCGGCCGGCGGCTACAAGTTTGACGAATCTGAAGAACGTTAATGACCGACTAGTTTTGCTGAATTAATTAAAGACAAAATTTATTGGCACTCCATAATTTACTTCATAACAGTCCTTATTTTACGACAGCTTGACTTGATGTAATTTTTATTTAGGACAGTTTCACTTTTACTATGGCATGTCCAACCTTCGTTGGCAATCCTAACATAAAATTGGACTGTCCACAAAGTCGATCGTCCTACTTTATATTACGACTGTCAACTTTGTGGACAGTGCAAATCCAAACTACCCAAATCCTTTAGGACTGCCAACAAAAGTTGGCAGTTCTAACTACTTTATGTTAGGATTGTCAAGAATTGTCTACTTTGTTGATAGTTCAAATCTAAATATGTGAACTGTTTTCAAATAAAAATTTGAAGTGACAAGTTGTAAATAAATTGAAAAAAAATTGGACTTTTATAAAGTAAAATTTGAGGTGCCGATTAGGGGTAAGCAAATACCGACCGCTACCGAAAAATCGACCGAATACCGATTAAAAATATTCTGAAAAATCGAACCGAAATTATGTACCGATACCGAATTAGCGAATTGATTAAATTATGGTATAATGGTAGTGGTGACGATTTGAGTGTAATACCATACAAAAAATACCGAACACACACACACACACACACACACACACACACACACACACACACACACACACACACACATATATATATATATATATATATATATATATATATATATATATATATATACTTAGAATGTTTGTTCGGGTTTAATTTTATGTTACTCTTTTTTATTTTTATCTTTGTTTTAGTTAAGAATCAGTTTGTTAGAATTTAGAATAATTTTGGTGGACTTGAAGTTATGTTAAGAACGCTAAGAATTGAGTTTTTGATCTTTTGAACTTATATTTTTGTGTTTTAATATAATTTTGAAGTAAATTTTGGTGCGCTTAAACTTATACTAAGTATTAAACTTAGTGATCATTAATTTTGTAAGCTCTTTTTTAGGTGTTTGCGGCTTGTTACATATTATTCTAATAAATTTGATTAATTGCTTGCTTGGTAGAGTCTTAGTTTTGAAATTTAATGATTCCAAAAAAAGTAAAAAAATATTTTTCTAGATTAAGAGGTTCATATTAAGTGTGTTGATTGATCAAATATTAAATGTAAAATATCGATACTGAACAAAAATCAACCGAATATCGATTTAATCTAAATCGAAAAAATCGATTCTAAATAATACGATATTGATATTAATTTTATAATACTGATTAAAAAATTATTAAAAAATTTAATTAAATATCGATCTATTATACCGATGCTCATTCTGGTGCCGATTGAATTTTCTAAATAAATTGGTTGTGGTGGCTCTGGCTGGTAGCTAGCTACTAGAAAGAGATGGATGGAGAGTGAGTGATTGATTGCAGTACTACTACTACGTGGAGGTGCTAGCACTACCTAGTAATTGAATTGTGTCACGAGGTGTATAATATATTATATATAATAAGTTAACAGATTCCTTTAATCTACATGGATGGATTGATTGATTGATTGATTGATTGATATGGATATGCATGTCAAGGTCAGGGCCTAACTCTTTCAGGAGTAGTAACCGCTCTTCTTTCCACACTTGGATGTTGGAATTTCTGGAAGGTTTTTTTTTAGAGGCACCACCACTTCTACTAGAGGGCAGTCCAAATTTTTTTTAAAAAATTACAAGTTTGCCATAGGTTTTTGTTACTAGGGGACAGCCCAAAATTGACTATAAAAGCCAAATTTCTTTTATTTCTTCTCTTCCTCCACTCTTTACTTCTCTTCCTCCACTCTTTTTTTCTCCTCCTCATAGAAACCTAGAATTAACCTAACCTAGGTGAAATTGTCCCCCCACCTAAATTTGTTAAAGATAATAGTGTCAATCACTTCTCCCATTTATTTGTAAGTCGTCGAATTTATTTTTGTGTAATGTTTTAACCTAAATTTTACATATAAAGTTAAATTTTGTGTTTAATGTAGAGAGAAATAGAAAATGGAACAACCCGGACCATCAAATGCTGGATACTCTCCTCCTACAACGTCCGAAAAATACTTTGATGCATCGGAAGGCCTCGTGGTAACTACACTTTAACTTTATTTCGGATAAAAAATCGGATTTTGACACAGAGGACTGGCACTTCTCTGGCAGTCCCTCTCATGGATTTGGACTGCCAGGGATGTGGCAGTCCTATATATGTGAGGGACTGCCACATATGTGGCATTCCTATATATGTGAGGGACTGCCACATATGTGGCAGTCCTATAGATGTGGCAGTCCTTTTGACTTTTAACTTCTATTGTAGGAGTTGCGATCTTCCGATGTTGCGGTACATGCTCCAATTGCAACCGATGTAGGACATTTATTTTGGACCGATCTTTCGTTTCAATCAAGCGACGATGCGGTACAATGGTGTCGAGAAGTTGGACGGGAAAATAACTTAGTTCTAGTGATATCCAGATCGTGCCGAAATCGCCCGGGACGACACAGTGTGATGGTTGGCTGTGAAAGAGGTGGTGTCTTGAGATCGCACAAGAAAGACACAGTTATCCAAAATAAAGTTCCAAGAAAGAAAGCTGGAACGAGAAAATGTGGTTGTCCATTCACGATCCAGATTAGAAACGAAGAAGAAGGGAAGTGGTCAGTACAAGTGAAGAATGGAACCCACAATCATGAGATTGTCGAGACACTATTGGGTCATCCGTATGTCGGACGGTTGAACCCTACGGAGAAGAAGATAGCCGAAGACTTGTCCACTTCCGGTGTTGCACCGAGACAAATATAAGTCAGTACAAGTGAAGAATGGCCATTCTCCATGTAATTTAGCACGGAGAATGGTCATTCCAGTGTTAAAACGCAGGAGAATGACCATTCTCCGTGTAAATTAACACGGAGAATGACATTCTTCGTGTTTCTAACACGGAGAATGGCATTCTCCATGTAAATTAACACGGAGAATGACCATTCTCCGTGCTAAATTACACGGAGAATGGCCATTCTCCGTGTAAATTAAGACGGAGAATGGACATTCTCCGTGAAAATTACACGGAGAATGACCATTCTCCGTGCTAAATTATACGGAGAATGACCATTCTCCGTGCTAAATTATACGGAGAATGGCCATTCTCCGTGTAAATTAAGACGAAGAATGGTCATTCTCCTGCGTTTTAACAGTGGAATGACCATTCTCCGTGTAAATTAAGACGGAAAATGTCCATTCTCCGTGTTAGAAACACGGAGAATGGCCATTCTCCTGCATTTTATGGTCAGTTGAAACTTTGGAGGGCCATAACTTTTGACTAGGAGGTCGAAACAAGGTCCCGTTTGTCCCAAAACGAGCGTATCTTCGAGGAGGCTGAAAGTAACTGTTGCACAGTTAGACGGCCTTCCAAAATTTTAGAATCGCAAAAAAAAATGATGTTTGGACCTCCGTTTTAGCACTTTTGCCGAAATTTTAGAATCGCAAACAAATATTAATTCAATGATATGTAGTTGAAACTTGCTGTAACAACAAGTTTTAATTAGGACTGCCAGCACCCTGGCAGTCCTCCTTTTGTATATGACTGCCAGGGGGTGGCAGTCCTAATTGAAACTCTCTGTGACAGAGAATTTCACTTTCAAACTCTCATCACAGAGAGTTATAAATAGGACTGCCAACCCCCTGGCAGTCCTATACAAAAGGAGGACTGCCAGGGGGTGGCAGTCCTCTGATACTAAATCAAGAATATCAGGAATTGGTCAACAACTTTAGTTTCCAAACGTAAATAACAACTACATATCCAACATGTACGTAAATAACAACTACATATCCAACATGTACATAAATAACAACATAAATCACAACTACATATCAGACAAAATATCCAACTTCAAAAAAATAACATAAGTGTCAACTACATATCATTCAAAAGTCTGCCCAACAACTTAAGTTTCCAAACAACAAATATATTCTTCAAGTTTCAAACAACAAAAACATCTTTACAAAAATATCCAGATTACATCCAACTAATGATCATTCCACATCCAACTACATATCATGTCGGGTCTTTGAACGAGACTCCCTATTATTCATGAAGGGGAACTCGACCACGTCGTCGATGCGATCAAGCTCGTTGGTGACCGCAACACTAGTGTCACTTTGGCAACCTCTCCGGAGTGTCTGGGCCAATTCCTTCACCTTTTGAGACTATAAATGAAAGTATAAGTGAATTAAGTCTACAAACATGGAAATCTCAGTCTAATTACAAATACAGAACTCATGTCCTCACCAACCCAGCATACAAGACATTTTTGGAAGGAAGAACTCTAATTGCTCCGATGGCCACGGGATCCGGGTTTGTAGGGTTTGACAACTTAGGATGTCCGACCCTCAGATGGAGCAGAACCACCTTGACGTGGTGGTAGGAGTTGGCTAATTGGCTCGTCGTCGTCATCACTGGAAGAAGGAGAAGGAGTACGAGCTCGTTGCTTCGACCGAGCTTGTGGTCCCGGTGGCGGTCTCCGTGTCCCAGACCGACCTTGGCGAGCCGGTTCGGAAATTGTAATCGGACGCTCAAGAGGACGTTCCGTGCGTTCCTTCCGCTTTGACGCGGTGGGGCGTATTCTTTTTGGTGCGTCCGGAGGACTGTTACCCCTATAGAACAATGGATTGTGCGACCGCACAGTTAATAAATAATACAAACTAAATAGAACTGTTACCCCCTATCCCCCACCCCCAGACCATAACTAAAACTGAGTACAGTAGGACTGCCAGGCATGTGGCAGTCCAATTGCACACAAGGACTGCCACAGTCCTGACAGTCCTCTATTGAAAGAGGACTGCCAGGACTCTGGCAGTCCTTGTTTACATGTGGACTGCCACATGCTTGGCAGTCCTACTGTACTCAGGGCCAACAGACAAACGACTCGCTAGTTTGTCGTTTTCTAGGATTATGGTTTGAAGAAAAATTTTGGGTTTGTCGTGTTCGAAAATGCCATTCATAAACCCTAAAGACATTCTAAACCTAAATTATCAAAAGTTTTTAGACAATTAAAACTATTCTAGGGTTTCGAATAGAATGTAGAAAATTATAGAAGAAATTAGGAAAGAACGTACGTAGAATCCGATTTCTTCAACTTGCGTGTCATCTCGTCGAATGTAGGAGTGTTCTTGAAAAAAATTTGGTGGAGGAATTAGGATTAGAGTGGTGGAGGAGAAGAGACTAGGGTTTTGGGAGAGGGAGAGAGAGCTCTTCTTCTTTTTTTCTTTTGGAGGAGAGAGAGAGAAAATTGGGGTTTGGAGAGGAAATGAGAGTTTGGGGGGTTGGGCTGTCCCCTAGTAAAATGTGGGCTGCCCCTAGTAAAATCTCCACTTTTTGGGCTGCCACCTAAGTAAGGGCTGCCCCCTAGTAGAAGTTGTGGTGCCCCTAAAAAAAACCTTTCTGGAATCATACTTCTGTATCTGACAACTAGAAAATGCAGAACCAATTCACTCATCCATGTTGTTTAAGAAATTAATCCTCATAGTAGTTGTGTTGTAGTGTCGTTTCATATCATTGATTAAGATCAAAGGTGTGTAATGGACCGGAAGGTTCGATCGGATTCGACACGATCAAATCCGAACAAGGCGGTCTGGGTTCGATCAACAGGATCGGTCTAGTCCAGCCCACATATATATAATTAATTTAGGTTCGGACTGATTATCATTTGTGGCTCATAGGTCTGGCCCAAACCGGCCAGACCCAAAATTTAGGTTGAATCGGCCGGATCATCCCCTGCGCCCCTTTAACAAACTATTTGTTACCGACAATGAGGAAAAATAAGTATTAGATTATAAAGACCAAAAATATCTAGAGGTGCACAATGCAAGGAATAAAAAAAAAGATTAATTGCAAAAAGGATGATGGCACAGAAACTTTGTACAGAGTATGAAAGATGTAATGGTAAGGACATAGTTATTGATAGAAAAACACAGTTAAGCACCGGTCCTCAAGGATCTCTTTAGAAAATTTTACTTGTTTTGATGTTCCTAACAAAACCATCTTAACGAAATATATTATTTACGATAAACCATCTTTTACATTTGGTGATAATGAATCATACTATAACTATGCAGGTAGCACATTAAATTCTATTTTACTAAAGTTTTTAGATCTACTACTATAGTAGAAGCTGTAAAAAAATTAAAAAAAAATTCAGCTTTGAAAGAAGGTTTTCTATATATTAGTAAAAAGAATAACTTTTGATATATGTACTAGTAAACAAAATTATCATTTTGTTTGAACCACGATACATTATTTAGATACAAAATGGGTTTTATAAAAATGAATTATTTGTCTAAGAGCGTTGACATTTTTGTATATTTGATCTGCAATCGATATAGCCATATTACAAGTTCTACGTGAATATGTTATTCATTATCAAGAAATTTATATTTCTTTTGATAATGCTCGTAATAATATTTCTTGTATCAATATTTTAATATCTCAATTTCTTTATGTAATAGAAGAACGACTTTTTCATATAACATGTGCTTGTCATATTGTTAATCTAATTGTATAGGAACGCCTTTAATTTTTTCTAGCAAATTTATAAAATATTAAAGCATGTCTAATTATTTTAAATACTTCTTCAAGTAGGCAACAAGAGTTTAAAATGCTATATGTGCCCAATATGGTTTGACATTTAAGACATTTGTTAAGGATGCACCGCATAGATAAAATTCTACGCATTTGGTGTTGAAATCTTGAATTAAATGTAGAGATATTATTACACACTATATTAATGTTAATCTAAGTTTTGATTACCAAATAACTGAGAATGATTTGTTAGTTTGCTACTTCAATTTATGAGTTTTAGAATAGTTTTACAATTTTATTTATATTTTATCCAGAGTTTATTATCCAACTTCACCTTTAGTTTAAATATAAATAATTAATATTTCTTATTTATTTTCAAAATATAGAAATGCTAGCTCTTGGTTTTGGTTGTGTGTAGTTTCTAAAATGGAAATAAAATTTCTAAAATATTGACATAAAATATCCCTTGTATGTTGTTTGACTACGATTTTAGATCCTAAAATCAAATTAGATGGTGCTTTTTATATTGTTAAATGATTTTTATGACAATACAAACGTTGAGGTAAGTAGCTTAAAAATAGAAATTAAAGAATGTTTTGGTACTCTAATAGTTTATATTAAAATAGTAATTGTATCGAGCCGACCCAGTAACTGTTTATGGCAATAGTAGCTTTGGTTTAATTTATAATTTATCTCATGCTAAATATATACTACCACTACCAAAATACAATCAATTAGCGACGGCTCTTTAGCGACGGATTCTTTCTGTCGTAATTAGAGACGGATTTGCGACATATAACCGACGGAGTAACGACGATAAGCTGATATATTTTTAATTTTATTTTAAGGGTGAGAAAAGGTCGCGAGTCCGTCGCTAGGGCGTCGAAGATATAGCGACGGATTTTAACCGTCGCTATGCAGTCGACTATTTTGGCAGAAAATGTTGGTAGAAGTGGCGGAACAAATCGCCGACTACGTAGCGACGGATAGTCCGTCGGCAGTTTTCTAATATAGCGACGGCGTAGCGACGGAACGGATAATATCCGTCGCTAGTCCGTCGCTAAATATACGACCCAGACTTAAATTGAACATTCGAGTGATAAGTCGATGAGTAAGTGTACTCAGTTAGTTTTGAGGATGAAACTTTTTCTGAGTGGTGTATGATGTATTGTCCCGTCCCACTCAGTCAATCGGAGGAATAGGAACGCCGACGGTGTTCGGACTTAGCCTTACAACGGCTGCTCGAAGACATCGCTCGGTCAAGGCGACCGCTCGCTCAGATGGGTAGTTTCGGTGAACTTGCCTCATCTTAGCCTTCACATAATAAATCGCATGTTTTCAACTTGCACAAGTAGGCTTGATAATAAAAGAGACGAATCCACATAGATAAGGAAATAATTCCGACGGGTCAAATTGAGTTAGAATATGGAAAGGTACAACAGTCGTGTTAGAGTTGGTGCACGGAGTGCTTTGAAAATGACACTCGATCTTTCGTCCCGTGGCTTGGGAGAAGGAAAGTTGGATGAGTAGACGAAGTTATGAACGTAGCCTAAGTCATAGGCGTCGCCCGCATAAATGCTTCATAAAGCATGCACGGTCCTATCGTCCAAGGCTTGGCTTGCCCTATGAGTTAAGTTGCGTTGCACGGTTTATGACATAAGTCTAGGCACCCATATGACTTGGTCATTCAGAAGTCGAATGCATGCGCGGCACGTTTTTGCAATGCGAGGCTTGACGCAACCTTTGCTCGTCGAGTCATTGTGCTTTTAAGTCAGGCAAGTTATGTTAGGATATCGGAGTGGTAGCAAGCACGGTCCTACGAGTTCTACGGTTGGGTATAACCACATATATAGTCTTACGGTCTCTAGGTCCGTCATATAAAGTATGGCTTGGGCGATAGCGTCGCGTAGAACGGAAGTCGGTTTGAGGCACGGTGCACGGACTTAGTATTTAGGGCATGAACCACGGCGAATTTAATGAGTTTTGGAGAAAGGACTGTCGAATAGGCATTGAGTTGAATGAAATGATATGGTAACATGGAAAAAATGCTCGCGACCGTGGGTCGGCGAGGGGTCTCAAGGACATATGGAAAGAATGCTCGCGACCGTGGATCGTCGAGGGGTCTCAAATGATAGAAGTCTTGATATTGGTTTGAAAGAGATGGTAACATTGGAAGAGGAATGACTGTGTGAGACGTCAGTTTGTGTCGAGTCTTACATGGTCATTGGACAACTTGTTGACAAGGAAAAGTTTCCATGAGCGGCAACCCTGGGCGCCATGGGACCGCGTCGTTCTGGAGGGAAACACGGTATAGCCGTAGCTGGACGAATCGTTCGGGTTATTCAAAAACTTTCTTCGGGGCTAGCTACTTGCGTTGAAAGGGTCACCGAATAACAAGGCTATAAGCCCACGATAGCTTGTGGTGTTAGTGACCAATTCATATAGATGGGTCGGCACGAGCGGCAATCCGCGTGTGTGCCTTTGGATTTAGTCTAGTTGAATGTGTGTATAGTTGGAACACAAGTGTTTGGGCCTAAGAATGGCTACAACATAGGCGACGTGCTTCGGTACGAGATGTTGCGTCGAGTCTTGAGTTGTCGGCATATAAGTTGCATAAGTTGGTTTGAGTTGTCTTGAGTTTAAGTCAGAAAATACCGCAAGGTAAAGTTTGTCGAGTGACACTTAGTTCACAAGTTGGATGGGTCAGTTGATGATTTAGTAGCGAAGGGCCGCGAGGCGGCAAGGGCCGCGAGGCGACGATATGATTGAGTCTCATTTGAGTTGCGAGGCACAGCCTCAACAAGGACTTATAGCACGGTCATACGAGAATAGAGTTTTATCGCGTAGTTGCGTCTCTGATTATGTACCGAAAGGCAAACACGACTTGATAGGTTAACGTTGTTGGCACGAGAAGGGTCTAGAGGCAAAGTTTGAGTTAACATCGTTGTTGCAAGCACGAGATGGTCTAAAGACACAAAATAGGCCAAGACGTCGGTCCTAAAACTGATCCTAAGGCAAGACTAGTAAGACAATCATAAAGGAACTATGTTGCACAAAGTAAATGAACGTGTTGGTTTTGTATGGGTGGACGAGGAGCTCATTCCACCAGTACAGTTGAGTACTGACACCCACATAGTTTTCATGTGCAGGCACAGGTAGAAGCTCGTGGCACGGAGCTCGCTTAGATGCGTCGAGGCATGGAGTTCCTTGACGATTCGAAGCGTGCGGTCGCATGTATTCAAGACTTATACAGGACATAATGTATGAACGTCGCCTTCCTAAGCATCCGCTGGTTCAAGACATGTATTAAGAGATGAGAGAGAGCTGAGTGACTTGTAAATATGAGAAGAGTGAGCTTAAGTGACTTGTAATCTTGGCCTTGCGTCCATTGTAATGTTTGATCCAATAACAATAAAGAGCTTCCTTTGAATGACTTGTGTTTTGTTCTTAATTTTCGTTGCTATTATTCAATGTATCTACTTGGGACTTCTGTGCGACGACCCCGTCGCATTCGCTGAAATCGACCGTTATGGAACCCGCCTTGCACGAGCGCAATCTAGGCTCGTGCGGCATCACGCCTTAGCGAGGACGATCGCTCCTACGGGAGGGGGGCGTGACAACCGCCTCCTCCCGCGGCCCCGGCAGACGATGATGTGAGGTCGCAGCTTGTGCAGCTGTACGAGGCGGTATCGTCCTTGCGGGACCAAATTGCCACGTACTTTTCGCCTCCGTCTGCTGCTGCCGGTCCGTCTGCTGCTAGTGCCGGTCCATCTGCTACTGGTGCTGGTCCGTCGATTGCTGGGGTCGGTCCGTCGACTGCTGGTGCCGGTCCTTCTTCTGTCGGTCATCTTTCTTTCAACCCCGCTGTCCCTCTGGTACCGCTGTAAAACTCCCTATTTTTTAAAATTATTTTATTAGACTTAAAAATGAATTTATACAATTTATGGTTTTTATTAATTATTGAAAAAAATGACCTTAGCCATTGTTGTGTTTTGAGCACAAGGCGACCATAAAATTTTGGCACGAAAGATGTAGCAGTGTGCTTTGACCAGTATATTAGCCATGTCATGGGAGGCTTAGCCATAATTCAGTCAGAACTAGAAAAACCAGGCCGAGTTGTGAAATAGCGCATTTAAAATATTTTATTTAGATATTATTTTATATATTGATTTTAGATGAACCGGTTTGTCCAAACCAGTCCGAACTGAGCCCAAACCAAATTTAAATCCATGTAGGCATACGGTGTGACCAAGGTGGCCATGTAGACATATTTTATGTACTTAGAAATACCTTCTAAATTATTTTAGAATTTTATGTACAATTTCTAATTATTTAAATATTGTACAATTATTGGTATTTTATTTTTAAATAATATTTTACAAAAATGTACATGTTCCTGGACCCGGATAAGGGTGTGTGGTACAGTTCACCATTGGAGCAATTTTTATTAATTTATTATTATTAAAGTTATTTTGTGGAGATTTAATAAACATGTTTTTCCTATTTAAATATTATTACTATGTTGAGTTGATCTATTAAGGATTGAATTTATATATATATGTAGATATGCTCAAATATATTAAATAATTGGGTAGTTGACTTTTAAATGGTATTTGAATTTTAAATAGATTTTTGGTGTATTTATGGATATATATATATATAGATATAAATATATATTGAAGTTTAGATAAGTAAGAAAAAGAAATTACAAGTGGTGGTCGGCCCCACCATAGGCAACCGACCACCCACGTTTAAATAGCAAGCAGCAGCAGCTGTAATAAGGAAGGGGCCGACCCCCCTTTATACAAGCACAGCAGCAGCAGTAGTAAGTTTTGGCCGAACCCCCCCCCCCCCCCCCCAACCTTATTTATATATATATACATTCATATATATATATATATATATATATATATATATATATATATATATATATATATATATATATATATATATATATATATATATATATATATATGTTTTGGAAAAACCATAAATTTCTTCCTCCACTTTCCTCCTCCTCTCTCCTCCACCGTCGGCAACTCCTCCTCCCCGCGAGCACAGCAATATCCCGCGACAGCGGCGACGGAAACGACGACGACAACAACAACAGATTCCCACTTTAAGGTGCCCAACTTCCCCGTTTGATTTCTCTCTCGATTCTAGTCCGTTTTTACATCCGTAAATTCGTGTAGAAAGTCCACATGACCCTCTTCGAGATCCCCCAGGTGGATTTCGACATGGCCATCCAACTTGTTCAAAAAATCGAGACGAAGTTGGAGAAAAACCACTTTACTGAAATGTTAAAAACTGTTTTGAAACACCAACTTGTCGGCCACTTTTCTCGCTGTCCATTAAACTTTCGTAAAAACTAATTGAAGTTAGTCAAAGACAACATAACCAAGATTGTAACGCACCTTCTGGATTCACTTTTCATCTAGTGTGTAAAAAGTTACACATTGTTAAAGTTTCCCAAAAAAATTATAAATTCTGTTTTCAAAAATTGGAAAAACACCCGATACGGCGTGCGCCCCGACAAATCGGGTGACGTGGTCGCGTACTATACGCATCGAAAGGCGCGTATAGATGTTGTCGACGTGTGGGAACTGATGGAATCCAATTTCGTTGCATGTGCGCAACGAAATCAGTGCGTATCCGTCGAGATACCCCCGTATCGACCCTTTGCAAATTAAGTCACAACTTTGTGCACACTCATCATATCACGATGAAACTTGCGCCATTGGGATCAAAATATTTTTCTGGTCCTGTGAGCCAAGTTTGGTCCGATTCTGAGACAGTTGATCGGGACGCTATTTTGGCGGGCCCACAATCCTACTCAACGAGCGATTTTGTGCACGGCCCACCGAAATCCAAAATTGAACATACCGTTGGGTTTGTCTCATCAAAACAAATTTGTAGACATGTAGTTTGACGACTTTAGAGACCGTAGGTTCTAGCACGTATTTCGGTACAAAGTGGGTCCAACGGCGGACATCAATTTGACCCGAAATTACGATTTTGCCCATGTTCTAGAATTTAACTTTTGGACAGGCATTTCCTAGGCATATCTTATATTCCAAACTCGTTCGTGATGTTTGTTGCAGCATTCGGAGTCATCTGCGGGATTTGGCTTTTCTTGCTTTGTTTATTTGTCGGTTCGAGCTACTGGATTATTCTTTTTTGCACATAACCTCAGGCAAGAAACCTTGTCTTTACTGTTTAATTTCTTGCTCAATATCATGCATGCTTTTTTTATGTTGTTCTTTCAAAATTATATATATATGCAAATTATTATATTTTATGCAATTGGCTTAGAGTTAAGGGACCACCGTGTGTTTAGTGCATCTCATAAACTATCACGATGTGCCACGAATTGTGTGAGTTGTGAGTCGCATATAGATGCGGACTTGCGTGCTGATTGATCATTAGTGCGTATAGGCCGTGCGTTAGGGTATAACTGCTAATGGATTTGTGTAGAAGACTTGGCAGTTATTAAGGATTAAACAGTGTCGTGGAGTCGACACATGTATAGTATCATGGGGAGGGGGAGACAGTTATTAGCGTAGGGGCTACATGTTCAGTACACATATAGATTTGGGCCGATAGTGTCTCGTATGAGCGCTACTTACTGCCCCGGGGCCGATAGTTCTCGTATGAGAGCTACTTTCTGCCCATGGTCGATAGTGTCTCTTATGAGCGCTACCTACTACCACTCTCTCTCCATCTATGCTGAACACCTAAGCTCCTACGTAGAACGTTGTCTTCTCAAAGTGTATATCACATAGAATGGTTAGAAACCTTTACACATGTATATTTTCTATTGAGCTCTTACTATTCAGTTTATGGCATGATATTATGTGTCTTGTTACGTCCCTCTGAGGACCTGGTTTTTCCCCAGATGTGTGTTCATATTTTCTGCAAGTGTTCTAGCCAAGGCCATGATCTTCTCCATTTCTCGAAGATAATTGCGCTTGGTTCGTTTTTATCATTTTTTCGATCGCTTTCTTGTACATTTATATCATTGAGATAGTTGGTAGTGGACTTTGTCTCCGCCCAACGATTGTATCATAAATATTCAATTTGATTTTTTTATATTATTATTCTTTTCATTGTGGATGAGATTTAATTTGTCTTGGATTACTATATTTTATAGCTTATGTATCCATACGAGGCCTATGTACTTCGTATGATTACAGCTGGCATGTCTATGTTCCTAGTCCTACGTATTTTGGGACTAGGGCGTTACAGCTGCCTCCGAATGTGACGGCACTCCTTGATCTCATGTCGCCAGAGCAGCTATGCCGACTACCGGGCAGTGTCTTCGATGGATTGCTGCCATACATAGTGGAGCAGTATTATCGTCGGTCGCAGGAGGGATTACCACCACCGGACAATCAAACTCCTCCTGCTCCTTGAAGTATTGTATAAGAATAGTTTTTAAATTTGGAATATTTGTGGAAATTTCGGATTATAACGACGGATATTAGTTTATGATTTCTGGATAATTGGTGTCTATTTTATATTGGTTTGGGTTATGCATATTTGTGATTATATATTGGTCTATGTGATTTTTGGATAATTAGTGTGCATTATATTCGTATGTGATTTATATTGGATTATATATTGGTCTCAGTGATTGTATATTATGATTATATATTGGTCCGGTGTTCGGATGTCGTGTGAACAGGAAAAGTTCTATAATTTTTTTAAAAATACCTTAGTTAGCGACAGACTAGTGACAGGTTAGCGACGGATAACATCAGGTACCGACTAAATTTTGACGGAATATCCGTCGCTAACTAGAGAATTGGAAATATTTTCAGTGTCACGACCCGCACCCGTTTTTTTTAAACGGATACGAGACGTGTCCAAGCCAGCCTACGCCGCAGTGTTGGCGGTAGAACGCTGTCACGGCCATAAAGATCAAAATCATAATGCTCATTCACATAATTAATTTAACTTACAACATTCACAAGTTTTACATTTGCAGAAAAATATAAACTTGTACAAATATTTGAATGACTATAACTCCACTATCTAGCTAGTCTCTAGGCTTTTGTTTTCAAGTACCCCCGTATCTCCCATGCTAAGTGAATCCACGGCTAACCTGAAAAATATTGGTTTCCAGTCAGGAATGGAACGAGTACAATTCACTGAATGCAGTTCCAATATATGAAAATGACTATATCACAGAGGTTAGCCTTTAGACATATGATTTATAAAAATAAAACGAAAAAGACAGAATAAAACTGAATACCAAGAACGGAAAATGAAATACAATAAATACTCACCAACTGACTGACTGAAGTACCTTTGATATGTGATCGGTCTCGGGACAATTATGCGATACGGTCTACACGGTCTAAAGTTACACGGTCTACAGAAAATATTGCAATAAAGAAACATTGTCTACAAAATAATAATCACGATCTACACAGTTTAAATGCAATAATAATCATGGTCTACACGGTCTACAATATATAAATATAATAATGATCACGGTCTATACGGTCTAAGGTCAGATCACACATCGTTGGTACTTTACTTCCCCCGACACCACAAAGAAATAAATCAACATAAAATACTGAAATCACATATCTATCAACTAAACACTGATGTATAGTAAAGATTAATACTGAAAACAAACAATAAACTGTACTTACCTGTGGTCCTTTGCAGGTGAAACCGATAATCTAAACCACTCAGTGTGTCACAATAGTCAAAACTCGTACAACAGTCCCCGAAAGCTGAAATAAGCATCACCAATGTTCTCGTAATAGTCAAATTAGCTAGGATTGCCTGTCTTTAAGTCCAATTCCAGACACAAAGACAAAACGGTAATTTCGGATCAAAACGGTGTCCGCCGTTGGACCCGCTTTGCACCGAAAAGCGTGCAAGAGTCAATGGTCTCTAAAGTCGTCAAACTATATGTCACTACAAGAAAAATAATTTTTTCCAACGTTTTATTAGCGTTGGCAAAACTGTGCAAAACGTTGGCATAGGCGTTACCGACGTTTGTTCAACGGTTTTTGCAAACGTCGTCGTTGCTCTAGTTGGCAATTTACAACATTTACGTAAAACGTTGGCATAGGGTTTAGACGACGTTTATAAACGCCATTAATTGTTCTATAATGATTACAATATTTCCAACAGTTTCTCACAAAAACGTCGCAAAAGAGAACTTTCCAACGTTTTTTGAAACGATGAGTTTTCCCAACCTTTTTCCAAAAACGTTGAATTTTGATTTCCTAACCATTTTAAACAAACGTTAGGTTTTGTATGGCCAAATTTTTTCAAAAACTGTTGGGTTTTTTTTTGGAACCAGGTAAATTGTTTCTGGAATCGCTCCCACTGGGATTCGAACTCCTGACCACTCGGGCCGCATGCATCTCTCTTAACCACTAGGCTAGAGGTCATTTGCTATATGTATAAGGCAGACTTTTTAATTTAGTCAATGGTTCACCTTAATTTCCATAAACAAAATCTACCTAATTTATGTAGGATTAGAAAAAAAATTCCTTCACACGTCAAATAAGTGTAAATGCCCAAAAAAAGTCAAAGAAATGTCGAAAAGGGTTTCCAAATATGTGACATGCTTCACAAAACGTTGGTATATTGCTCGACGTTTAAAGAAAAACGCAGGTAATTAACAACGTTTGTTTTCAAAATGTTGGTATATTTCTCGACGTTTAAAGACAAACGCAGGTAATTGTCAAATATTGGTATATTGCTCGACGTTTAAAGAAAAACGCAAGTAATTATCAATGTTTGTTTTAAAAATGTTGGTATATTTCTCGACGTTTAAAGACAAATGAAGGTAATTGTCAACCTTTGTTTAAAATCGTTGGTATATTGCTCAACGTTTAAGGGAAAACGCAGGTAATTATCAATGTTTGTTTACAAACGTTGGTATATTGTGCGACGTTTAAAGACAAATGTCGGTCATGACCAACGTTTTTTTAAATACGTCGTTATATGCTAACTTAGCCAACGTTTACAAAAATGTTGGAGGAATAAACGTTAGAAAAGACCTATTTTCTTGTAGTGTGTGTACAGATTCGTTTTGATGATACGAACCCAACGGTATGTCCAATTTTGAATTTCGGTGGGCTGTGCACAAAATCGCCCGTTGAATCGGACCGTGGGACCCGCAAAACGCCGATCCGATCAATTGTCTCAGAATCGGACCAAACTTGGCATACAGGACAAAAAAAATGATACGGTCCTGCTGGCGCAAGTTTCAACTCGATCTGACGAGCGTGCATAAAGTAATTGGAAAATTTACACAGAGGCCGATACGGTGAATTTTGACGGATACGCTTCAAATTCGTCGTGCACACGCGACCAATTTGAATTCCGTCAAAGTCCACACGTCCACGAAGCCGTTATGCACCTTTCGATACTTTCGGTTCGCGACCACGTCGCCCGGATTGGTGGGACGCACGTCGTATCGGAGATTTTCAATGTTTTTAAAACAGTTTTAAAACAAGTTTTTACTAATTTTAAATCAGACTTTTATTGATGTATAATGAATGAAATTAACATCTGTAAACAGAGTTTAGAAGGTGTATATGTTGCCTTAAATCCTATTCAGGTGGATTTCGAAATTGATCAAAGGTTCGACCGAAATAGGTCTTCAAAGTCGGGTTTCCAGGACAGTCTAAAACATTTAGAAATCGAGTTTTTTCCTTGATTTGGAACTCGCTTTCTATCGCACATGGAGCGAATCGAAATAAACTAATTGAAATAATTTACAGCCCTATAGGTTGTGAGCATACCCGTGAAGATAGATCCGAATATGGTTGACCACGCGTCGAGAAACCCCGTCGCGAAGTCTCCCACGATAAGGGTGAGCAAATACCGACCGATACCGAAAAATCGACCGAATACCGATTAAAAATATACCGAAAAACCGAACCGAAATTATGTACCGATACCGAATTGTCGAACCGACTAAATTACGGTATAATGGTAATGGTAACGGTTTGAGTGTAATACCATACCAAAAATACCGAACCGAACCGATTCACACACAAACACACACATATATACACACACACATGCGCGCGCGCACATTTTTTAATGTTGTTCATGATTAATTTTACACTACTCATTTTCAATTTTATCTTTATTTTGGTTGGTTTCCTAGAACTTGGAATGGATTTTAGTGGACTTGAATTTATGTTAAGAATGCTAAGAATTGAGTTTTTGATCTTTTGAGCTTATGTTTTTGTGTTCTCATAGAATTTTGGTTACTTAAACTTATACTAAAGATTAAACTTAGTGACCGCGTTTGATATTTTAAGCTCATTTTTAGATGTTTGCGACTTGTTACATATTGTTCTAATAATTTTGATTAATTGTTTGGTTGGTAGAGGCTTAGCTTTAAAATTAATGCTTCCAAAAAAGTTAAAAAAATATTATAGGTTAAGAGGTTCTACAATTTTAAGTGTTAATTGATCAAATATTAATTGGTAAAATACCGATACCTAACAAAAACCGACCGAATACCGATTTAACCGAAATCGAAAAAACCGATTCTAAATGGTACGATATTGGTATTAATTTTTCAAATACCGATTTAAAAAAATACCGAAAAAATTGACCAAATACCGACCGATTATACCGACGCTCACCCCTATCCCGCGAAGCTGCTGCTGTGACTGTCCTGTTCTCGTCCGCCGCACGCGCGCGTGGGTCTGCGGCGACCCTGGCCGGCCGACGGTGGTCGACGGCGGCTCGGGGCAGCGTGCGAAGGTCAGGGAGCGGTCGCCCATGGTGGCTGGTCGCGGCGCAGCTAGGGTTTCGACAGATTTCGTATATGCGTGCGTGTTTATATATGGAAAAAAAATAAAAAAACAGGGCTTGGGTTCAGGCCTGGACTCGGGATGCTACTGCTTCTGCTGAGATACATTAGTTGTTTTCTCGTGTGGGCCGCGGCTTAAGTGGGCTTGGTCAACTGTTGTAGGAAGGCTCGGTTGGTGTTTTAGGCTGGGCTGAGTCCCTTGTTGCTTACTCACTCTATTATATATATACCTACACCCACACACACACACACACACACACACACACACACACACACACACACATATATATATATATATATATATATATATATATATATATATATATATTATATGCATATCTATATATATATATATACATTAATAAATTATGAATATATATACCTATATGTATATACCTCCATAACACTCAAATGAATTCCGCTAGCATCTATTCCTGTGTAGAGTCTATTTGTATAATTATGGCTGTACATATAATAATATTTATTTGATAACGAAATAAATATAACCAAGAATAATAAAAATAATATAATAATCTCAATAAAATAATAATAATAACAATATCGAAATTCAATAAAACAATAATGATGTATATTCCATTATTTACATTCTAATAACCCCAAGATATGCTAGGGCCTATTTTATACAAATGTCATCGAATACCAATTAATAATAATAATTATAATATTTAATTACGAATACTAGAAAATATTCATTAAATCGCTAAAACGAAATACAATACCCTCAACCAAATTCCATCTACACGAATGTCATTGGACGTGCCGCATGGCTACATGGGCTCGGGCTCAGTTCGGGTCCAGTCCGGACTAAAATGGTATAACCAATTTTTCTAAAATCAATAATACAATTAATAAATAAATAAATCTTCGGTAAAGGTTAAGTCGCAACTTGGCCTGGTTTTTCTAGTTAGGACATCACTATGGCTCGGCCTTCCCTACCCGGACTAATGCACTAGTCAAAGATACCATGGCACTATCCGTGCCACGATTTCTAGTCACCGTGTACTCCAAAACTCCATCATGACTAAAATTATCTACCGTAATAATTAACTAAATAATTACTATAAAAACTCTAAAAATCACTATTTAATTCAAATAAATAAATAAAAAATATTATCAAAATTCCGGAAAGATGGGCTACATTCCAGTTAGCGATGGATGGTCGACCGCCAGCCGACGGAATACCTAACATAGCGATGACTTTTTGACGGAACATCTGTCGGCAAGGTTCTGGTGGTATGAAGGTGTACAGAACGTTAGCGACGGATCCTCCGTCAGGAATCCGTCGCTATGGTCGACGGATCCGCGACGGACTATCCGTCGCCATGGTTCTGGAAATATCAAGCATTTCCAGAACCCGGTCGACGGATTATTCCGTCAGAAATCCGTCGCTATGGTCGACGGATCCGCGACGGACTATCCGTCGCCATGGTTCTGGAAATGTCAAACATTTCCAGAACCCGGTCGACGGATTATTCGCCACTAATCTGTCCTTAGTTAGCGACGGTGTTAGACGAAATAATGACGGAACGATACCCTCTGATACACAATAACGACGATTTACCGACGGACTATCCGTCGCTAAGTGTCTTTACAATTCAATACCTAATACTTGAATTCGACGAAAGACCGTCGACAAGTCATCGCTAATGCAACGAATAATGACGACGGAAAGCCGTCGCTATTCCGTCGCTTGACGACTACTCAGCGACGAATTTTATTAGCGACGAGCTGATTACCGACGGATTGTTTTTGACCAATATCCGTCAGTGATCCGTCGCTAATACGGATTAGCGACGGATGGTCGACGGATCTGGCCGTCGCTAAAGCAACATATTTTGGTAGTGTACAAAGGAAGAAACAAAAATAATCTTCCCTCCCAACTCAAGAATTATCCTAGTATTTAAAATCTTATGATGAAGATGATGATGATTCTTGATCATATTGTTCAATAGTTAAATGGCGAAAAAGACACGAAAAAACTTATCATATACATTTTTCTTTAGCATGTTATCTTCTAATGGCTCCGGTGTCCAGGTAGTATCGAAATCTTGTTTTAGTGCATATATATTCAAGAATAGTAAGTAAGAAAGCATGATGCTACCGGATATTTTGAAAGTACCTGTGTTTGTGTTCATGATTGGGTTGGTGCGAAAAAAACGGTCTCAACACTTAGGCCTCGTTTGGTTCGCGGTATCTCCCGGTTGGCAAAGGAAAGTGATTACTTTCCTATGTTTGGGTGCCCAAGGAATTGAGGAGGAAAGGAAAGTGATTCCCAATGGAAGAAAAATTAGGGAGGAAAGTGATTCCATCCATCCAAGGAAGGAATCACTTTTCCACATTGAAGTATTCACTTTCCTTTCCAAATTCCTTGGCATTGCCAAACATCGGAAAGGAAAATCAATAGGAATTAAAGTTTCCCAAAGGAAAGGAAATGACAAGAAATTGATTTCCTTTCCCTTCCATTCCGCGAACCAAACGAGGCCTTAAGAGATGAAGGTGTCGACATCAATGTTAATGAACTGTACTTTTATTCTCTTACTATGGAAGACCATATACTGGACGAGAAGGAGCTGAACAATAAACTGGCTAGAAGATTGAAGACTTGAAGAACAAATTCTACAAAACGAGTTTCTACAATCATGAATCTAGAAATTTGGAGGCCCAATCCTTAACACCTATGCATGAATTGAGATCGAAATTGTAGAAATTGAGACTAAAAATAAAATTTATTATTCTACAAAATAAACCTACATTAGAATCTAGAAAATGGGATGGACCTTACTTAAAGAGGTAGGGGAGAGGAGAGGAGAGGAGATGCATGCATGCATGCTTGCTTGGGTCGCAGTCAAGTTGCCTTGACGTCAGTAAGTGATGTCATAGAGTAGGGCCTACATACGTACGTACATCAGCAGTTATATATATATAATTTGAGGTTAGGCTAAGGCTAGGGATGAGGAAGGTGAGGTGGAAGCAGCACCCATAGAAAATAGAAGAAGATCGACTCTTCCTCCTATATACTATAGTTAACCCCACCACCACCAACAGAAGCAATTAGCATTAATTATAGTCAATTAAGCATTCATTCATCAAGGTTAATATGCTCGAGTATATAACATACACATACCATCTTATAATTGCATCATCCCCTCTTCCTCCTCCATCATCATGGCGGCTGTAGATTACGCGACGTTCACCGCCCGATACATGATGGCCGATGACTTCCTCCCCTTCGATCACGAGTACTCGTCGTCGTCGCCGCCGTCCGCCCCGTACTTCGATATTCTCTCCGATTACATGATCCTCTTAGATGATCAGTACCCGTCGGCGGCGCCGGCAGTACTTCCTCCGATCAGTACAGGATTCATTCCCAGCTCCAGCTGGCAGCCGCCGCATGCTGGACGAGTAGTTTCTCCCCCGCTGCAGGTGGCCGATTTCGGAGGCAGCACTAGCTACAGTACTGCAGCAGCAGCAGCAGCAGCAGGAGGAGGAGGAGGAGGAGGCCAATTTCATATGACCTGCAGCCAACTTGCAAGTGGTAGTAGCAGTAGCAGAATAAGCAACAGGCAAGTTAATTCTTGAGTTCCTCTCTTTAATTTAGGCTAATTCTAAGGATGCTTGTCCATTAGGACTGCCAACAAATTAAGTTGACAGTTCTAACATTAAAAAGGACTGCCAACTTCGTTCACAGTCTATCTTAATATTCAAATTCTTTAGAATTCTTTAGGACTGCCAACTTTATTGGCAGTCCTACTTTATGTTAGAACTGGAATAGCTCCAAATAAAAACTTGGAGTGTCTTTAGAATTAGCCTTAATTTAGTACTTGTTCCTGTTTATGTAAAAAGTTAGCTAGCTAGCTAGCTAGCTACAGTACATATGACTGACATGATGATCCTGCAGTCATGTGGAAGCAGGAGCAGGAGCAGGAGGAGGGTTAATTAGGGTTGCATTCAGAACGAAGACAGAGGTGGATGTGCTGGATGATGGGTTCAAGTGGAGGAAGTACGGGAAGAAATCAGTCAAGAACAACCTTAATCCCAGGTATACATACATACATACATACATACATACATGCATACAAGGGCGGACCCAAGGCAAGGGGCACCCCAAAAAAATAATTTTTTTCTTCCTTATATAATATTTTTTTTGCTATTATTTTGTAAGTCAGTCTATATCTAGTCCATCTTAATCCACTTCCAACCGAGCTCATATTTTTGGCTCTACCCTTGTATACATATGGTACAACTATCTATTACTACATGCATATATAATCATGCATCGGTACGAGTGATCTAAGCTATTAATTAAATATGCTTAGTTCTAATTAATTGTTAGTTCATAAGAAGTGAATTCTATAGATTGCTTTGGTAAATCGTAATGCATGTAACACAACTGCTGGCTATTGGTGTGGACACAGTGGTAATTCTTGCTATTTGTATTTCGGAAATTCTTATTTTGCCCGCCCGGTGTTATTGACCACGTGCGGACATTCGACGTGTCACCTATCCTCCCAGTGCATCCCGTACCACATCGGACCCATCCAAAAATTCTGTATTCCCGTCTCTAATGTAGGGACGACACATGGCCTGCGGATCAGAACTGCAGTCGAAATCCACTGACGACATAGCAGTGCCGTATGTAGTTTGAAAACATTTTTTTTTTTGTGTATTAAAATTTCCTTTTATACTAAACTCGATCGCCCGACCAAAATACTTGGCGAATTTTTCCTACCTGAACATATAATATCTTAATGTTTCAAGGAAACAGCAAACCAAATTACTTTAAAGTTTTGGTTGTTTTAATAGAAAAACAACCAAAATGCCAGATCTTAGTGAGTTGGTGACATAAACGCCAAACGATTTATCGTTTTTTTATTGCAAACTCATCAGTACTCCATCTAGTGTTTTTATTGTTGAAGGAGGGAAAAAAAACATTTGGAACAGAAAAGCTGCTGCTAATTAGTTAATGTATTTTCTGGAAGAACAATGCATATAATATTATAGAGTAATGCTATTTGTACATTCAAATTGTCTCTCCAATACATCATTTCTTATGTGGCAGCTAACGTGACATGTATGTGTTATCTGAAATGGCCGATGACATAGCAAATTTTAACCAAAAAAGTTAATTACCCAATTTTGTTAATGTTAATATTAATTAATGTTAATTTAATGTTAATATTAATATTAATATTAATTAATGTTAATATTAATTAATATTAATATTAATGTTAATGTTGATTTTAATGTTAATGTTAATATTAATATTAATACTATTGTTAATGTTAACATTAATTTTAATGTTAATTTTATGTTAATGTTAACTTTAGTTTTAAAATTTGTCACGTCAGCTGCCAAATTAACATGTCACGTCAGTTATCACGTAAGGAGAAATAGTTTGGAAGTACAATTTGAAAAGACAAATAGCATTATTCTAACATCATATACATACAAAAGATATGGAGCTATTCGATAGATTTATAACGTGTTCCGAAAGGTTTCTTGGACAGACGTTTAATTGGATCGAAATAGTGCAAAACGGGTTTGTGGATTATCATACTTGTTGATTTTATTTTATTTTTTCTTTTTCAAGGACATACTTCTAGCTTGATCCATTAATCAGAATATCTATTATAATATGTTTTTTAAACCAACTAGCATATCCAGTTTTTTCTACTCGCTTGTACTGTGTCATTATAGGTGATTTACCCACGGCATTGGCATTCCCTTAACCAAATATTTTATGGGCTAAATTATCCTAGTGTCATTCTAACTATAGAGTTTAAACGTTTTTGACATCTTAACCCTTGTTAGCAATTCGGCAAACCGAAAAAATTCGAAACGGCAAAAGTACGAGTATAAATCGGCACAATATAAGTAAAATACGGTAAAAAATTCGATCAAAAATTTGTCTAACGAAAAACATTCGGATCAAATTTAATTCGTGTTTAGTACGTTTCATATGAACCAATTCAGCACTAAAAATTCGGAATATATATAGGTCACACCCATCTCTACTCTTTCATAAGCAAGGGTTCAGTGTGAGAATAAGAAGAGGTTGGATTTTCGATTTTTCTTTGATTGTTGCAAGCAACATGTGCAAAACTCTTTGGTTTCTTTTTTTGGTTACTGTGAGACCTTTTTTTTTTTGTTACTGTGAGACTTTTTTTTTCCTTTTCTTTTGATAATTTTTTAGAATTGTGCCAGTCTTAATATCTAATAGCAGCAAGAGTCAAGAAAGTCAAGACTGTTGGGTTTCTTGGTGACATTTTTTTGGCCAATTTTTTTAAAAATTCGTACGGTACGCGTTTAAAACGCCACAGGCTTAAAATTCGCGTACAAATTCGAATTTTTCAAAAGTACGTAAGTATTATACGTTTATGTAAGATACGGAAAAATTCACGTATAATACGCATTTTATTCGGGTGATTGCTAACAAGGATCTTAACTATCTAATGTTCGATTTTTGCACCACTACTTTATAAATTGCTCTTTTAATAAGTACGTTTTGTTAATGTTGTTGTTAGGTGATGTGTTGACTTATGCAATGAAATGAATAAAAATAGTATTTTGTTTATGATATGAACTATTATTTAAAACTAAATTTAGACCGAAGGTGTTCCAAAAAAGTAACTTATGAAATTGGAATACCAAAATTGATCAATAAACGGTGCTATAGTTGGGGTGTCACTATAATATTTAGCCTATTTTATATAGATGTTTGATATTTGGAGTTAATATGGAAAACGCAGGAATTACTACCGTTGCTCAACGGAGGGGTGCTCGGTGAAGAAGAGGGTGGAGAGGGACCGCGACGACCCCAGCTACGTGATCACCACCTACGACGGAGTCCACAACCACACCAGCGCCGATGTCGTCTACTATGCTACTCAGGATACAGCGTCCGGCCAGTTTGTTGTGTCCGGATGCTACGGCGACACAATGTCGACGACCACCCCTCCTAATTCATCAACTTGATCCCTCACTCGATCTCAAGTCATGATTAAATTAGTATAGTTGCAGAATATTCTGATTCTATATCTTTTTCTTTTCTTTTTTTTCTTCGTCAGTTTGTGAAGCCAACGTAACTGTTGGACTGGGACTGCAATTTTCTCTTAAATGTTGGTGGGCTTGGCCAACTATTTTGGGCCCGGTTTGGGCTCTTTTTTCTTCTATTTGCAATTTGCTGCATTTTTTGGTCTTCTATAGGCCCTTGATTGTACTACCCTTTTTTTCGTGCTAAATACTCACTATTATTATTATTATTATTATTATTATATATTTCTTGAACTTCATATTTACAAGAAGAAGCTCTTGTTGGAAGGGGGTGGAAACATCATTGCTAGTTGGAGAACTCATTCATTGATCCATATATTCCGAAATATTATTACAACAATCTGACATGTATCCAACATTATTAGCACTACTCATTCCAATTTTATATATATATTTTTTCCATTTGTGCATATTGTGGTAACTACTGATGAGCTAATGATGCACCTTCAGCTTCCGTTGTGATTTCCAAATTTTCATTTTTTGTTTCCCGACTTCCTTGCGATCAAATGTATATTTTGTTGCTGAGTAATGCTATATGTACCTCCAAAATGTATCTCTTTCATGTTCCTCCGCCACATGGCACCGTCTTATTGGTCCAAGCAAATAGGGGAAGAGTTGGGAGGAAGACATGAGCCAAAAGAAGAGGGCTACATGGCGGAGGGACATAAAAAAAAATATTTTGGAAGTACATAAAGCATTTTCCTTTGCTGCTATCAGTTCCTTGACCACATCCCCCATATGCATCCGTTCACTCTGCAATTCCCTTGAGCACGAGAGCCCAACTCTAAGCACAGACGCCAGTAACTCATGAATTTCCCCCCTTTTATTCCACAAGCTTCGAGCGTTGTCGTCGTCGCCGTCGTCGTCGTCAACCCCTGCATCTTCATCTAAGAAAATGTCTGCGTCTACCGCGTCCATAACTCGTCCAGGAAATGCCATGTCTACGAACTTACGGAGGCTCATATCTTCTGTGAAGGCATGGTCTGTTGGTTTCTTTCCTGTAAACATCTCCAGCAGCAATATCCCGTAGCTGTACACATCCCCTCTACTCGACACTTTGTTCATCGTCGCGTACTCTACAAAACATGTTTAGTATTCTGTTCATCATGTAGAAAATTTTAAATTTGTTGTATATATTCAACATGGAAAATCGAACTCAACCAAACTAGAAGAATACTTCCAAACTTAACCAAATGAGTTAGAAGAAATATTTGACTATAATTGGATAATATTCTTATTATACGTGCAAAATACGTGTATTTACTATTATACAAAATTACAAGACAGGAAAGAGTAGAGAGCATTCCTTAGATGGCAAACATAACCAGTCGTTCCCTGTAAACCTGCGGTCGAGCTGATCGAGGCCTCGCTGACATCTCTGTCGATAAACCTCGCCAGCCCGAAGTC
Organism: Iris pallida; assembly: GCA_029216955.1. Lineage (NCBI taxonomy): Eukaryota > Viridiplantae > Streptophyta > Magnoliopsida > Asparagales > Iridaceae > Iris > Iris pallida. The sequence goes on along the minus strand of JANAVB010030220.1, from coordinate 46,973,201 downwards.
GCCCGCGCGCGCAACCATGTCGTCGTCCAGTAGAACGTTACTCGGCTTTAGATCGCAGTGCACGATTGGCACACCGGCGTAATGATGAAGATAATCTAACACGGAAGCGATTGCTATACTCAGCCTCTGTAGGAGGCTCAATCTAGGCCTCGGGCCCTCGTGCTCCTCCGGATGGAGCCACTTCTCTAGGCTCCCGTTGGCCTTGGCGGCCCCGCGTTGTTGATGGTTGACAACCTTCACCGCGACGACATCTAGCTTTCCGACTCTCATGTTTGTTCTGTATACTGAACCGAAACTGCCTGTTCCGATCAGATTGTTCGCAGAGAACCCGTCGGTTCCTTTGGCTATGTCACTGTAGGAGACCGACGTGTGTGTCGTGTTCGTAATATCTGGATCTTAAAAGTACGTGTGTGGCTATGAAAACTTGAGTGTGCATGGTTCCTCCCTTGTTGTTTACTGATTGAATACTGAGAACAATATATAATTAATTGTCGATTTTGTAATATCTTGGATCTTAAAAGTATGTGTGTGTGGACACTAGCCAGCCAGCCGAAGACGTTATAAGAAGAGAAGTCACGCTAATGTGATGTTAACTACTGGTTCTCTGGATTTTCTTTTTCTTTTTACTTGTGTCAATACCGTTCCGTTTCCGTACTAGTTTTGTCAAATTAATTATATATGTCTAGATCTATGGTGACGGTTGCTGTTATATGCAGGTTATTTTGAATTTCTTTTAGCCAGCTTGCTAGTTATTAATTATGGTCTGCACTTCAGTTGATCAAATATTTCAAACAAAATAAAGTTCTCTCGACTTCTATGAATCGAGTTGGGCCACTACTGACAGTACTTGACTCAAAGATTTTCTTTTCTTCCACTGAAAATGAAGAAGAATAGTTCAATGATTTGGGGTGGAGGTGATAGACCTCCCTGTGCAACTGCCAGGGCCTCCGGGATAGTGGAATCACTGGGGACAGTCTCGTGAACCTCCTCCTCAGCCTGGTCAGATCTCTCGGACAAGCTACTCGATCAAGTGGCCTGCGGGTGCGTTTTCGTCATCCTGGAGACGAATTGAAACAAAGAGATCAATATGACACATAAGATCATATTATCAAGGAAGGACAGTTAATTTAATACAAGGGGAGTAATCATGATAATCAAAAGATCGGAAATTTTCCTAGGTGTGATTGAGAATCTCCTATCGTATCCTAGGTCCTACGTCCTAATTGCAGGCTCGTAATTAGTACTCTAAGTCGAACACCATTACGAGATCGCACTAATTGCGACACCGGACCTGCGTGGGCCACCACAAAAACGTGTCACGACCCGCACCCTTATGAGGGGCACGAGCACGTGGGTATGTCCAGCCTACGCCGCAGTATCGACGGTAGAATGCTGTATATAAGGTCTGTAAATACTACGACTAACAGTATAAAGGTACATGTACAGTATATACACTCCGAGTGGAGGTGACATAGCAATACAGTCTCAATCACAGAATAAAACTAAGGTAGATAGCACAGAAGGAAACATATGATAGATGAGATAGAAAATACGTCCAGTGTCCAACACAAGCCCAGATATATACAACATCACAGGGTCTCAAAATATAACATAGAAGCTACAGTCTGATAATGCTAGCTGGATCGCAGTCCAGGCAACCCAACTAATCTACACTACTCTGGGAGTACAAAGTCTAGTGGCTCTACTATAAGGCCACGGTCCTGGACTACTCCATCTAGCTCGAGCCCATAATAGGTCGAGCAGTCTGCCTCAGAGTCATCTGTAATATATCATAACGGTATCCTGTCAGGAAAATGAGCAAGTACAAGCACTAACAGCAGTTCCATGTGAATTGACAAATTCTGTCACGCCCCAGAACCAGAATACTGGAGAGCGGGGGAGTGACTCAGCCAGCTACGTATTACGGCTAGATGAATACCGTATAATACGATCAATGCTGTCTAACCAGACGAGGGGGTGCATACTACATAAAAGTTTTACTATGGTCATTACACATCTATTGTCTCAATCATTTAAACAAGAAACAGAAATATAGAACATGTAAGGTAAAGCAGTAAGGCGTCCCAAACGCTCAGTCAAAATGTTCTTGAGATCTGGCTTTACAAAATACAGCCAGATGATGTAGTAAGTATACACAATTGTTATCAGCTGCAGTCTGACTTAATTACAATTATGCAAAAGTAAGTACAAGACAATCCGACTAACATGTCGGTGCCAAACGGCAAGGTATAAAGTAGATAACAAAACGAGTGGTGAAGTTAAGGAACCCACTCGAGGCCTCCTGCGATCATTCCTCTAGTATTGACCATCCTGGAGGTGGAAGTACGCTGAGTCCTCGGGAACTGGCTCTAAATCTGGCCATGCAAAACCAGAGAGGTTAGACCTCTAATAGCAAGTACCACAAGGGAGCACGACATGAGAACTAAAACCAGTAAGTAAGAGAATATAATAATAGATCTCTGCTTGCTACTAGAACTCACATCACATCAAGACACTTCGAACTAACCTCCCAACCAAACAATGACAGAAGTTGGCCCGTCATGTCCTGACATTCTGATCATCCCAGTTAGGTAACAGAGTACAGTACACAAACAAATCATCTTGAACGGCCAATCAACTCCTACGGCTTGCTATTATGAGTCCCAAGTTATCCTGGAATAATGCAATTAGGGATTCCTCAGTTCTTACTATGTGCAAGCAAGGCTAGTCTATCCAGTCGATCAATTGGCCCATGCATGAATTAGACGAGTCCTAGCAGGACGCCCGTCAATATATAATATACAATAATAATAAAAGCAGATACTGTTCCCTGCCCGTGTGGCAGATTTACAGTATCTGTGGGAACCAGCCGGCCCGTCGGGTACTACTCGTCCCAAGGGGGCTGCCATGTAAGAATTCGGGAATCCATTCTCTCCATGCAATCATTATTTTATTTAACTTAATAGTCTCTACGTTGAGTGAAATCCCATACCGTGGATCATGGTCATTCAAATGAGTACTTTCGTACGGGGTACGATATGCACAACTCTACAACGATACCAGTGCGGTTAGGTTGCAGGTCTTACATAGCGTAATGCAACAATCAAATCTATCCACGGTAATCATGCCTTGACCATAAAGTACACATACTTCTTTTGTAGAAAAATAACTAATTAAATAAATAAATAAATAGATTGAAGCCTGCATGTGCATGTATGTCAATATTCGGGATCAGCCAGTCGAGTACAATAGTTCATAACATGAACGTGTCTCATTCATTTCATTCAATAAGACGACTAGCCAGTCTCTTGGTTCCAATTAGGAACGCATGATCAATTTAGTCAAGATCACAATCATTATCAATGGTGGCAAGGCATGAAAGTCAACTAGCATTCAGTGGGGTCGAGTCTACAACTCTCAGGGTCAAGTCCCAGTCATACTGGGTATCCCAAAAATCAATCGGGACACAAGGCATATTCCACATAACAATTGATATTAACAATATTATCATATCATGATTTTATCGAGTTAATGCCAAAAGGCGTAAGGATATAAAATGGACGTTAAACATCTAATAAGATATCAATATATAGGGCTATAGAAGATCCAGGGTAAGCAGGCTACTCTCATGTCAGCCTACGCTCATGCCAGCGTACGCTCAGGTCAAGCTACGCTCAAGCCAAGCTAGCGTATGGAAGTCATACGCTTCCAAAAGGCAGCGTATGAACTCCATACGACTCCTGACCATCCAAGTCAGCGTATGCAAGTCATACGCTCCAAAAAGATAGCGTATGAACTCCATACGACTCCTGACCATCCAAGTCAGCGTATGCAAGTCATACGCTCCAAAAAGGTAGCGTATGAACTCCATACGACACACGCTTCCAAAAGGTAGCGTATGCAAGACACACGCTTCCTAAAAAGGCAGCGTATGGATTCCATGCTGCGCTAAAGAGCGCGCACAGCTCAGTGACGCAGCTAAAAAGCTAGCATACACTGCTCACTGTCTTCTCCAAATAGCAAGAACTCCATGGTTGCACCCCAAAGCTTCAAAAGTCCATAACTCTGTCAAAATAAGTCTGAATCCAACTTTCCAAAGGTCAAAATTGGGTAGGATGAACTGCTCTACGACATGGAACCATCAAATCTTGAGAACAAAGGAGTTTGCTAGATCAAAACCCATAGACAACCGAAAATACAATAACTTAGATCTACAAGAAATGAACCAATGAAATCAAAAATACTAAGCACTAAACTCTCTTAGAATGATGAGAGGAAGAATATTGAACCATAAAATATGGTCCTCATGTAGAGCAAGATGTACTTGCCTAGTTGGTAGGTGGAGAGAGTAATGAAGAAGAAGAAGAGGAGTAATGGTGAGAAGTAAAGTAAATGAGGAGAGAGAAGGGAGAGGGTGGCTTTAAGTAAAAGGTGGTGGTAGGTGGGAGTTGGGCCGGGTCCAATGGGTCCAATGGGTCGGGTTGCACGGGTCCAACAAGGCTAACCCGAAAGTAAAACTAAAGCAGGAATTAAAATGCAGGTAATAAAATTACAGGAAGAAATGCAGAAATAAAATTGCAGAAATTAATTAGCATGAAAATTAAAGAGCAGCTAATTAATTAACATGAAAATTTAAAGAGCAGATGATAGAATTGCAGAAAAATAAAGTGCAGAAATAAAATGCAGATAATTAATTAACATGAAGTTATAGGAATTTAAATACATGATACTACATGATAAATACTAAATAAATACATTCAGGCAATATACGTATTAGAATACGTATTCCGGGAACGGGGAGTGACATCTCTACCCTCCTTGAAAAAATTTCGTCCTCGGAATTTCAAATTCAAGCAAGATAGAAATATCGGGGCTAAACTAATCTAAGTACAAGTAATTTAATCAAGCAATCATTTTACAATGTCCATAGCAAGTAACATACCCATATTTAACAATCTACGTTATCTTGCAATTCTACCCATAAAGGGTTAAGCATGAGGAATCAAGACAATCAAGATACACAGAAAAAGATATACCTTGTGAGTCAAACAGGTGTGGATACCGTGATCGGATATCATCCTCACGTTCCCACGTTGACTCTCCCAAAGAGTGACGACCCCAAGCAACCCGGACAAGGTTAATTGTTCGGTTCTTGAGTATCTTCTCTCTTCGGTCCAAAATGGACACAGGCTGTTCTTCGTAAGACAGGTTGGTACCAACAACCAGCTCAGAGTGATCGAGGACATGGCTTGGGTCCGATACATACCTACGTAATTGAGATACATGAAATACGTCATGCACCTCTCGTAACGAAGGTGGGAGTGATAAACGATAAGCAACATCGCCTATCCGATCAAGGATAACAAATGGGCCCACGTACCGCGGATTCAGTTTCCCGCGAACGCCAAATCTAATGACCCCACGAGTAGGTGAGATCCGCAAGAATACGTGGTCTCCAACAGAGAACTCTAACGGCCTACGATGCTGGTCCGCCCAATGACGATGCCGATCCTGCGCAACACGAAGTCGCTCTCTAATTTCCTTAATCACTTCAACCGTCTGAACAATCATTTCTGGGCCTAATATTTTCCTCTCTCCGATATCATCCCATGCAAGCGGTGACCTGCACTTCTTACCATATAGTGCTTCAAATGGCGCCATCTGGATACTGGCTTGATAACTGTTGTTGTATGAGAACTCGACCAAGTGCAGGTGGCTTTCCCAAGATCCTCCAAAATCTAACGTGCAAGCTCGTAACATGTCTTCTAAGGTCTGAATCGTCCTTTCTGATTGCCCGTCCGTCTGTGGATGGTAAGCCGTGCTAAATCTTAACTTAGTACCCAGACTATGATGCAAGCTCTTCCAGAAATGTGATATGAAACGGGTATCTCGATCTGACACAATACTGACAGGGACTCCATGTTGCCTGACTATCTGCTGCATGTACAACTCTGCCAACTTTTCTGTAGATTGCCCTACTCTGAAAGGAAGAAAATGCGCCACCTTCGTAAGCCGATCTACTATCACCCAAATGGCATCCTTACCACTTGGCGATCTCGGTAAACTGGTCACAAAGTCTATCGTGATATACTCCCACTTCCATTACGGGATAGGAAGTGGTTGCAATAATCCAGCTGGCCTCTGCTATTCTGCCTTCACTTGCTGACATACCAAGCAATGGGAAACGAATCTAGCTATCTCTCTCTTCATTTCATTCCACCAGAAGTGCTGCTTGATATCTTGGTACATCTTGGTCCCTCCAGGATGTATAGAATACTGGGAACTGTAAGCTTCTACCATAACTTCCTGCCTGATATCTCCACTGGGCACACATAGACGTGATCCAAACCTAAGCGTACCATCTTCATGAATTTGCATCTCCTTTCTGAGTCCTGACTCACATTCTGCCCTAAGCTTCTGAATCCTTGGGTCTTGTGCCTGAGCTACCTTGATCCTATCTACCAAGTCAGATTGGACTTGTAGACTAGCCAGAACTCCTACATCACTAGGAAGTATAACTTCTATGCCCATCTCCTGAAGGTCTTCTAAGATATGTCTCTGCGTTGTCAACATAAATGCGCCGCCTCTCCTGCTGAGAGCGTCTGCCACTACATTAGCCTTGCCTGGATGATACTGAAGCTCCACGTCATAATCCTTGATCAGTTCTAACCATATTCTCTGCCTCATGTTCAGTTCCTTCTGAGTAAAGATGTACTTCAGACATTTGTGGTCTGTGTACATTTCCACTCGGTCACCTTATAAGTAATGTCTCCATAGCTTCAGAGCAAATACTACTGCCGCTAACTCCAAATCATGAGTTGGGTAATTCTTCTCGTGGTCCCGAAGCTGCCTCGATGCATATGCTATCACCTTCCCATGTTGTATAAGGACACATCCAAGTCCTTTACCTGACGCATCACAATATACTGTAAAACCTCCGAGTCCAACTGGCAATGTAAGAATAGGCGTTGATATCAACTTCTGCTTCAAAGTCTCGAATGATGCCTGACATTCTGCCGACCAAACGAATGGTACATCTTTTCGGGTCAAGCGGGTCATGGGTGCTGAAAGCCTTGCAAAGTCTGACACAAACCTTCTATAATATCCTGCCAATCCTAAGAAACTCCGTACATAAGCTACGGTCTTGGGTACTGGCCAACTCTCTACTGCTTTTACCTTCTTGGGATCCACCGCTACTCCAGCTCCTGATACGATATGACCCAAAAATGAAATATGATCCGTCCAGAATTCACACTTGCTGAGCTTGGCATACAACTGGTTCTCTCTTAGAACCTGCAACACTTTCCTGAGGTGGTCTTTATGCTCCTCTTCACTAGAAGAATATACGAGTATGTCGTCAAGAAAGACAACGACAAACTGATCTAAGTATGGCATAAAGATGAGATTCATCAAATCCATGAATATAGCTGGAGCATTGGTCAAACCAAACGGCATTACTAAGAACTCATAATGCCCATACTTCGACCTGAATGCTGTCTTGGGAATATCCTCCTTCCGAACCCTCACTTGGTGATACCCTGAACGAAGATCTATCTTGGAGAAGACTCTGGCCCTGCTCAACTGATCGAATAAGTCGTCGATCCTGGGTAATGGGTACTTGTTCTTCACTATCGCCGCGTTAAGCTTCCTGTAGTCAATACATAATCTCGATGACCCATCCTTCTTCCCTACAAGTACCACTGGCGCTGCCCATGGTGATATGCTAGCTTGGATAAACTTCTTCTCCTTCAATTCCTCTATATGCTGATATACCTTGGCCTGTTCCGAATCTGCCATTCTGTAAACCCGATCTGAGATCGGTTTAGTTCCTGGTGCCAATTCTATACTGAACTCAATATCTCTAACCGGTGGCAGACCGGAAAGTTCTTCGGAAAACACGTCTAAAAATTCTTCAACTACCTTCGGAACCTGAACTTCTTCCATTGCTGTTATTACTCCCTGCTCTTGCTGAGTTGCCTCTGATCTGACTAAGGTGAATCTCTTCATGCCTGGAATATCGAAAGATACACTCCCACTACGACAATCTATTATCGCATGACTGTCTTTCAGCCAGTCCATGCCTAAGATAACGTCAAAATTTCCAACAGAAAATTCTATCAACCGGGCGGGTAAAGGATGCCCGCACACTACAACACTATATGCTAAACTAACTCTACTAACTCCCACGAGCCCATTACCAGTGAGTATATTCAACCTCCCTGGCAATGCCTCGAACTCCACTCCTAGTCGTGTCGCAAATTGTGTAGATATAAATGAATGGGATGCTCCCGAATCAAACAATGCTACTGCGGGATATAAGGCGACGAGAATGTTACCTGCCACAACATCTTCCGATGCCAATGCCTCTTCCAAGGACAGTGTGAATGCCTGCCCTCGACCTCCTTGCTGGTTCCCATGCTGTGGCCTAGCCTGGTGCTGCTGCTGGCCCCTGTCTTGATGATGCTGGGGTGGTCTATGCTGGTGTTGCTGCATCGGCGGCCCCTGCTGCCGAAACATCTGAGCCTGTGATACTAACGGACGCTGCGCCAACGGCCTCACTGCCAATGCTGGTCCTCGATACTGCCCTGCCCCTGGTGCTGGCAGAGCAGGAAACTGCTGCCCTGGTCCTCCTGACCTCGAATTCATGGGACATGTGGTAACCCGATGATCTGGGTTTCCACATATCAGACACAGTCCATTCAATGTCCGACACACATCTCTAGTGTGCCCCATCTTTTCACAATAAGTACAGCCCGCCAGGGGTTGCTGGTTCTTCCTCTGTTGCTGTTGCTGCTGCCTGGGTGGTGGTGCTGGCCCTCGCATCGCCACATCGTGGATACGAATGCCAGGGGATGGTGCTGTTGTTCGGGGCGCTGCTCCCCCTCCTCCTTCAATCTGACTGTGGGATCTCTTCTGACCCCCAGTCCTTGCCGCAAGCCTCTGAATGGTGATCTCATGCCTTCGAGTCGCCGTCAATATCTCATCAAAAGTCTGATAATTGTGCCCCTCTATCAATTGCAAGAGCTCAAGATAAAACCCTTGCTGGAACCTCATCGCCCTCTGGCGTTTCGTTGCTACCATCTCTGGGGCAAACCTACTCAATCTGCAAAACTCCGCTGCATAAGCATCTACCGTCTTGCCAGCCTGCCTGAGGCTGATAAACTTCTGTTGTAGCTTAAACTGTGCCACAACTCCATAGTACTTCGTCTTGAACCTTGCAGTAAAATCGTCCCAAGCAACAGGACGTCTGATGCCTACTTCCTCTGCTTCCCACCAATCACGTGCAAGATCCTGAAGTAACAACTTCACTAGATCCACACGCTCTTCGGCCGGCACCTTAGCGGCTGTCAGGATAGCCTCAATATCCTTAAGCCATGCATCTGCTGAGATGGCATCCTCCGTGCCCTCGAAACGGCGGGGGTTGTACTTGCAAAACCGGGCTGATGCTCCTGAATCTGTCCTCACTCCTCTTTTCAATGCCGTCTGTAATCCTTGGTTGAGTAGTACATTCTGCTCTTGCAACTGAGCGTGCATGCGCTGCTGGGCCAACATCTGATGTTGCTGAGTAGCCATCATTCCTCTCATGATCTCCAGAAGGGCTGGTGTGTCCATCTCCGCAGGGGTAGGTAGAACTGTTGGTGGGGGTGGAACATCCGGATACTGCGATCCAGCTGCTGCTTCCACGATCACTTCTTCCTGAGTAGCCTCCTGAGTTAGTACCGGCTCTTGTTGCTGACCAACAGGGTCAGGTTGTCCATGTTGCTGTCCATGTTGTTGCTGTCCAGCTCTGACCGATGCGGACGAAGTGCCCCTAAGGAAAGGGACAAGAGAACAATCAAACGACCGGACATGAAGGATCAATGAAGTCAAAGGATACTGGAATGTCAAGCTAGAGTTGAGAATCGACGAATCATGAGATCAAGGGAAAACATGTGTGATTGAGACATCCTATTAAACAAAACACCCCACAAGTCTGAAATCAGACCTGCATGGGCCACCACTAAAACCTTGTCACGCCCCAGAACCAGAATACTGGAGAGCGGGGGAGTGACTCAGCCAGCTACATATTACGGGTAGATGAATACCGTATAATACGATCAATGCTGTCTAACCAGACGAGGGGGTGCATACTACATAAAAGTCTTACTATGGTCATTACACATCTATTGTCTCAATCATTCAAACAAGAAACAGAAATATAGAACATGTAAGGTAAAGCAGTAAGGCGTCCCAAACGCTCAGTCAAAATGTTCTTGAGATCTGGCTTTACAAAATACAGCCAGATGATGTAGTAAGTATACACAATTGTTATCAGCTGCAGTCTGACTTAATTACAATTATACAAAAGTAAGTACAAGACAATCCGACTAACATGTCGGTGCCAAACGGCAAGGTATAAAGTAGATAACAAAACGAGTGGTGAAGTTAAGGAACCCACTCGAGGCCTCCTGCGATCATTCCTCTAGTATTGACCATCCTGGAGGTGGAAGTACGCTGAGTCCTCCGGAACTGGCTCTAAATCTGGCCATGCAAAATCAGAGAGGTTAGACCTCTAATAGCAAGTACCACAAGGGAGCACGACATGAGAACTAAAACCAGTAAGTAAGAGAATATAATAATAGATCTCTGCTTGCTACTAGAACTCACATCACATCAAGACACTTCGAACCAACCTCCCAACCAAACAAGGACAGAAGTTGGCCCATCATGTCCTGACATTCTGATCATCCCAGTTAGGTAACAGAGTACAGTACACAAACAAATCATCTTGAACGGCCAATCAACTCCTACGGCTTGCTATTATGAGTCCCAAGTTATCCTGGAATAATGCAATTAGGGATTCCTCAGTTCTTACTATGTGCAAGCAAGGCTAGTCTATCCAGTCGATCAATTGGCCCATGCATGAATTAGACGAGTCCTAGCAGGATGCCCGTCAATATACAATATACAATAATAATAAAAGTAGATACTGTTTCCTGTCCGTGTGGCAGATTTACAGTATCTGTGGGAACCAGCCGGCCCGTCGGGTACTACTCGTCCCAAGGGGGCTGCCATGTAAAAATTCGGGAATCCATTCTCTCCATGCAATCATTATTTTATTTAACTTAATAGTCTCTACGTTGAGTGAAATCCCATGCCGTGGATCATGGTCATTCAAATGAGTACTTTCGTACGGGGTACGATATGCACAACTCTACAACGATACCAGTACGGTTAGGTTGCAGGTCTTACATAGCGTAATGCAACAATCAAATCTATCTACGGTAATCATGCCTTGACCATAAAGTACACATACTTCTTTTATAGAAAAATAACTAAATAAATAAATAAATAAATAAATAGATTGAAGCCTGCATGTGCATGTATGTCAATATTCGGGATCAGCCAGTCGAGTACAATAGTTCATAACATGAACGTGTCTCATTCATTTCATTCAATAAAACGACTAGCCAGTCTCTTGGTTCCAATTAGGAACGCATGATCAATTTAGTCAAGATCACAATCATTATCAATGGTGGCAAGGCATGAAAGTCAACTAGCATTCAGTGGGGTCGAGTCTACAACTCTCAGGGTCAAGTCCCAGTCATACTGTTTATCCCAAAAATCAATCGGGACACAAGGCATATTCCACATAACAATTGATATTAACAATATTATCATATCATGATTTTATCGAGTTAATGCCAAAAGGCGTAAGGATATAAAATGGACGTTAAACATCTAATAAGATATCAATATACAGGACTATAGAAGATCCAGGGTAAGCAGGCTACTCTCATGTCAGCCTACGCTCATGCCAGCGTACGCTCAGGTCAAGCTACGCTCAAGCCAAGCTAGCGTATGGAAGTCATACGCTTCCAAAAGGCAGCGTATGAACTCCATACGAATCCTGACCATCCAAGTCAGCGTATGTAAGTCATACGCTCCAAAAAGGTAGCGTATGAACTCCATACGACTCCTGACCATCCAAGTCAGCGTATGCAAGTCATACGCTCCAAAAAGGTAGCGTATGAACTCCATACGACACACGCTTCCAAAAGGTAGCGTATGCAAGACACACGCTTCCTAAAAAGGCAGCGTATGGATTCCATGCTGCGCTAAAGAGTGCACACAGCTCAGTGACGCAGCTAAAAAGCTAGCATACATTGCTCACTGTCTTCTCCAAACAGCAAGAACTCCATGGTTGTACCCCAAGGCTTCAAAAGTCCATAACTCTGTCAAAATAAGTCTGAATCCAACTTTCCAAAGGTCAAAATTGGGTAGGATGAACTGCTCTACGACATGGAACCATCAAATCTTGAGAACAAAGGAGTTTACTAGATCAAAACCCATAGACAACCAAAAATACAATAACTTAGATCTACAAGAAATGAACTAATGAAATCAAAAATACTAAGCACTAAACTCTCTTAGAATCATGAGAGGAAGAATATTGAACCATAAAATATGGTCCTCATGTAGAGCAAGATGTACTTGCCTAGTTGGTAGGTGGAGAGAGTAATGAAGAAGAAGAAGAGGAGTAATGGTGAGAAGTAAAGTAAATGAGGAGAGAGAAGGGAGAGGGTGGCTTTAAGTAAAAGGTAGTGGTAGGTGGGAGTTGGGCCGGGTCCAATGGGTCCAATGGGTCGGGTTGCACGGGTCCAACAAGGCTAACCCGAAAGTAAAACTAAAGCAGGAATTAAAATGCAGGTAATAAAATTACAGGAAGAAATACAGAAATAAAATTACAGGAATTAATTAGCATGAAAATTAAAGAGCAGCTAATTAATTAACATGAAAATTTAAAGAGCAGATGATAGAATTGCAGAAAAATAAAGTGCAGAAATAAAATACAGATAATTAATTAACATGAAGTTATAGGAATTTAAATACAGGATACTACATGATAAATACTAAATAAATACATTCAGGCAATATACGTATTAGAACACGCATTCCGGGAACGGGGAGTGACAAATTCTATAAGAGACAGTATAATGAACTACAAGACAAAGATATATGAAGACTTGGGAACCGTTCGGAAGCTGAGCTACAACCCTTAAACCAAACAAGGACCGGGGTTGTAACCCTTCTCCCGAGCAGAACTTAGTCTCCAATCAAGGTACAATATAAAGGCATGTAGAACATGTGAGTAACTGAATATCATAGCATGGTAAAAAAGTACTGAATGTAGAACAGAACAGAATATATGATAAGATAAGTAAATATAAAATGTGCCATGAATTATTAGAGTGTTATGTGATCGGCAAGGAAATCATGGTAGGGTTATCCACTTGGCCCGACAATCCGCGGTGACCTCAACGGAACGTCATGCCGGCCAACCTGGATAACATAAACATAGAGGTATCTGCTACACCCTACGTGAGGTGAGAGTGGCACAAGCAAAATAGTGATATGGAGCTTTGATCACATAACCCCTAATAATTCTCCATCCCCGAGTAGTATAATGGACCTAGATATGACACGTCATGACACAGAATTCCCTAAGATAGCTACTCCCTCTCAGGAATCGGTGTCTATACAAGTACAGAGAACAAGACAGGAAATGTACATATATACCAAAAAAATCTAGGAACAACATCTCATGTCATGATCCAACGTATACTAGTCCGTGAACTATCGTGACTGGAAATCGAGTAAGACACTACAACTGAATCGGATATAGCAGATATCAAGACAATGAAAACTATCAGTGAATGTACTCGCCTGCTGTCCTGAGCTGTAGGGTATATTAAAGCTCAGAGTGGAAATCAGAGACCTAAAGATGAGATATTTGCATGTTAATTTAGTTTTAACAAAGTTAAGAATGATTTATGATGAAAGATATAAAATCTAGGTCAAACTAGGTCTCACTGAGTCACACTAAGTCCTGTCAAGTAAATCTAGGTCAAATCAATCATATCAAGTCAATCTAAGTCAGACTAAGTCAACTCTAGGTCATACCAGTCATAGCAAGTCAAAACAAGTCGAAGCAAGTCAAACGGGGTCAAGAGTTGGCCTACAGTTGACTTTTAGTCAACTGGTCAACCCTGGTCAACTCTAGGTCAACCCTAGGTCAAACTGGTCAAATGTTGACCAACAGTTGACTTTTGGTCAACTGGTCAACTCTAGTTTGGATTTGGTCAAAATTAGACAAAGTATTGACTCATCGTTGACTTTTGGGTAAAAAGTCAACTCTGGGTCAACCGAGCCAAAATTGGTTCAAAAATGACATTTGTAGGGTGTATCTAACAAGTCACCTAAGTTTCAAGTCAATCCGAATACCCGAACCCCGTATCTTGAATTTACCCGATTACCCCTTTAATACACTTACCCTTAAACCATTCTAACTTGACGCCAAGTGACATTCCTTTAGGAATTTCACCCCGGGCTTCCTAGGGTAGTAGGGTACTAGCCTATACAATCATTACCTACCAAGTTCTCTAGGGTAAGTGGACATCCAGTCCATCTTACGGTCCATATTGGTCGTTTACCCGTTATCTTGAATATCTCAAGATACTCTATGGTATCGTGCGATACCACTCTCCAAATTCCATACGAAGCCCCGTCTTTAACCTAGGAGCCTACCCGCAAAATCTATTTTATATTAGCTAGGTCCCCTCCAAGTTTGGACGCGTTCCGAATCACGGAACTCAAAATCACCCTCTCACCAAAACTAACTCAACTATTCACTCACTCATTCAATCTCATTTTTCAACCTATACTTAGGACTAGTTTTAGGGGTTAGTTTTGTGGGCTAAATATGTGTATATATAGCTAATATATAGGGTATATATATGTATATATATAGGTATACATATAGGTGTATATATGGGGGTTTACGGGGGTCAAATGGGGGGCTATATTGATGCCTTTGCTGCAGCTACTGCTGCTGATCCTGCTGTTGCTGCTGCTGCAGTTACAGCTACTGCTGCTGCTGTATTAGGGGGGGCAGCAGCCCCTTGGCCCCCCTTAGCTGCTGCCTGCTGCTCTCCTTTTCCCCTCTTCACTTCCTCTAATTTTCCTCCATTCTCTTACTCTTTTCCCCCTCTAAGTTTCTCTATTCTTCCTCTCAATCTCTCTAATATATATAAATCACACACACATACAAATTCTCATTCTTCCCCTCTCTATATACAAATACACACACACACTCACACATACATATCTACATACACACACACACACACACACACACACACACACACATATATATATATATATATATATATATATATATATATATATATATATATATATATATAGTCACGTCCCACTTCCCAAATGGAATGGTGACGTCATACACATCCCCAGGCTACGCGCCGAAAGTCCGCGATTGTCGCCCGTAAACATCAGCAAAAATGGAAAATGCCAGAGATTACAACTTATTATACATATGGAGATTGTTATACAGGACTTCATCACAATACTTCTACAAACTTATTACAAAAGAAATAACTAGCAAGTTGTCCAGACGACTATTCCTCGTTGTACTGCGGCGTTACTTCGGCGGAGACGTCCTCTTCTTCACCTAGTGAACAATACTAGGTCGTTTTAGAAAACGACAAGCAAGTCCTCGGTCAAGGACGGTAAAGTATGCAAAAGAAAGATGCAGTTCTTCAAAAGAAAGAAATATGCCAACTAGCACTATTATATGTGTTTACTTCACAAAATCAAGGAAATGTAAATGACATCCTACTCCATAGATTGTAAGATATTCTGAGCTTCCCTTGAGCTCTCAGTAGGATTTTGCTTCCCTTGAGCAATCAAGAAACTACCTACCTTTGATAGGTGGAGTTATTTACTGGAGTAAGATGAAATTTAGTAGACTAAATGCAATGCAATTTTGAGAACAGTACTCTGAATTAATTCCCTAAATAATTCCCGTGAACAATCCCGTTAACCTGGGATCAGGCTGTGAATTCGGAGCCTCCCTTGGGCTAAAACCAATCTATTCGATGTTACTGTCGAAATAGAAGTAGCAGGACAGGAGCCTCTCTTGGGCTAGTACTTATATAGAAGTACTCATCAGGATATTCAGGAATCGCTGATCAGCTTTTTATGGTTATTATGTTACGGGATATCTAGGGATATTCAGTTGTCCTCCCCACCCAATGATTCTAAAATTTCCGAAATCAGAAATTTGTCTATCTCCTAAAATTTTCAAAAATTTCGGCAGAGTCTCCTTTGTATTTAGGAGCTCCGACAATTTACAAGACATGATATAAAGAGATATACGGGCTCGCCGACCCCTTCGGTGGAGCAACCCTCAACACCGGAACCACGCATTTAATATCCGGGTACGCCGACCCCTTCGGTGGAGCAACTCTCAACACCGGAACTCAAGCAAGCATATGTATATATAAATACTTAATTCTTACCATGGCAATTTGGCAAGCAAGCAAGCAATTTATTTAGGCAAGCAATTAAGCGAATTAAGCGATTTCTTTGGGGTTTGTGCTAAACACTATCCAAGTTTCAAAACAAAACTTGTTAGTAGCATAATGATATCAAAATTTTATTCCAAAACCATATGCAAAATAATTTTGTAATCCTTGCAACTTTGACATGATGTTATTCTCATACAAGGTAAATCCGAAAGTCCAAATTTAACTTATGTTTACTATGTACCATAATTTAATTCCTTGAAAATGCAAGAGAGAGTTTAATATTGAGAATTTATAGACATAGGGTTATGCTAACATATAGGTGCCTAAAACCATCTATTTTAACTAGTTAATCATGATAGCGCATGATAATTAAATATAATTCTAATAAGGACAGATTTGAAATATAATGTTAAATTGTCATTTATTCATTCCTACATATCCATACTAACACATGTATACACAACCATGCTAGGAAATATAAAATCTGTATATATATTGATTTTCCAAAGGTTGAACTTCTAAGTTGTCAAGACTTATAGGTATTCATGCTCTTGTAGATTCATAATTGCATCCATATATTGAGTCAAGTGCATATAGGTGTGTATTTATATATGTATGTATACACGTATGTAGGTTTCATGCATACATAATTATTCCAAGAGTTGTATCCACACATCTATATATATATATATATACATATATAATCACACAAATTTATAATTCGAAGTGTCCATTTTTGGTGTTGTGTCCTAACGATGTGTCCAAGTTATACACACAAACATAATTGTGTCCACAATGGTTCATTTTCCAAATTTCTATGCTTATACCCATCTTACGTTTTTATAAAATTGAACTTATCATGAATTTCCATAAATTTCAGAATTTAAAAACTGAATAATAAATAATATATATATATATAACAAGTAGAATATTGAAAACCAATTTCCAAGAGGGAAAGGGGGAGAGGACTTGCCTTTGTGTTGGAGATGACCTAGATTTTTCTTCCACAATTCCTAAATCAAACCCCTAGGTTTAGAAAAATAGAGATTGGGGAAGAAGAATAGGGATTAGAAATTTTTACCTAGGTTTTCTTTGGGTTGGGAGTGGAAGAGGAGGAAGATGATGATGATGGAGTGGGGATGAAGTGGAGGAGGAGGAGGAGGAGGAGGAGGAAGTGGAGAGGAGGGGGCCGGAGGCTGGCCGGCGGCGGGCGGCGCTGGCGGCGGCGGCGGCGGGCGGCACAGCAGCGGCAGCAGCAGCGAGGGAGCGGCAGCGGCAGCAGCAAGGCTAGGGGGAGGGGTCGGGTGATGGGTGTGTGTGTGTGTTTGTTTTGTTTTTTTTTTTTTTTTTTCCTTTGCTTGGTGAGGGAGTGTGGGAGTGTATATATATATATACATGTAGAAGAGTGTAGGGGGTGAGGTGTCCCCCCCCCATCCCTTGTAGGGACACCTAGCACCCCCCCCTAGGGCTAGGGTTATGGGTAGGGTTAGGGCTAGGGTTAGGGTTATGGGTAGGGTGTAGGGCTAGGGTTAGGGCCTTGGGACACATGGCCATAAAGCAACAAATTCCAAATCACAGTATTATAATAGTAAAAAAAAAATTTGAGTATGACAAGTCTACCCTCCTTAGAAAAATTCCGTCCTCGGAATTTGAAATAATTAGACTAGCAATATGGTTACTGACCTGTCTTAGGGAAATAAATACGGGTATTGCCTCTGCATGTCTTCTTCCTTCTCCCAAGTTGAATCTCCAGGAGAATCCCTGCTCCACGCAACTCGTACTAACGGAATGACCCGGTTGCGGAGTATCTTATCTCTTCGATCCAGGATCCCAACGGGTCTCTGTTCTATCCGGAGTGTAGGCCCGATGGTGATTTCTGAGTGATCGAGTATATGGCTCGTGTCCGGTACATATCTTCGTAGCTGGGAAACATGGAATACATTGTGAACTCCTTCTAGTGCTGGCGGCAAGGCGAGTCGATATGACACATTCCCAACTTTCTCCAGGATGTCAAATGGTCCAATATATCTGGGACTTAGCTTTCCTCTGGTCCCGAATCTGATGGTTCCCTTAGTTGGTGAAATTTTCAGAAACACGTGTTCTCCGGGTTGAAACTCCAATATTCTTCGATGCTTATCCGCCCACATCTTCTGCCTGTCCTGAGCTGCTTGCAGGTGACTTCTTATTGCTTTGATGATATCCACTGTTTGTGTTACTAATTCTGGCCCCAACAATTGTCTTTCTCCTACGTCGGTCCAGCATACCGGCGATCTGCACTTCCTACCATATAGTGCTTCAAAAGGAGCCATCTTGATACTATCATGATAACTGTTGTTATATGAAAATTCTACCAAATGTAGATGATCATCCCATGCTCCTCTAAAATCTAAAGTACATGCTCTCAGCATGTCTTCTAAGGTCTGAATGGTTCTTTCAGACTGGCCGTCCGTTTGGGGATGGTAGGCAGAACTAAATTTTAATTTAGTGCCAAGACTTTCTTGCAAGCTTTTCCAGAAATGTGAAGTGAATCTGGTATCTCTATCCGATACTATACTCACTGGCACTCCATGCTGACTGACAATCTGTCTCATGTACATTTCAGCCAGGACCTCCGTTGACTGTCCAACTCGAAAGGGCAGAAAACGAGCGGACTTGGTAAGTCTGTCTACTATGACCCAAATAGCATTATTACCCCTTTGGGTCCTAGGCAATCCTGTCACGAAATCCATGGTGAGGTGCTCCCATTTCCATTCGGGTATGGGTAACGGCTGGAGAAGTCCTGCTGTCCTTTGATGCTCCGCTTTTACTTGCTGACAGACAAGACATCTTGATACAAATCTGGCGACTTCTCTCTTCATCCCGTGCCACCAAAATGTTTGTCTCAAATCTTTGTACATTTTAGTGCTGCCCGGATGAATGGAATATTGTGAGTTGTGGGCTTCTGACATAACCTCTGTTCTTAAGTCTCCACTGGGCACACATAATCGATCTCCGAATCTTAATGATCCGTCCGGATGCTTCCTTATCCCGGTCTGGAGTCCCTCTTCTGTTTGTTTCCACATTTTCTGAAGTTTTGAATCATTCTGTTGGGCTTCCTTAATTCTATCTATTAAGGAGGACTGTACTTGCAAGTTTTGCCACATTCCTTCGGTTAGCGGGCGTATCACTTCAATTCCCATTTTTCTCAAATCCTCAAGGATTTCTTTGGGTGTATTCATAAAGAAAGCTTCGGGTCTTCTACTTAAGGCATCAGCCACCTTATTAGCTTTGCCCGGATGATAGGTCAGCTCCATGTCAAAATCCTTCAGTAACTCCAACCATCTTCTCTGTCTCATATTAATCTCTTTTTGTGTGAATACATATTTTAGGCTCTTGTGGTCTGTGTATATTTTGATTCTTTCTCCATATAAATAGTGTCTCCACAACTTGAGTGCGAATACTACCGCTGCAAGTTCGAGATCATGAGTTGGGTAATTCCTTTCATGTGTCTTTAATTGTCGGGATGCATAGGCTATGACTCTCCCGTGCTGCATCAGTACACATCCTAAACCCTTACCTGATGCATCACTATATATCTCATATCCTCCTGAACCAGAGGGTAATGCTAGTATTGGAGCTGTAATTAATCTTTCCTTCAGCTCGTCAAATGCTGCTTGACATTTCTCCGTCCAATTAAATTTCTCTTCCTTCCGAGTAAGACGGGTTAAAGGTTCTGCAATTCTTGAAAAGTTCTCTACAAATCTCCGATAATAGCCAGCCAATCCTAAGAAGCTTCTGATTTCTGCCACTGACTTAGGTGTTGGCCAAGACTTAACTGCTTCTACTTTCTTTGGATCTACCGAGATGCCTTCTCCACTGACAATATGTCCTAGAAATGGTATTTGGTCCAGCCAAAACTCACATTTACTAAGCTTAGCATACAATTGTTCTTCTCGCAGAGTTTGCAATACTATCCTCAAATGTTTTTCATGCTCCTCTTCACTTTTGGAGTATACAAAGATGTCATCAATAAATACAATCACAAATTTATCCAGATATTGATAGAATACTCGATTCATCAGGTCCATAAATATCGCGGGTGCATTTGTCAACCCGAATGGCATAACTAAGAATTCGTAATGCCCATACCGAGTTCTAAATGCAGTCTTTGGGATGTCTTCCTTTTTCACCTTTACCTGATGATATCCGGATCTCAAATCAATCTTCGAAAATACCCTTGCCTCTCCTAACTGATCAAACAGTTGATCGATCCTAGGTAAGGGATATTTATTCTTGATGGTAACCTCATTCAAAGCCCTATAGTCAATCACCAGGCGTAGGGTACTATCTTTCTTTTTCACAAATAATACTGGTGCACCCCATGGTGAAGCGCTAGGTTGGATAAACCCTTTTGACAATAACTCCTTTATCTGTTTATTTAACTCAACTAGCTCCTCTTTGTTCATTGGGTATATCTTCTTGGCTATGGGTGCAGCTCCCGGTATTAGATCTATAGAAAATTCCACGGCTCTGTCTGGGGGTAGCCCTGGTAATTCTTCTGGGAACACATCCTTGAATTCTTCTACTACCCTTGGAAATGATTGCTCTACTACTCCTTGCAGCAGTACTGGTAATTCAAATCTCTCTAGCTCCTCTGCATTGAACTCATTTTGGTCTCTTGCAAATTCATAAGACTCGCCGTCAGGGAGTTGGAATGAAATTTTCCCCTGACCGCAGTCTATATTGGCTAATGTTGCAGTTAGCCAATCCATACCCAATATTATATCATAATTGCTTGTTGGAAAGACAAGCAATCGGGTACGAAAAGCTCCTCCACCCAATTTAATGGGACATCTATGACATACTCGACTGACTTCTACTACTCCATTACCGGTGAGTACTTTCAGTGATTTAGGCAGAGGTTGTGATTCTATTTCACGTTGTGATATAAAAGAAGATGCTATAAATGAATGGGTAGCCCCGGAATCAAATAATACTGAGGCTGGGTATGAAGAAACTAAAATAGTACCTGAAACTACTTCTCCAGGGATATTCGCATCTTCAGTTCCCATTATGAATGCTCGCCCTTGCCTATTCCTTTTCTTGTTATTATTTTGAGCTTGAGCTGCTCGTTGTGCTTGTTGAAACTGATAAGCCTGAGGGGCATAGGGCGGCCTTTGCTGATTTCCATAAGCCATTCCTGCTTGCGCTGTTGGTGCCTGTGTCATTGGTCGAGGTTGGTTTCCTTGAACTGGAGGTCGGCATCCCTGAGAGAAACCTTGTGTCCTTGCTCCATTTGCAGGCGGCTGAGGACATTGACTGATTGGATGATTTGCTCCACACCTCAAGCAAAGCCCCAATCTTCTCCTACATACACTCTTCTTATGTCCTGGCTTCTGGCAGAAATCACAGATAAGGAATTTGTCCGAGTTGCCATTCTGAGGACGCTTAGGTGGTCCTTGCCAGTGATTCTTGTTAGAGGATGATCCTTCCTCAAAAGTTCTCTTGGGTTGTGATGACCGGAAAGGTTGCTCCTCTTTCAGGATTCTCTCCTGGTCTCGAGCAGCTTCTGTTACCTCAGAAAAGGTCTGGCATCGGTAGGACGCGACCCTGTTTTTCAATTGGGTCCCGAGCCCTTCCAGGAACCTAGAAATTTTTGTTTCTTCGTCGGCTATCATGTTAGGAGCAAAGCGACTGAGTCTGGAAAACTCTACAGCATATTCATCGACGGTGCGTCTTCCTTGTTTAAGATAGTTGAATTGCCGCTCTAACTCTATTCGTGCTGATTTAGGATAGAATCTTTCCTCAAACTTCTTCTTGAATTCTGCCCATGTCATAACTCCATCGGAATCTTCAGGGTACTCGGCACTCCACCAGTATCCAGCGATATCTTCTAGCTGGATGCGGATTGCTGGCACCATATCTTCGGTTTTGAGCTTTGCGGCCTTCATTAAGCCTTCAATGGTTTTCAACCATTGACCCGCTTCCATTGCATTTTCAGTTCCCTTGAACTTAGGTGGCTTAAGATCTCGAAAATCTTTTAGGTTTCCCTCTTCTGTTTTCTTGGGTTTCTGCATTTGTTCCAATATGGTTGTATTGGCAACATGGGCTGCATTGGCCTGCTGATTATGGGATTCCAATAATTGCTGGAATAATCGAAACATATCGGCCACAGTTGGTTCTTGAGGGGGCGGAGTACTTGACTGGCCGTGGTTGTCCATATCCTGAGATTAGGAAAAACGCAATTCTTAGGGAAGTGTTTAACTCGTAATCTCCAACAAGAGTGTATCATGAAACTTCGTACATATATATATATTCATTCATTAAGATGAGAGTAATTACAAAATGGTGCTCCTTACTCTCATTTTTCATTTACATACATTCTTGCTACTTAGTTACTCATGTCACCCATCATTCCAAAACGCGACATGGTAAACTATTTTACTACATACAAGTACATATCTGCAGATGCCAAAATACAAGGAAAGGACTCCTTCTTCACTATGTACAGGGTTAAGACATCTTATGCTACGGCTTCAATAAGCTCCCTCCCTTCAGCAAGGATCTCCACTTCTGTAAACATCCTCTCAAAGTCATCCATGGTGCCTTCGTAGCCGTGCAATCCGACATAGATGCGGTTCGGGTCTCGGACATAAAGACAGTAGGTGATGTACTCAAAGTATACTTCAGCGCCATCCTCCACGTCTCGTACCATAGGACGCCTGACTCCATAGAATATTTGGTAGACATGAATGTCATACCAGTCGGGTGCGTTCCATAGCATCCTGGCATAGCGTTGGTACAGGTACAAGGTGTACTCGCTTCCATCCCATTCCAAACTGGGTATAAACAGGTCCATATCCTTGGTATCCTATGTAAGAATTTCTTATAAGGAACATAAGGAGAAAAAGCATATTTTATTTATTTATAGAACAATATGCCCTTGGCTTACATACATACTTGGTCACATTCTACCTACATGCAGATATATCTTACATTCCATTCATTCTAGCTACACACACATACTTATCATCTATAGATACTAGGGATCTAAGTCCATATTCCCTACTTACTTGCATTCTTACTACATATATTACATACATTCCATATACATATATGCTTGAGGATCTAAATCCACATCTTCCTGATGTTGTGCACTATTGCGTTTGGATGAGTCTGCAGCCATTCTTCCAAGGTACCATTGCGATCAGTCTTTGGGCCTTTGGTGGGTTCTGCCTTTATCAGGACATAATAATGTACCGAGTTGTAATACTCCTTCCTTTCATCATCTATGTCTGACACTACTGGATATTTCAATTCGTAGTGTACTCCATAGGCTTCGATCATTCCTTTACGCGCTACGTGCCACATCTTCTTTACAAATGCATAATACTCGTCTAGGCTGTGACTATCATTTCCTAGCCTTGCGAAGGGTGCAAACCGAGGCATGACCTAGATTGAAAAGAAAATAAAAGTATTTCTTCCTTAGGTTAGTAACCCCTTAGTAGGATTTAAGATCTAGACAGGAAAGAGGAATTTGTAAGGAAAAAAAGCTACCAACTATTTATCTACCTTACTTAAGGATTTCTAAGATATGATTGGAAATCAAAGCTTTCTATCTGAGTATAAAACCTACGTCTAGGCCTAAGGTCCGTTCTGGATTTTCCATTTTCGCTGACCTGCATGGGCCACCACTAAAAAGACGTGTCACGTCCCACTTCCCAAATGGAATGGTGACGTCATACACATCCCCAGGCTACGCGCCGAAAGTCCGCGATTGTCGCTCGTAAACATCAGCAAAAATGGAAAATGCCAGAGATTACAACTTATTATACATATGGAGATTGTTATACAGGACTTCATCACAATACTTCTACAAACTTATTACAAAAGAAATAACTAGCAAGTTGTCCAGACGACTATTCCTCGTTGTACTGCGGCGTTACTTCGGCGGAGACGTCCTCTTCTTCACCTAGTGAACAATACTAGGTCGTTTTAGAAAACGACAAGCAAGTCCTCGGTCAAGGACGGTAAAGTATGCAAAAGAAAGATGCAGTTCTTCAAAAGAAAGAAATATGCCAACTAGCACTATTATATGTGTTTACTTCACAAAATCAAGGAAATGTAAATGACATCCTACTCCATAGATTGTAAGATATTCTGAGCTTCCCTTGAGCTCTCAGTAGGATTTTGCTTCCCTTGAGCAATCAAGAAACTACCTACCTTTGATAGGTGGAGTTATTTACTGGAGTAAGATGAAATTTAGTAGACTAAATGCAATGCAATTTTGAGAACAGTACTCTGAATTAATTCCCTAAATAATTCCCGTGAACAATCCCGTTAACCTGGGATCAGGCTGTGAATTCGGAGCCTCCCTTGGGCTAAAACCAATCTATTCGATGTTACTGTCGAAATAGAAGTAGCAGGACAGGAGCCTCTCTTGGGCTAGTACTTATATAGAAGTACTCATCAGGATATTCAGGAATCGTTGATCAGCTTTTTATGGTTATTATGTTACGGGATATCTAGGGATATTCAGTTGTCCTCCCCACCCAATGATTCTAAAATTTCCGAAATCAGAAATTTGTCTATCTCCTAAAATTTTCAAAAATTTCGGCAGAGTCTCCTTTGTATTTAGGAGCTCCGACAATTTACAAGACATGATATAAAGAGATATACGGGCTCGCCGACCCCTTCGGTGGAGCAACCCTCAACACCGGAACCACGCATTTAATATCCGGGTACGCCGACCCCTTCGGTGGAGCAACTCTCAACACCGGAACTCAAGCAAGCATATGTATATATAAATACTTAATTCTTACCATGGCAATTTGGCAAGCAAGCAAGCAATTTATTTAGGCAAGCAATTAAGCGAATTAAGCGATTTCTTTGGGGTTTGTGCTAAACACTATCCAAGTTTCAAAACAAAACTTGTTAGTAGCATAATGATATCAAAATTTTATTCCAAAACCATATGCAAAATAATTTTGTAATCCTTGCAACTTTGACATGATGTTATTCTCATACAAGGTAAATCCGAAAGTCCAAATTTAACTTATGTTTACTATGTACCATAATTTAATTCCTTGAAAATGCAAGAGAGAGTTTAATATTGAGAATTTATAGACATAGGGTTATGCTAACATATAGGTGCCTAAAACCATCTATTTTAACTAGTTAATCATGATAGCGCATGATAATTAAATATAATTCTAATAAGGACAGATTTGAAATATAATGTTAAATTGTCATTTATTCATTCCTACATATCCATACTAACACATGTATACACAACCATGCTAGGAAATATAAAATCTGTATATATATTGATTTTCCAAAGGTTGAACTTCTAAGTTGTCAAGACTTATAGGTATTCATGCTCTTGTAGATTCATAATTGCATCCATATATTGAGTCAAGTGCATATAGGTGTGTATTTATATATGTATGTATACACGTATGTAGGTTTCATGCATACATAATTATTCCAAGAGTTGTATCCACACATCTATATATATATATATATACATATATAATCACACAAATTTATAATTCGAAGTGTCCATTTTTGGTGTTGTGTCCTAACGATGTGTCCAAGTTATACACACAAACATAATTGTGTCCACAATGGTTCATTTTCCAAATTTCTATGCTTATACCCATCTTACGTTTTTATAAAATTGAACTTATCATGAATTTCCATAAATTTCAGAATTTAAAAACTGAATAATAAATAATATATATATATATAACAAGTAGAATATTGAAAACCAATTTCCAAGAGGGAAAGGGGGAGAGGACTTGCCTTTGTGTTGGAGATGACCTAGATTTTTCTTCCACAATTCCTAAATCAAACCCCTAGGTTTAGAAAAATAGAGATTGGGGAAGAAGAATAGGGATTAGAAATTTTTACCTAGGTTTTCTTTGGGTTGGGAGTGGAAGAGGAGGAAGATGATGATGATGGAGTGGGGATGAAGTGGAGGAGGAGGAGGAGGAGGAGGAGGAAGTGGAGAGGAGGGGGCCGGAGGCTGGCCGGCGGCGGGCGGCGCTGGCGGCGGCGGCGGGCGGCGCTGGCGGCGGCGGCGGGCGGCACAGCAGCGGCAGCAGCAGCGAGGGAGCGGCAGCGGCAGCAGCAAGGCTAGGGGGAGGGGTCGGGTGATGGGTGTGTGTGTGTGTTTGTTTTGTTTTTTTTTTTTTTTTTTCCTTTGCTTGGTGAGGGAGTGTGGGAGTGTATATATATATATACATGTAGAAGAGTGTAGGGGGTGAGGTGTCCCCCCCCCCATCCCTTGTAGGGACACCTAGCACCCCCCCCCTAGGGCTAGGGTTATGGGTAGGGTTAGGGCTAGGGTTAGGGTTATGGGTAGGGTGTAGGGCTAGGGTTAGGGCCTTGGGACACATGGCCATAAAGCAACAAATTCCAAATCACAGTATTATAATAGTAAAAAAAAAATTTGAGTATGACATATATATATATATATATAGACACACACACATATATATATATCTATATATATATGGACACCCACACTCCCACACATGGACACACACACACACACACACACACACACACACACACACACATATATATATATATATATATATATATATATATATATATATATATATATATATATATATATATATATATATATATATGCACACACACACTAAATAAATATGAATTTAAGTGCCTAACTCACTTAGGTGCAAATCTAAATATTCTAGAAGTGTCCAAATTTGGGGGAAACTCAAGGACACAACCACAAATTCTAACTTCTCCTAGGACACTCCAAACGGACTCAAACTTGACACGAATAGGGACACAAACACGGGGATCAATCCTACGGGGTTCAAACTATTTATCATGATGAAAGGAATGAGTTAGAGAATAGGTTGTATCTATCGGGAGATGGATTCCCAATGGAAAATTCCTCCGACACGGCTCCGACACAAGGAATTGTTTAGGACACACCCACTTCACTTCTTGCTCCCAAAAGCTTGGAGAATCACTACTTGGGATAGAGGAAGAGATCGATGGAAGAAAAACGGGAAGAAAAGCTTATTTTGGAGATGATTTCTAAGGAAATCACTTCTTTCCTTTTGAAAGAAACTTGGAGAAAAAGAAGAAGAAGAAATATTTGAAGTGAAAGAATGGAAGAGAGAGAGAGAGAGAGGTGGCCGGCCCTATATGGGAGGGTTGGGGCACTTGTTATTTACAAGTTTGCCCCTCCCTATGACTTCCTAGCTAAGTTATCTTCCTAAATTGGTTTTGGGAGTTAGTTTTGACCAAATAAAAATCATACTTAAGCCTAAACACTCATGTGGGATTAGTCCAAACTCCTAGACCTAATTGTCAAGTTTGTCGGGCCATGGCTAATTAAAGTGCTAATCACAACTCAAGTCAAAATTTCTCCGAAGTCCCGAATTAAGTCAAAATGCGATGAAATTCGAACCCGACTCCTATAATCATTAAATATTAATATTCATGAAATAAAATTTCCAAAATATTCAAAAATAGAAAATTACTATTTTACCCCTATCTTGGAAAAGTGAGGGTGACAAACGGCTACTCGGAGCATCGTTCGGTCAAGGCGACCGCTCGCTCAAGTGGGGTAGTTTCGGTGAACTTGCCTCATCTTAGCCTTCACATAATAAATCGCATATTTTCAACTTGCACAAGTAGGTTTAATAATAAAAGAGACGAATCCACATAGCAAAAGGGAATAATCCCGACGGGTCGAATTGAGTTAGAATATGGAAAGGTCCAACGGTCGGCTTAGAGTTGGTGCACGACGTGCTTTGAAAATGACACTCGATCCTTCGTCCCGTGGCTTGGGATAAGGAAAGTTGGTATTCACCGCAAAGCTAAGAGTTAGCCAAATTCATAGGCGTCGCCCGCATAAATGCTTCATAAAGCATGCACGGTCTTATCGCCCAAGGCGTAGCATAGCCTCTGCTCGTCCGACGGGTTAAGTTGTATTGCACGTCTTACGGCATAAGTCTAGGCACCCCAAATAACTTGGTTGTTCAAGTCGATCGCGTGCACGGCACGTTCCCACGACGCAAGGCTTGACGCAGCCTTTACTCGTCAAGTTGTTGCAAAAGTAAGTTAGGCAAGTTACGTTAAGCTATCAGGAGTAGTTGCAAGCACGACCCTACGAGTTCTACGGCTGAGTGTATCCACATAGTCTTACAGTCTCAAGGCCCGTCATATAGAGTATGACTTGGACGATGGTATCGCATAGGCTTAAGGCACGATGCACGGACTTAGTGTTTAAGGTACGAGCCACGGTTGATTCAAAAGTGAGTTTAGAAAAAGGGCTATCAAATAGTCATTTTGAGTTGAATAAAATGATATGGTAACATGGAAAGAATGCTCGCGACTATAGGTCGTCAAGGCGATTTCAGAAGAAGAAAGAATGCTCGTGACTATAGGTCGTCGAGGCGGTCTCAGATTTGAGAAGTATTGAACTTGGTCCTGAAAGACATGGTAACACTAGAGATAGCATGACTGTGTGAGACGTCAGTTTATGTCGAGTCTTGCATGGTCATGGACAACTTGTCGACAAGGTGGGTCGTTTCCCCGTACGGCAACCTGGCGGCCACAGGACCGTTGCGGCCGTCGATTGGAAACGAGTAATTAGCTGTGCTGGGCACGGATTAGGCGGGGACTTGCAGCGGGGCTAGCTACCTTGTGCTGAAAGGGGCACCCGTCTAACAAAATCTAGAGGAGTCCACGATGGCTCTGGGAGTCAGTGACCAATTCATATAGATGTGTTGGCACGGGCGGCAATCCGCGTGTGTGCCTTTAGATTGAGTTGAGTTGTTGAATGTGTGTACAGTTAGAACACAAATGTTTGGGCCTAAGAATGGCTACAACATAGGCGACGTGCTTTGGCACGAGATATGGCGTCGAGTCTCAAGTGTTGATATGTGAGTTGCATAAGTTGGTTTGAGTTGTCTTGAGTTTAAGTCAGGAATCGCCACAAGACAAGTCGGTCGAGTGACACTTAGCCCAGAAGTCTTGATTGGGTCAGTTGGTGATCAAAGTAGCATGGGCCGCGAGGCGACGATGTGGTTTAGTCTCACTTAAATACGAAGCATGGCCTCAGCAAGGGTTTGTAGCATGGTCACACGAAAATGGAGTCTATCGTGTAGTTGCGTCTCTGATTTTGGTCGAAAGGCAAGCACGACTTGATAGGTTAACGTTGTTGGCACAAGAAAGGTCTAAAGACAAAGTATGAGTTAACACCGTTGTCGCAAGCACGGGATGGTCTAGAGACACGAGTTAGGCCAAGGCGTCTGTCCTAAAACTGATCCTAAGGCAAGACTAGAAAGACAATCATAAAGGGGACTATGTTGCACAAAGTAAATCAAACGTGTTGGTTTTGTATGGGTGGGCGAGGAGCTCATTCCACCAGTACAGTTGAGTACTGACACCCATATAGTTTCCATCTGCAGGCACTTGTAGAAGCTCTTGGCGCGGAGCTCGCTTGGATGCGTCGAGGCACGGAGTTCCTTGGCGATTCGAAGCGTACGGCCACATGGAGTCAAGACTTATACGGGACATAATGTATGGACATCGCCTTCCGAAGCATCCGCTGGCTTAAGTCTTGTATTTGAGAGATGAGAGAGAGCTGAGTGACTTGTAATGTCAGATGAGTGAGCTTGAGTGAGCTTGAGAGACTTGTAATCTTGGCCTTGCCCCCAATTGTAATCTTTGTTTAAATATCAATAAAGAGCTTTCTGTTGAATAACTTGTGTTTGTTCTAAATTTTCGCTGCATGTTCAAATGTCTCTGCATGGGACTTCTGTGCGACGACCCCGTCGCAGCCGCTAAAATCGGCCGTTATGGAACCCGCCTTGTACGAGCACAATCTAGGCTCGTACGGCATCACGCCTTAGCGAGGACGATCGCTCCTACGGGAGCCGGGCGTGACATAATGGTATCAGAGCACGGCTTTACGTCCTTGGACTATCGATTGAATTCTTTAACTCCGTTGTTTCCGCAAACTCTGAATCGTTGCTTCCGCAAAGTTGATATCGTTGGTGCGCTCTCTCTCAAATGTCCCACAGGATGTCCATACAATAAGTCTAACTATTTTGCAAAACATAGGAGAACAGTTTTTGACAAAATAAAAAGATGGTTCGCGTAAGCACGGTTGACTAAGTCGGGCTGGGCATATACACCAAGGATTGCATCGACCTTAGCAAAGTCGAGTGTGGGATTCGTAATGTGTCGAGCAAGAATGAGTTGAACTCGATTGAGTAAAGTGAGATGACTATCGATAGGGGTGCTATCGAGCGACAATAACGTCGATGCGATATAGATGAGCGTGCTTGGATTTCGAGGAATGGTTGAACGAAAAATTTGAAGAAGTCAATTTTGACTCGAATGATAAGTTGAGGATTTGTCGAATGACTTCATCCCTGAGTGGTGTATGCGATAGCCTCAGGGATGCCGATTGATCGATTGAGGATACAGGGTGTTGATGAGTCTGTCAGCAAGCGTCATACTTATGCAAAGCCTTAGATCGTGTACGATGGAGTGAGTTGTTGTCTTGAAGTTTGATAAGTTGATTCAAATAATCTAGGAATTGACGCGCACGGAACGTGCACGGGATTGAGGATTACGCGAGTATGAAACATGAAAATGATTGAGTAGATAAATCAAATCGAAGAAAAGTTAAGGTGTACGAATGGATGAGTTGATCGAGGAAATTGATACAGATCGTATATGAAAAGTTAGCACGACAGAAAGATAGCGTGCATGAAAAGTTAAATTTTAAAGTTACGCAATGACTCTGAGGATTGGAATGGATGTTGTTAGATGATTCGAGTTAGCAAGGAATGATGCGAATTGAGAAAATACGTTGGTCGATGACTTAAGATAAACGGATGAACAATACGTGAAATTGGTTTGAGGAAATTGACGTTGTGAATGATTCGAGGGTTAATGATCGAACTTGAATTGAATGTCGAGGAGATTATCCATTCGGGCGATAGCATCAGTCGTACGACTCGAAATTGTTGCAAAGGAAGATCGTCAGGTTACGCATATCGTCGATGGTATTGAGGCGTATCAAAGATCGATATGCGATAACTCGGGGGTACTCTAACTCGGCAAATGACGATCGTGCAAGTGTTATTGTTCGGTTGGATGCTATACTTAGGATTTTGATTGAGATAAATGCCGGATGAAAATGAAAGTGTCTTGATGGTTACGCGGATAACCGCAGCGTCGACATTCTTGTCTTACGCGAGCGCAACTCTAGCCTCGCACATGTGTCGCGTCGGATTTGAGGCGATCATTCTGCGTGAGCGCTGACATGGTGATTCATGTCGCAGGAATGATCGAACTCGAAAAATCAGGACGCGGCAACTTTGATTGTCTCGACTTGTCGATTTGATACGAAGAAAAATTTGGGGATGTTTAGACTTGCGATTGATGAATGAAATAAACTTGAGGATTGAGTAGGTCCAATCCGCGCATCGAGAATGAAATAGTCTAGACACAAAACAAGAGTTACGTCCCGATGAGGTTGACTATCCCGCGGGAGCGTGCATGGTGATTTGTGTCCACCGTGGATAATCTGAATCGCGTGAGATCGGGGCGTAACATATTGTTAAGCTAGACGACCTCATGATCGAATACGTGAATTGGGATGAATGACTTAGGGAATATGAAATATGAATTATGGTTTAGCGATGGATTGTGTCGTAGCATGCTTGACTTGGAAGGGATGATAGGAGGATTATGTCGAACGTGTTCGAAGAGATTGACTATGCAAAATGGCTTGTTGAACGAGTGAGATTGATATGTTAAGGAATTGGTTGAAATATAAGTTGTCATAGGATGGCTTTGTTGAATGACTCAGACCCCGTGCGACGAATGTTGAGATGTGTGTAGGGAATCGATGCTCGATGTTTAGAAATCGAAGTGATACGAGCTTGGGTAGAAAATCCTGTACTATCAACTTGGTTTGACCTTAGGATGGGGTCAGTATTGATATTGTTGTTTGGCAACTATGATTCCAATACTGATGAATGACTTTAGCCAAAAGACATAGCCTAGCGGTTAGACAGACGTCCGAGTACGAAGTGGTAGAAAATTGTGGTGGCACCACTCGCGAGTCTCGGCTGACATGCACATATATCAGGGATGCCTGAATATGTGCACGATCAGACTCGAATGGTGATCTTGGATTCTCTATCACGAGGCTTGGCTGAAATGCATGTATTTTGGGGACGCCTGGAATATGTGCACGATCCAACTAAGTGATACGTTGAATCAAGTGAGAATTGGGGAACGGGAAAGTGTCGAGAATTTTGAGATCGTGAGTTTAGAAGAAAAGATTATGGGTAGTACGAGCGTGGCTCGAATTTGGAAAATGCATAGGCGTAGTGTGGGCGAGAGTTCTTGAATGTTGATTAAAGTGATAAGTCGATAAGTGTACTCAGTTAGTTTCGAGGATAAAACTTTTTCTGAGTGGTGTATGATGTAGTGTCCCGTCTCGCTCAGTCAATCGGAGGAATCGAAACGCCAACGGCGTTCGGACTTAGCCTTGCAACGGCTACTCGGAGCATCGCTCGGTCAAGGCGACCGCTCGCTCAGGTGGGATAGTTGTCACGCCCCGGAGACCAGAATATTGGAGAGCGGGGGCAGACATAGCCAGCTACGTATATTAAAATAGAATACATCTCAACTATACGGTCACGACTGTCTAGATATGAGGGTTTACTACAAGCCAACAGTCTCTTAAGGTCAAGTTCACTGTCTCAATCTCAAGCAAATAATAATCACAAGATGTTTGACCACCAAATATACAATAAAAGGCGTCCCAAATATTACATATCAGCTGATCATGAAGCTAGTCGTACAAAATGCAAGGACTAGCAAGAGTTAAGTCATACATGATCAACCCTAGGATTTGTTAATCATGTTTACAGCCCGTAGGCAGACAGTAAGTAAAGGTGCATCGAGCTAACAGGTGCTCGTCGGCTAAACGCCTCAAAAGAATAATTTTACAATAGAGTGAGCGAAACAAAATAGAAAACCCACTCGTAGCCCGGGTTCCTTCTAGTTGCCACCATCGGGCTGGAGGTTCGGTAGATCTTCGAGAGCTGCTCCGAAATCTGGCCACACAAAACCAGCTGGGTCAAACCCCAGAAAGAGCAAGTACCACAAAGGAGGCCACGAAATAAGAACAAAAGCCAGCATATCAGAAAATAAGAAAAGAAATGGAAGAAGGTATAAGTAAATAAAGAGTGCAACAGGACAATAAACGACTAGTGACGCGGGACCATTCCGGGAGCCAAGTTACAACCCTTAAACCAGACAAGGACCGAGGTTGTAACCCTTCGCCTGAACAGCACTCTGTCTCCACCCATTTATTGTTAGAGATAAGTAAAACAAGCATGTACAAGAGTAGCCAGGTACAGGGACTAGACAAGACTTAGACAAGGCTGGACATCCATCCATTCATAAAGCGGCCAAGCAATTACTACGGCTTACTACTTAACTAACTAGGGTTATCACACGCCTTAATTACTAACAAGATGCAATGAGAATTTCCCAGTCCCAGGCCCTGCAGACCATCCAGTTATCCTTCCGCGGGTTGAGAGTATGGTTGGGTACATCGCCCCGGAGACGATATACCCTTAGGTGACTTAGAGGGTGCAACACATGACAGTGCGCTGGAAATGTGCTCTACTCGTCGGCAAGCTACAAGTCCAATTAAGAGCGCCCAGATAACGAGATTGCCTGTGACTGAAAATTCTCCATGAACTATAGTTTGATCTAGTCATTAGCCTAATCCATATTCAGTATGAATCTCTGACCGTGGGAACCAGGGAGTCACGTCCTAGACATGATGCAAGACAAGACAAGTGGATTGCACAAGCAAGCAAGCAAGAACACCCACGGTGTCAAGTTGATTATACGAGTCAAGTTACAAGTTACAAGTCAAGTCAAGAGTGCGCTGCCACGGGCTACTATCAAGTTATCAAGATAAATCATGTCAGGGTACTTGTCAGGAGTGTGCCACGACGGGCCACTATCAAGTCAGGTTGGTCATGTCAGGAGTGTACCACTACGGGTCACTGTCGTGTTATGCTAGTTCCTTGTCATACCATGCCATGTACAATAGTCATTCCAAACATATTACGTAAAATCAAGTTCATGACAAAAGGCGTAAGGATATAAAATGGACGTAAAATATCTAATAAAATATCAATATACAGGGCTATAGAAGAGCCAAGCTTAAAGAAATAGAACCAAAACTCCAAGAGCCAATGGATTGTGCAAGGGGTCAGGGGGTTGGATTGCGCAGGAATGGTTGGCACAGGCTGCGAAGTGCGCAGGCTTAGACTGCGCAGGCAATGGATGGCGCAGGATGCAGACTGCACAGGCTTAGACTGCGCAGGCAATGGATGGCGCAGGATGCAGACTGCACAGGCTTAGACTGTACAGGCATTGGATGGCGCAGGATGCAGACTGCACAGGGGTCAAGCGCGCAGGAGCCGATGGCGCAGGGTTGGTTGCGCAATCGGGCAGCGGCCAGGCTGCGCAGTTAGCGACCAACTCTAAAGAGCACGGTGCGGGGAGGCTGCGCGGTCAGTGCTGCGCTAAAGAGCGCGGACTGTAGATCTTCTTCTCCAGACCGAGAGGAACATCATGAACACCCAAAAATTCAATCTTCTATATCTTAGTCAAATCAAAGCCAAATCTAGATTTCTAAAGTTCTAACTTGAGTAAAATTGAATTCTCTTCCACATGGAAGCATCAAAACCCACAAAAATCCAACCAAAATAGATCAAAACCATGTAAATCCAAAAATAGTTAAAACCTAGATCTAGAACAATGGAGACTCTAAATCATAAAATGTCAAGCACTAATATTGATCACCATGGCCTAATCTAGCTAATGAATAAATAAAAAGTGGTTCTCATGTGGTGGCAAGGTGCACTTGCCTATGGGTATTGGTGTTGTGTAGAGGAAGGAAAAAGAAGAAGATGGAGAAATAAATGAGAGAATTATGGAGGAGAGAGAAAAGTAGGTGGAGTTTTAATGAGGGTGGGTTGTGGTAGAATGAGGGTTGAACATAGGCTAAGGTGTTCCAATGCATGTTAAACCAAACCAAACCAATTCTCCTCCACAAAATAAACCAAGCCAGGTAAAACCCAATTACGAGAACCAAAATCTGCAAGTCAAGCCAATTACAAGTACATGCCAAAATTCGAGAAAATAAATACAGGTCTGAAATACATGCAAGCTTGACAAAAATACGTATTCAGAATATGGGTGTTACAATAGTTTCGGTGAACTTGCCTCATCTTAGACTTCACATAATAAATCGCATATTTTCAACTTGCACAAGTAGGCTTGATAATAAAAGAGACGAATCTACATAGCAAAAGGGAATAATCCCGACGGGTCAAATTGAGTTAGAATATAGAAAGGTCCAACGGTCGGCTTAGAGTTGGTGCACGACGTGCTTTGAAAATGATACTCGATCCTTCGTCCCGTGGCTTGGGAGAAGGAAAGTTGGTATTCGCCGCAAAGCTAAGAGTTAGCCAAATTCTTAGGCGTCGCCCGTATAAATGCTTCATAAAGCATGCACGGTCTTATCGCCCAAGGCGTAGCATAGCCTCTGCTCGCCCGACGGGTTAAGTTGTATTGTACGGCTTGCGGCATAAGTCTAGGCACCCCAAATAACTTGGTTGTTCAAGTCGATCGCGTACACGGCACGTTCCCACGACGCAAGGTTTGACGTAGCCTTTACTCGTCAAGTTGTTACAAAAGTAAGTTAGGCAAGTTACGTTAAGCTATTAGGAGTAGTAGCAAGCACGACCCTACGAGTTCTACGGCTGGGTGTATCTACATAGTCTTACAATCTCAAGGCCCGTCATATAGAGTATGACTTGGATGGTGGTATCGCATAGGCTTAAGGCACGATGCACAGACTTAGTGTTTAAGGCACGAGCCACGGTTGATTCAAAAGTGAGTTTAGAAAAAGGGCTATCAAATGGTCGTTTTGAGTTGAATAAAATGATATGGTAACATGGAAAGAATGTTCGCGACTATAGGTCGTCGAGGCGATTTCAGAAGAAGGAAGAATGCTCACGACTATAGGTCGTCGAGGCGGTCTCAGATTTGAGAAGTATTGAACTTGGTCCTGAAAGACATGGTAACACTAGAGATAGCATGACTGTGTGAGACGTCAGTTTGTGTCGAGTCTTGCATGGTCATGGATAACTTGTCGACAAGGTGGGTCGTTTCTCCGTACGACAACCCGGCGGCCACGAGACCGTTGTGGCCGTCGATTGGAAACGAGTAATTAGCTGTGCTGGACACGGGTTAGACGGGGACTTGCAGCGGGGCTAGCTACCTTGCGCTGAAAGGGGAACCCGTCTAACAAAAGCTAGAGGAGTCCACGATGGCTCTGGGAGTCAGTGACCAATTCATATAGATATGTCGGCACGGGCGACAATCCGCGTGTGTGCCTTTAGATTGAGTTGAGTTATTGAATGTGTGTACAGTTAGAACACAAATGTTTGGGCCTAAGAATGGCTACAACATAGGCGACGTGCTTTGGCACGAGATATGGCGTCGAGTCTCAAGTGTTGATATGTGAGTTGCATAAGTTGGTTTGAGTTATCTTGAGTTTAAGTCAGGAATCGCCGCAAGACAAGTCGGTCGAGTGACACTTAGCCCAGAAGTCTTGATTGGGTCAGTTGGTGATCAAAGTAGCATGGGCCGCGAGGCAGCGATGTGGTTTAGTCTTACTGAAATGCGAAGCACGGCCTCAGCAAGGGTTTGTAGCACGGTCACACGAAAATAGAGTCTATCGTATAGTTGCGTCTCTGATTTTGGCCGAAAGGCAAGCACGACTTGATAGGTTAACGTTGTTGGCACGAGAAGGGTCTAAAGGCAAAGTATGAGTTAACACCGTTGTCGCAAGCACGGGATGGTCTAGAGACACGAGTTAGACCAAGACGTCTGTCCTAAAACTGATCCTAAGGTAAGACTAGAAAGACAATCATAAAGGGGACTATGTTGCACAAAGTAAATCAAATGTGTTGGTTTTGTATGGGTGGACGAGGAGCTCATTCCACCAGTACAGTTGAGTACTGACACCCACATAGTTTCCATATGCAGGCACAGGTAGAAGCTCGTGGCGCGGAGCTCGCTTGGATGCGTCGAGGCATGGAGTTCCTTGGCGATTCGAAGCGTGCGGCCGTATGGAGTCACTACAACAAATAGGACATACAATAGCAGTTTATCTATAGCGTTCAAGCCTCCCTGCTATAGAATGTCATCATCAATAGCGTTCATTCCGCAGTGCTATTAAAAGAGCGTACAATAGCAGTTTATCCATAGCCACTACAACAAAAAGATCTATTAATGACGCTTGATAAGTGATTTTCATGACGGCTGATGTGGAAGCGTCATCAAAGTTCAGCAAGACTAGAATCTATGACGGTTTACATTAAAAATGTTATTGATAGTGCTCCAGTGATACGAGCGTTATAAAAAAAGCACAAAAATTTAAGTCGAAACCTCGACTCCCTCGCAATTCTATCGCACTTAAGAAAAAATTCTAAACCCTCTCTCTTTTTCCTTCTCCTTCTCCTTCCGCTCTCCAACTCCCCTCAGCCCACTCCCTGCTCCCCAACTCCCCTCAGCCCGCTCCTCGCTTCCCAACTTTCCTCAGCCCGTTCCTCGCCTCCCTCGGTTACAGATTCCACCGCAAAGGGAAGGTTGTCACCGGCATAGCCTTCACCACCGATTTGTCCTAAAATCTCGATCATTGCTTATTTTATGCCCTAAATTCTGCCTCGACATAATTTTAGTAAAATCTCCTAATTTTTGACAACCATACATGCATCCATCTCTCCAAAATTAGGGTTCTTTTAGGGTTTTTCGACGTCTCCATCCACGTCGACGATGATCCAAAAAGGGCTACATCATCGTTGACTTCTCTTGATTAAGTGAGTGATTTTAATTTGGATTTTTTTCCCTAAAAAAAGATTTTGTTGGAAATTGTTCTATGTGCGCTTCATGTTCGATGAAATAATTGTAAGTACTAAATGCTTGTGTTCTTTGATTTTGTTTTCTGTTTGTTCTTGTTCAAGGGAGTGTAATTGCAAAATCCAAGTGAAGCAGCAGTGACGGTTGTCCAGTAGCGATGGTTGTGGATGACTCGAGCCAAAGTCTTCGGGACTCGGATAACCTCATGTCCCTCTGCATCTTTTACAGAGGTGTGGTTTCCAGGATAGAGAGGGGAATCGATGGAATCGCTCTTCTGTTGCTATCGTCAACCAACTCCCTGTTAGCTCCTCGGAAGGACGTCACCACAGAATGGAGGAAGAGTATGGTAATAATGAGTTTGCATGACTCCATTAATTCTGTTGGCAAATTTTATTTCATATATTATTGCCATTCAAGAAGATGGTACGTGCATTTATTTATATAGCAAGCATGTTGCATGATCAATTAAGTTTGGTTAATATGTGAAGTATTGTAATTTCTTAAGGTAATTACCTAGACGATAGTACAATGGTAGCAGAAAAGGATCGATGGTGACTTGTAAAAAAAGGAAAGTAGTACTGCTTATTAGCTTAAAAAAAATGCATGGAAAACACTGCTTAATTACTTAGAACTCATCAAACATAGAACTAAATAATCACTCTTATTAATTTAAAGACACTTTTGAACAGCTTTTCCAAAACTTCAGTCCTCTTCCTTTTACATAACAGGTAGGTTGAAAGCTACGTGAAACGGTTTAATTTCTTATTATATTAAGGTGTTTTGAACACTCCACAAACTGGCCAAGCATCAACTAACTATACTTGGAAAATTCCAAATAACTAAATAGGTTTTATGCCACTTTATGATAACTAATCAGTCATGGTGGTCCTTGTTCAATTTAGTAACAATGGGTCATATCATGTAGACTTTTATTTCTTATAGTTATAAACTTTCAAATTTTGTTGATGTACATATAGTTTTGGACCTGACAACAATGTCTACATATTATGTAGACAAAGTTTTATTACTTTTAGTTATAAAGTTTCAAATTGGGTGGATGTACATATAGTTTGGACCTAACGGTGCGCTTGAGGGGGTTTTAAAATTTGGTGTATGTACATATAGTTTAGGTATGTTTTTGGATTTTTTTTTAAGATTCTGGCTTGATATCACAACAGAAACGTCAATTACAAAGTTTACACTATGGACAAAGACTGACTGTCTTTGCGTTCATATACTAACTGTGGTTTACTCTTTTCATTTCATACACTAGCTGATTGATGTACAACTCTAGAAACCACAAGCATTTTCCTTGTCGCCAAGTTCTTTTGGGTTTGAAGTTTGAACATGAGCCAAAACAGGATCTATTGAACTTTCTATCCATGATAACTATATACTTTTTTATATATGGAAGTCCATTCAACTAGACATCTTTATTGTTGTCTTCAGTCAAGAGCTAGTTCCATTATTGCATGGTAACCGTTAAGGAATAAAAAAACAAGAGACAAGTTTCTGACATATTTATTTGCACCAAGTGAGGAAAACATAACAGTAATTTATCTGCTTCATAGATTTCTATAATTGTAGTTTAAAATTTCAGTGTATAATCAATTTTTCCATCTAGTTACATAATTGCCTATAATGCATTTGTAGTAATCATATTTCTTATAGGGGATTATATTTTATGTGTTGGTCTCAGACTCTGTATGATTCTTATTGAATTACGACTGGCTATCTACCTTCAAAGGTGTGCTTACTGCTTACTTATTCTAAAATCTAGTCTCCTGAATGCTTCATGTCTACCTTCGTTACCAGGTATATAATTTCATAATAACATATAGTATTTGTTATGACTCCATTGGTTGTCTTTTTTTTTTTATTCTAGAGTTCTGCATGTTATAATAACTGTACAGAAAAGCTTTTACGGGTAGAAGCTTGGAAAAGGGCACACACGGAAAGAAAAATCAAAAATGTACTTCCAAATGAACCAAAGCGTTGCAGATCGTATCAGATACACTGGCTCCGTGTCGGGACGTGTCCTATACGTGTTATGGCACGCTAGTACAGCAGATGATGATTGATCCTTATCTGAGATATCTTATATATCTTATTTCGTTTCTTGTCGTTGGTCGTAGTTTATATGTTGGTACTGTTGGATTGTTCATTCTGGGTGCAGATACGCTCGTGTTTGTACGAGTCGATACTGGACACGGATGTGAGGATACCTTCGTGTCGATGATGTAGCCTCTCCACAGTTGCAG
This sequence comes from Iris pallida, assembly GCA_029216955.1. Lineage (NCBI taxonomy): Eukaryota > Viridiplantae > Streptophyta > Magnoliopsida > Asparagales > Iridaceae > Iris > Iris pallida. The sequence continues at coordinate 46,932,556 of JANAVB010030220.1, read as the reverse complement.
CCGCGACCCGGCGAGGCGCTGTGCGTACCTGCGAGCCGAGTCCGAAGGCTCCCTTCGAATTGCGACACCAAATTCCGGGGTATAAATTCTAAACTCTTGATTGATTTCAGTTTTTGGATTTATTTTGTTTGTCGATGATGTTGTTGGATCTCGATCCCTACATAAAAAGGGTTTCGATCGACTGATACGTGTTGGGTTCGATTTTGGCTTGACGATCATACGATTGTCTTTGTTTGTGAAGCGGGAATGATCTTTAGATCATGTTCGGTTCTTTACTTACTGTTGGATCATTTTCGGTTTCGGGTTACCTAGCTGATGTTGGAATTATTTATGGTGCATGCATTATTGGTTTGGATTTCTTGTATAAATTGTTGCTTGGGTTCTCCTTCCTATACTTGTTGTGGGATGTTGGTTTAGGTTTTTCCTATTATACATGTTGGGTTGGGAAAGATTTCTTTGCTGTAGGAGTTGTTTTGCTATTTGGATTAAAATTGTTGGTTGGGTATCTATTATGCATGATGGGTTTAACTTGGTACTGTGGGTGTTTTTGTTGGGAGTTTTTCGATATAAATCACATGCGGGTATATATTAGTTGGGAGTATTTTTATTTCGGGAATGACATCTCCATTAGCATGCCTGCATCGTTGATTTTGGGACTACGTCCACTATGCCATGCCTAGATGTTTTACTTTATTTGTCGGTTTCGGTTTTTATTAGAGTACTCTGATACTCTCGGTTTTTCGATATAAATTACAGACTCTAAAATTGACAGACTCTAAAAGTGAGGGTTTTACTTTCTTTTTCAGGATTTTGCTATACGTACATGTGCTATGGACAGTCTTCATGTGACCAAGTTGAAGCGTTATAAGTGTGCTTCTTCGCTACAGTATCTGTAAAATTTTTGATGTCGATAGTTTTGATGTAGCTAAAGTGTACTCTATATTGGATACTCTATATATTTTGAGAAGATGTATATAATGAAATGGAGAAATGTAGAATGGTAGCTAAAATACTCTATTTTGAGACAATGAAATGGAGAATGGTACTTTATATTACATTTCAATGCTTTGTTGTGAATATGGTTCAAAGTGGTTGTTTTCGAATTGAATTGAGCATCGTTTGGAATGTCATGCAGTATAGAGCGTCATAAATGTGATAAAACGACCATATGCAACGGTTTTTCATAACTATCCATAACGTTTTGAAAATAAAATGTAGCAGAAATTTAACCTATTAATGACGGTTTTGGATGAATTATCTATAACGCTTTTAAAAACATTTATAACACCCGATTTCATAACGCTTGGACTGAGAAAAAAAAGCGTCATGGTTTGCAATTAATGACATTTTTTTGCCGTCATTAATAGGTCTTTTTGTTGTAATGAGCATTCGAGCCTCCCTGCTATTATAATATCATCATCCATAGTGTTTATTGTGAAGTGCTATTAAAAGTTCATACAATAGCAGTTTATCTATAGCGTTTATGCCTCCCTGCTATTTTGCTGTTAACAGAACTTTATATAGCGTGTTATGAACGTTGTTAAAGGTATAGTTTTTTCTGGACGCTGCTTATGTTGCAAAAAAATTCCAACACCTGGACCCGCTCAAATTTTTGGGTTTCGTTCAAAAAAAATTTCAATCCACTCAAAGAACCCCCTCCCCCCTTTCTTTCATATTCATCATTTTTTCAACTTCCAACTCCCAAACCCTAACCCTTCTTCTCTTCTCTCCATCCTTATCTCCCACATACGAAAGAATCGCAAATCTCTCCTCCTCCTTCAAAATTCCAAATCCTAACCCGCAAGCACCCGCACACAAAAGAACCCAAAATCCCTCCTCCTCTTTATTCTCCTCCTCATCTTTTTCCTTTCCACAAAGAGAGCAACCTAAGAAGAAGAAGAAGAAGGTGGAGCAGCAATGGTCACTACAACAAAAAACCCTTTTAATGACGGCTAAAAAGCGTCATTAATGACAAATCATGACGTTTTTTTTTCAAAGCAACTGTTATGAAAACGGGTGTTATAAATGTTTTTTAAAAGCGTCATAAAAAAATCGTCATGAATAGTTTCTATAAAAGCGTTATGAATAGTTAATATATAGTGCACAATTCAGAACAATTTTAAAACGTCATGAATAGATAATATGTATAGGCTCAATGCAGCACATTTATAACACTTTATACTATTCAAATTAGCATATTTATAATGCTCTATACTGCACAGTATATATTACATTCCAAAAACTTAACATTATATATCACCATCTTTATTACATTTCTCAAAATAGAGTACATATCAACATCTTCATTACATTGAATATCCAAATACATATATATATATATATATATATATATATATATATATATATATATATATATATATATATATATATATATATATATATATATATTTACAACTACCAAAATTGTCCACATCAAAACTTGGCCACATCAAAACTGTCCATAGAACATGTAGCAAAACCCTGAAAAAGATAAAAACAAGCAAATATAAGGAATTAGCTCCCAAGATTATAATACTTCCAACTACACAAGTAGCAAAAGCCTGATACTTATTGGGAACAATTCAAATTCATAATACATATTTAATATCCAAATACTGAACTGCATAAATTCTTCATGAGAAAGGAGTTAACATACAGAATGCCTACATTGAGGTAATGCTCTTCGTACGAGTGTGATGGCATGAGGAATTACCTGCAAGGCCATACTTCTGGAGAAAAGAGAATGTAGTAGCAGCATCCCAATCATACCTAACATAAGTAGATCACATCAAATAAATAAAAAAATAAAATCACACTTTAAAAATTAAAATAAATCAACTTGTGACACATTACTGGTGCTTAGTAGGTTCTTGAGGTTTAGGTTCGATCAGTAGAGTCCCAGAAAAAACAAAACAAGGAAGCAAAAGACTCGAAAAATAACACCAACCATGTAGTTCTGGATATTTGTCAAACTCAACATGATACACAATACACACAAAGAGGAGATTTATCCACAATTAAGTTGCAAATTCAGTTTGCCTATTACATAGCTTCTGTAGCGGTAAATTATATTCTTTCATGGCCAAACCGTATAAATATGGAAAATCATTATCACCATCATCGCCTTGTACCAGCAGTAGAGTACACAACAACAAACAACTGCAAGGAGTCATGTAGTTATAAAAAGAAGGTTAAATGTCTCCTAACAAATCCTTTCAAAGCATGTATCAGTTCTAAATCTTACAATCAATGTTCAAAGGAAGTGGGGGCCTGGGGCATACAATGAAGAGCTCCACAAACAGTGTAAGTTTTGAAGGGATGCCATGTCACTAGCATAAAAACAGACGAACATAAAAATAATAAAATGACTTGGAACCCTGGTAAAGTACAGAGTATAGGAATTAGATCAATGCTCAGGATAATCAAATCCTAATCTGTTACCAACTCAGGTACAAGTTCAAACAGCCTTCCAATTTACTATTAGAACAAGTCTGGCTTTGGAAAAGAATAGTGTATCAAATGAAACGGAAACAACAAATGAGTGTAGACTCAAAATTCCTAGTTTTATTTCAGTTCTTAAAGAGTGTCTCGAGAATGCTGCCACCATTCGTAAGATTCTCTCAAACTGTGGTACGCCACTTGCCATCTAAGGGTGCATATATAGGATATAATGGTCATTTCTACTTTCTTTCTCATGAAGACAGATACAAATGTATGCGACGAGGTTATTATACAAAAACAGGGAGACAAAACACACAAGCAAACTTGCACCCAGTAAAATATCCAGTAAATTTTGATACATCTTCACAAGCATGCCAAAATACCTAGTAAAATAGCAAACACTTGTAAATGCATGTTTTCTAATTCATGTTCTCTTAATAATTAAAAGTGAACTTATACCTTTGAATCCAATTTTCTTCTTCCAGTCAACAGCTGCTTGGAGAAACTTGGCCTGAAAATGCAAATGTCACACCTTAATATTCACAATAATCATATCATTCACATATCAAAACAAATGCCTGAAAATAAAAATGCAAATGCAAATGCCTGAAAATGAAAATGCAAATGCAAATGACTGAAAATGCAATTTTCTTCTTTCAGCCATTTGACTATGCTATCATGAACTCTACATACTCTGTGACATATGACCGATTAATGGTTACACTATTCTTTCACTGTTAGTGGAACTTCCTAAAATTTGAGCATATTTCCAAACTAGTGCATATATGAAAAAAAATTGTTGACACTTAATTAGACTGATCTCATGTTCTTATGACAATAGAAATTGTATGATCTTAAATTTCGAAAAAAGAAGGAGTAAATAAGAAGAATTTGGCCTATACCACCTTGAAGAATTGTCCCACAGTCCATATTGGCTAGCTCCCTCATTCACTACTGGTTATCCATGTTGAGTTGACGATTGCGATCCGATATGGACCATACTGGCTAGCTCCTGCTTCCAATTTCAGGATTCTCAACTCTTCCAAGTTACAGTTCTCGCAAATTAACTGTTGAAAATCACAATACTAGTAGAAATCTATATCAAGATTTGTTTCAAGACATTCACCTCTCTTTGTAGAGCCTCGCTGAGTCATACTCGTTCAGTTGAGTCATACGGTTCCATGTCCTGAAGCAACGTTTTGAGTATGATGTTAAAGTTAGGTAGTTATGCGGAAAAGAGAGAGTACCACAAAACAATTTATCAAACACCTTGTGTGCTTCTGAAGGAGGGATCTTTGGACCCACCGAGTCAGATATGCGATCAGTACCAGATCTTCTGAAGGAGGGCCCCCTCGATGTCGGAGCTTCACGATACAGCGGGTGTCGTCGGGATCGCCCTCGTCGATCTGTATCAGGATCTTGATCTCGTCCATGGTCGCCTCTGATATTGCATCCTCTTCTGCACCTTCAGAGCGACGAGGGCGATCCAAATGGTACAGAAGACCTCCAGGAGTCCATGGGGGCACACTGCCGAGCTTATGGTTCCCTTTGGAGAGGAAAAAAATTTTAGACAGCTTTATTCTAGAGCTGAGGATTTTGGAGGAATATAGATGAAAATTTGGGCGGCTTTGGAGAGAACCAAAAATTTGGGCGGCTGATCAAAAAATTTGGGTGGCTGACCAAAAAAATTTGGAGCTCGGTCAATGACTTCTTCGACTTCTTCCTCACGATAGGCGGGGCGAACTTCTTCGGCGTGGCAGGCTTCTCGGTGCTGGAGTTGAGGCTGTTGGGGTCGTTGCCCCGCTTGTTGGATTTCAGCTTGGGGGAGATGGAAGGGGAGTAGGGCTTGGAGGTGGTGATGTTGGTGGCGGTGGTACTCAAGGAGATGGTGATGGAAGAGGACAGGGACCTCTGGAGGGACTTCTTGAGCCGTCGAGCCGCCATTGGGAGGAAGAGGACGAAGAGGGGTCGAGAAGAAGCCCGAGAATGGGGAAGAGGAAGGAGAGGGAGAGCGCGGAGAAGAGGACGAGCAGAACCCTAACGCTCCTCCTTCACGTTTTTGTCGATCGCGTGTGCGGCAGCCTCGAGCTTGTCCTGGAGGGCGACGAGGAGCGTGAGGCCCTCCTCGAAGATTTTGGATCTAGGGTTAGGGTTTTGGAGTTGGAGGAGAGGAGGGAGAAGAAAGGAGGAGAAGGAGAAGACCAGAATATTTTGGGGGAGAGACGGGCTATAGCAAGGATTTTACCAACAATTAAACTAAAAAAATATTACAAGTTTGCCACCGCTCTAAATTATTAATAACGCTTTGTTTTATAAACGTTATAAAAAGCCCAAAATTAGCCGAAACCGTCATAGAAAAAAGGTATTTCGAACTTTGATGACGCTTCTTTATCAGCCGTCATGAAATCCACTTATCAAGCATCATTAATAGGTCTTTTTGTTGTAGTGGGTGCCGACCGGAGTCGACAACCGCTGCAGTCGTGCCCCCCCTTGCGTGCACATTTTTCCTTCCCTCCTCCAGAGCCTCTTCGATTGGCACTCGATAAGCCCAAATCTCCCCCAAATTTGTAATCTCTACACTCGTTTTATTTATTTTCTCTTACAATCCCTAATAGAAACCTAGATATAATCTATAGTTTCTAGAGCTTGTCTGTGTCGTTGTCCATAAAGGACTTCCAAAACTCGAGACGGGGACAAAAAAGTGGAGGAGGAGCAGGTTCGGGTTCTAGTGGACCATTTATGGACATGGGAGGAGCATCTTGCTGACCGTGGGGGAGTTGGGACGGACGAAGACAGCAACAAAGGACCCCTGACTCCGGATCCTCCATATCCTCAACGAGCGTTTACGGATTCAAAGTGAGTTACTCGGTGTGCTAAATAAATGTTTGTTAAAATGTCTCACCCAAATCCAGGGTAAAAAATGTCACCCCTAGTTTTTGAATTAGGGGTATTTTCATCATTTTTCAAGTTTTACAATTTTTGAGAATTTTATTTGATTTTATAGGATTTTTAGGGATTTGTTCGATTTAGTTTGAATTTTATCCAATTTGGACTTAAGTTGGAGATCCGGGTAGTCTGGACCCTAGTGGGACCCACATACTAGCTGGGCTTGGCCCACCTGTCATCCTAACTAGGCTAGAAACCATAAACCATACTCCCATGACTTAACTAGTTATTAAGAGGCTTAATTAGTCAATTAGAGTTAAACCAAACCCAAACCAAAGCAAACCGAGTCTAATGGGTTTGGAGGCCTAATGGGCCTCCACCCAAACCCATTAAACCCCCCTTGGCCGGCCATGTATAGGCAAACCCCCCCTCTCTTTCCTTCACCATAAAGTAATCTCTCTCTTCATTCCACTCTTTTCTTTTGAAGCTTCTTCTTCCTCAAGAAAACCAATTCTAGGTATGCTCATTAACCCCCATTAATTTCCTCTCTTGCATTTATTCCTTCACAATAAATGTAGAGGAGACCATTCTCTACATTATGACCATAGCTTTTATAGGTTTTCCTAAAAACCTAGTTTAAGGATTTATTAGGGGTTTTCCTTTTTAGAGAGGAATATATATACATGTGTGTATATATATATATATATATATATATATATATATATATATATATATATATATATATATATATATATATATATATATATATATATATATATATATGTATTGTGTATGTGTGTAGAGGAGAGTGGTGGTGGCGGTGTCAGGAGAGAGTGTGTGTTTTAGTGTGTGTGTTTCTATATATATTTACATGGGTGTGTGTATGTATTTATATATATATATATATATATATATATATATATATATATATATATATATATATATATATATATATATATATATGTGTGTGTGTGTGTGTGTGTGTGTGTGTGTGTGTGTGTGTGTGTGTATGTATTTATATATATAGGTAGGAGTGTGTGTGTGAGTATCTATATATATATGTAGATGTATTGTGTGTTTGAGAGTCTATATATATATATATATATATATATATATATATATATATATATATATATATAGCTAGAGGTTTAGATAAATATTTAGATAGATATATATATATATATATATAGAGAGAGGGAGGGAATGAAGAGAATAAGAAGTAGCAGCAATAGCAGTAGGAAGCAGGAGCAGGAGCAGCAGCAGTAGCTACTGCAGTAGCAGCAGCAGCAGCATTAACCATAACACTGGCAGCAGCAGCAGTTAGCAGGAATAGCAGTAGGAGCAGCAGTATACGGAGAATAAGGAGAATAAGAAGGAGAATAAGGAGAAGAAGAATAAGAAGAAGAATAAGACGGAGAATAAGGAGAAGGAGACGGAGAATAAGACGGAGAATAAGGAGAAGGAGATGGAGAATAAGGAGAAGGAGAAGGAGAATAAGAAGAAGAAGAATAAGAAGAAGAATAAGACGGAGAATAAGAAGAAGGAGACAAAGAATAAGACGGAGAATAAGGAGAAGAAGACGGAGAATAAGACGGAGAATAAGGAGAAGGAGACGGAGAATAAGGAAAAGGAGAAGGAGAATAAGGAGAAGAAGAATAAGAAGAAGAATAAGATGGAGAATAAGGAGAAGGAGACGGAGAATAAGACGGAGAACAAGGAGAAGGAGACGGAGAATAAGACGGAGAATAAGGAGAAGGAGACGGAGAATAAGGAGAAGGAGAATAAGGAGAAGAAGAATAAGAAGAAGAATAAGACGGAGAATAAGGAGAAGGAGACGGAGAATAATGAGAAGGAGAAGGAAAAGGAGAAAGGAATGTAGGAAATCAAATTAGAGAGGGTTTGTGATTGAGTCGAATTTAGTGAAAGGGTAAATTAAGATATTGGCCTACGGCCAAGCTATGGGTTTCGGAGTTCAAGATGGACTCGGATATGGGTTGACTTCCAATGTTCTCCTATGACCGAGGTTGACCTAACTAGACTTGTCTTGACCTAGAATGATAGAATAGGATTTAATTTGATTTGACTTTACTTCCTAAACATAGTATTGATACGTCTTGTTCTCTATAGGTCCTTGAGGCGCTGCATTGGATCCAGTTGACATATTATATCATATCACAGGCGAGTACATTCTCTGATAACTTTTTTTCAATTTATGATAACTGTTATGATTCATGTACTTAGTGTAGATATACTTATTCCTGACACATGGTTCTCACGGATTGGTATTCCTGGATCTCGACGAGAGATGTTACTCCTTGTTAGCTTGGGATGTATTATGCAAGCTCCCTTTTAGCTCTTGCATAATTTGTGGTCACTGATTCTAGAGAAGACTTGCTCTCTTTTCATAGAATTCCATGCAGTGACGTGTCCTGTTTGGATCCATTCTACCAATTGGGGGTAGGGGAGTAGTAGCGTATGCCTATGATCAAATCCATCTTGCATTTTTGAATAGTGTTAGTCATATACCGCACTTATGACTAGCCAGGCCAGTTCTTTACAGGTTCCCAAGCCGGTCACAAGCTGAAACTACTACTCACACACATTGGATAGATGGCTTACCTTGATTTGTGTACATACCATGATCAGTTCTACTTTTCTGTTCTAGCTCTAGCTCTACAGCTTACCATGCTAAGATACATATATGTACACTCCATGATTTCATTGTGTATGCTCTATTTACAGTCTTATGGCTTTTATTCTATCTTGAGATCTGTTATGAGATATATGTACTCGTTCTATCCTGACCGGATATGTTGAAAATATTACAGATGCAGAGGAGGACTATTATTGTACTTACTACGGCCCACCGGACGTAGTGGGTTTAGAGACAGATACCCTAGATCCGTAGGGTACAGTACCGCAGGGCGAGATACCGCCTATCCTGTAGATAAAGTAGGTTTTTGTACTGGACCTTGTCTCCAGTTACTCTTGGGATTGTTATTGTTTTGTTTAGTATTAGAGACTTTGGACTTAGACTTGTATATTCTTTGTGTTTGGACTTGACAGGTTATATTTTATTGTCGTATTGTCTTTATCTTTCAGTATTTACTTTATCATCTTAGAGTTGTGATTGAGCACTCATATATTATCATTGCTTGTCCTCCGTTCGGAGTTGACCATATTCTCGACAGGTTTTTGATATTATATAAACTGTTGTTAGAGTAGTAAACCTACAGCATTCCATGCCGTTTTTACGGTGTGGGCTGGACGTTGTTACGCACACGTGCCCTTACAGCGGGTGCGGGTCATGACACGTTTTTAGTGGTGGCCCACGCAGGTCCTGAAGTCACAATTAGTACGATGTCGTAGCAGCACTCGTCTTAGAGTGTTGACTACGAGCCTGTGTTACATATAGGAGGTGATAGGCTAAGAGTACTCAATCACAGTAGGATCTTTCCTTGCTTATCTTGCTTACCGTCTTTGATATTGATTTAATATATTCTAAGCTGTCCTCCTTTGATATAATCCTTCTTGTGCCATATTGATATCTTCCTTTCAATCTGTCTCCAGGATGGTGATGACTCATTCTCCCGGTGAGGAGCACGGGAAGACGGAGAGGTCTGCTACCTCTGGCGGACAGGCTCCAGTCACTTCCCCTGCAGTTGGGACTTCAGTAGGGGCTCTCGGGGGTACTCCTCCAGCACTCTCGATGACTGTCCCTGGGGTCACTGCGGGTGCTCTTCCTGCAGTATCGGGGGCTACGACGAAAGCTGTCGGGGGCGTTCCTCCTCCTCCTCCTCAGCAGGGGACTCCTCCGATGGTGGTAGGAGCTGTTCTTCCGTTGCCTCCTTTGCCCACATACATGGTACAGATGCTCGCATTCTTTCAGTAGGTGCTAGAGTCCCAGCGGGTCCAACACGAGACACAGATGAGACAGACGGAGGCCATGTGCCAGGGCATGGAGGATACCCATAGGTTGGCCCTGGCTGCGGTGGAGCGTGGGGCTCTGCAGCGGGAGGCACAGCAGCAGAAGCCCGGAGACATCCAGGCTTTCAAGAAGATGGGTTCGAGGGATTTCAGAGGGACCGAGGGCATTGTTTATGCTGATGACTGGCTCGAGGATATTGAGCGCCAGATGAGGGCCTCCCGCCTGGCAGACGACCTGAAGGTCGAGGCGGTTGGCTTGCAGTTATTAGATGTTGCCCGGACATGGTTCCGAAACGAGCCGGCTCTTGCAGGAGAGGGCCACACTTGGACTGAGTTTCGGGTCCTGTTCAGAGAGAAGTTCTTTTCCCCCACAGACAAGATCGACCTAGTACGACAGTTTCAGAACCTGCAGCAGGGCAGTATGACTGTGGAGGAGTATGCGGCAGAGTTCGGCCGGCTGAGCCGATACGCCGAGTACATGGTGAGCGACCCAGTGATCCGAGCAGAGCACTTTCGGGATGGATTGACATGGGATATCAAGATCCTGATCCCTTCCTTCTATGCGACATATGCAGAGGTCTATGCGGAGGCTCGGAAGGTGGAGAGAGAGTAGGGCTTAAAGCCGAAGAGGGATCGTGATTTATTTTCGGGGGCCAGTAGCAGCGCGGGGGCTGCTAAGCGCCCTCAGCTTCAGCATCAGCCGTTCCAGCATCATCAGCAGTAGGTGCAGGCCAGGGCACTTGTCCAGAGGGTTCAGCAGCGTCAGGGACAGGATGATCCTCCGTGCCACTACTGCAAGAAGCCTGGTCACCTCTTTGAGTTCTGCAGAAAGAGGCTGGGGTTGTGCCTCTTTTACGGTGCTGCTGGGCATCAGATACGGGAGTGTCCTAAGAACTCCCGTGTTGCTGGAGCAGCTCAGAGGGCACCTGTTCCGAGGGCACCAGCTAGTGTGCCGACAGTTCAGCAGCGGGGTCCACTTCCGACCCAGCAGCAGCAGTTTGTCCAACACCGCCAGCAGAAGGGTGTTCAGGGTAGAGCCTTTTCTCTTACAGCCGAGGAGATGGAGCCTATAGCAGATATAGTCGCAGGTTCTATTCTGCTCAATTCTTTTCCAGCTTTAGCCTTGTTTGATTCTGGTGCTACGCACAGTTTTGTGTCTGTTTCTTTTGCTCTTAGGCACAATATCATTGCTGAGTATCTTGGTAGGACTTGCAAGATTATGACTGAAAATGGCATCATCCTGGTTAATAATGTTTGCAAGGGGCGAAGAGTTTCTTTGAGAGGCCGGGAGCTGAGTGCATGTTTGCTCGTAATACCACTTCCGCATTATGATATGGTACTCGGTATGGACTGGTTGAGCATGCACCATGCTAGCATAGATTGTAGAGGGAGCAGGATTCTGTTCAGGCCACCGGGAGAGCCGGAGTTTGAGTTCACCAGGGGTGCATCGGAGCTAGGAGATGGATTTTACGGAGCGTTGTTGGCAGGGCTGGTGTTGCCACATCCACTTATTGCTGAGTTCTTGGATGTCTTTCCCGAGGAGTTGCCCGGGATGCCGCCAGATAGTGATGTTGAGTTTTCTATAGACCTAGTACCAGGCGTTGAGCCTATCTCACAGCACGTCTATAGGATCAACAACAGTGAGTTAGCGGAGCTGAAGAAACAGGTCGATGAGCTGGAGGACAAGGGCTTTATTCGATCTAGTTCTTCATCTTGGGGCGCGCCAGTTCTTTTTGTCCCGAAGAAGGATGGTACGGTACATATGTGTATTGATTACAGGGCGCTCAACAACCTTACCATCAAGAACAAGTATCCTTTGCCAAGGATTGATGACTTGTTCGACCAGTTGAGCGGGGCGAGGGTGTTCTCGAAGATCGATTTGCGTACCGGGTACCATCAGCTGAAGGTGAAGCGGGATGACATTCCGAAGACTGCATTTCGGACTCGCTATGGCCAGTATGAGTATACCGTCACCCCGGCGGTATTCATGAACTTTATGAACATGGTATTCCATCAGTACCTTGACAAGTTTGTGGTAGTCTTCATTGATGACATTCTCATCTATTCAAAGACGCCAGAGGAGCATGAGGAGCACCTGAGGATTGTGCTGGACACTTTCAGGAGGGAGCAGCTGTATGGGAAGCTGTCGAAGTGCGAATTCTTCTTGGATTGCGTGGAGTTCCTAGGCCAAGTTGTCTCTGGCGAGGGGATTTCAGTGGATCCAAAGAAGATTTCTGCAGTGGAGTCCTGGTCTACGCCGAGCTCAGTAGCAGAGGTTCGGAGTTTTCTGGGTCTGGCAGGTTATTACCGGAGGTTCGTGCAGGACTTTTCCAGAATTGTCCAGCCAATGACCCGACTTACCAGGAAGGACGAGGAGTTTGTTTGGTTCAAGGAGTGCCAGGCTGCCTTTGAGGAGCTGAAGACGAGGTTGACTACAGCTCCTATCTTGACGCTGCCATCTAGATCTGGTGGTTATACGATCTACAGTGACGCTTCAGGACGGGGTTTGGGTTGTGTACTTCAGCAGCACGGGAAGGTGATTGCCTATGCATCTAGGCAGTTACGTCCTCATGAGAGGAACTACCCAACCCACGATCTGGAGCTGGCAGTGGTCATCTTTGCTTTGAAGCTGTAGAAATACTATCTGTACGGAGAGCGTGTGGAGATTTACCCTGACCATAAGAGCTTGAAGTACGTATTTACCCAGAAGGAGCTGAATATGAGGCAGAGGCGATGGTTAGAGCTGATGAAGGATTTTAATATATACTTACAGTACCATCCGGGAAAGGCCAACGTGGTCACGGATGCTTTGAGCAGGTATCGCGTGGCCATGTGTTTAACGATGGATCGTCACCTTCTGGCAGATCTGGAGAGCTTGGGCATAGAGGTGATAGTTCCTGGGTTCGAGGAGCAGATGTGGGGTCTTCAGGTGCAGTCAGAGCTGATGGACAGAGTCAGAACAGCTCAGTTTGAGGATGAGGCTCTGAGGGTCATCAGGGAGCAGGTCCGGGCAGGACTGTTGGATGAGTTCTCTATAGCGGGGGACGGGTCGTTGAGGCATGGTACCAGATTGTGCGTGCCGAGCGGAGGACTTCGGAAGGAGGTTCTTCAGGAGGCACATCGTTCTCAGTACTCTATGCATCCAGGAGCCAACAAGATGTATAGAGACTTGAGACAGCATGTTTGGTGGTATGGCATGAAACGCGAGGTGGCTCAGTTCGTTTCTAGATGCTTGGTGTGCCAGCAGGTGAAAGCCAGGAGGCAGAGACCCGGTGGATTGCTCCAGCCACTACCCATTCCTGAGTGGAAGTGGTAGCATATCACTATGGACTTTGTATCTGGGCTTCTGCGTTCTCCAGGAGGGAAGGATGCGATTTGGGTCATTGTTGATCGATTGACCAAATCGGCCCATTTTTTGCCTTTCAAGGTGGGTTTGTCTACGGAGAGGTTGGCCGAGATGTATGTGCGGCAGATAGTCTGATTGTACAGGGTTCCAGTGAGTATAGTCTCGGATCAGGACAGCCGATTCACTTCCCACTTCTGGAGGAGTTTGCAGCTTAGCTTGGGCACATCGCTAAAGTTCAGTACCACATACCACCCCAGACAGATGGGCAGTCGGAGAGGACGATTCAGACCCTCGAGGATATGCTTCGTACCTGTGTCTTAGACTTCGGGGGATCTTGGGAGGACCACCTTCACTTGGTAGAGTTTGCTTACAACAACAGCTACCAAGCCAGTATAGAGATATCACCTTTCGAGGCTCTATACGGACGGAGGTGCCGTACTCCCTTGTCTTGGGATGATGTTGGCGAGAGGGTTTTGCTTGGCCCTGAGATGGTGGTGGATGCTGCAGAGAAGGTCAGAGTTATCAGAGATAGACTTCGGGTGGCGCAGGATAGGCAGCGGCATTGGGCCGATAGCCACCGGAGGCCGTTGGAGTTTGAGGTATAGTTTAGATTTTTCTAGTATTTGAGTCTGATTGTAATTGTTTTAGATCAAGCTTTAAGTCTTGTGTTTTTGTTCTAGGTTGATGATCTTGTGTTCCTGCGGATTTCTCCGATGCGTGGCACGATTCGTTTTGGTAGCGGCGGGAAGCTTAGTCCACGATACATCGGACCTTTCCGTATCCTGGGCAGTGTCACACCCCGCTTCCGCAGAAGCGATCGTCTTCGCTAAGGCATGATGCCGCACGGGCCTAGGTTGCGCCCGTGCAAGGCCAAGTCCAGAAACGGCCGATTGAGCTAGGCCACAGAGTCGCACAGAGTGTCCTCATTTGCAGCGGAAAGTAAATGAACACAAGTTGAAGCAAATTCAAACTCTTTATTGATTTTCAAGAAGTTTACAAGCGGCGCTAGGCCGATATTACAAATCGCTCAAGCTCTCTCTCTCTATGAAACATGAAAGGCGTGCCAAGTGGCTTACAAGATGGAATGATTCATGGCGATGTTCCAATACATTATGTCTTGTATAGGGTGCTTCAGCTCCTTGCAACGCTCCAAGGCTCCAAAGATAGCTCCGCGTCTTAGCACGTTCGATGGAAGCTCCGCACTCGTCGGCATCTCCTGCATCCTGCATGCAGACTGTAGGGTTATCAGTACATTGTTATGCACTGGTGGGGAGGCTAGCTCGCCCACAATACTATCATTACCAAACACGTTCTGTTTACTTATGTGCATCTCTATCATTCATTATCTTTCTAATCTTGCCTTAGGATCAGTTTTATGGCATATTTCATAGCCTATCTCGTGTTGCCATATTCAAGTGTGTGCATGGAAATGAATGCACGACTTACCCATACTTACCGTCCGGCCTTCCCTGTCCAAAGTAAACCAAGTTAGTCAACAATTCATATACACTTTCAATGTTAAGTGCGTGTTCTTGCCTCGGGTTCTAGCATGTCGTAGGCACGTTTTCTAACTCGTTTTGCTCGACGTACTCTTGATCATTTTGTGTGTTATATTCAAGCCTATTCAGAAGGTGCTTTGTTCAGATTAACTTAGACTACTTTAATTTCAATGCAAGGACTTGTACGTGGATTGCCACCAGCAAAGCCCACCTAATCTATATGCATCGGTCGCTGGCATCACAAGCCAATTTGGACTCTCTTCCCCTTGGTAATTTCTCACCTATCATAGCATGCGGGGCCGGTACACCTTAATAGTCTTTTAAAATACCCGGCCTTACGTCTTCTGAGTGGCCAAGCCCCCACCCAGTCCATGGACATAAGCCATTTTGATTTTCGTCCGGACCGGCACGTCCCCCCTTAGACCGTGCCACTGGAAATGCCCTTATTTCCCCTCTCCCCCATATACGATGGAGGTGTCCACGACCATTTTGTTTTATTTGTCATTTTAACTCAACGGCTGTCTCTGAGCCGTGGCTAACCCTTAGCCTTAATGCGTTATCGACCAGGTTGGCGTCCGTGCAGCGCGGGTAGCGAGCCCCGTTGCCACGTGCCCGTTATACCTGTCGCTAACCATTCTTTTCTTTCTTATCTTTTCTTCATTCATTATTTTCTTTTCTTCTTACTTGTTCATTCGTTTCGTTGGTTCATTCACATTTTCATTCATTCATTCATTATGCAACTCCCCGTACGAGAGTCGCCTTGGCGACCCATCGGTCCCATAGTCTTTCAATGTTGCTATACTCTACTCGGAACGACTATATTGATAGTCTTCCCGTTTCATTATTGTAACCCATTCATTGTTTCATTGTTTGAACGCATAAGGAACATAAATGTAAGCTTGTGCCTTAGCACGAACGTAGAGCGCGGTACGAGAGATCTCACATTTTCCATGTTCTTTTCCATATTCTATACAAGCATACAAGATGGGATTATTCCCTTAGCTAGGTGCGTTGAGTCCTTTATTAGCATACGCGATGTTATCGCCTAGCGTTTCTAGCTATAGTGTCCGTATTCTTATACGTCTAGGCTAAGCAAAGACGGGTTCATCGGAGCCACCCACCTTAGCGATGTTCGCATCAGCCGAGCGATACTCCGAGCGCGCCTTTGAAAGTCTAAGTCTGGATTCATCTTGACGGGCCAATATAAGCCTTACATCGATTCTTCATCAGGTCGATGCCAACTCTTCGGGTCGACGGCTCGTTTGAGCCGTTGCACTTGCCGTTTGAATCGGCGTTCCGCTAGGGCGGAGCGGGTCATTACATAATACACCACTCAAAACAAGTCTCGTCCTCGAGACTTCCTGAGTGCAGGTCATCCTACCGTTCCCTAACTCATGTCGTATGCGTATCGTAGACAATTCCTATCGAATGGCTTTACCGTTCGATGGCATCGAACTATACTCGATACCTTTCTAAGTTCCGTGTCGCGTACGTCTGGTCGATTTTTTATTGAATGACTTTTTACTCACCTTTAGAGTTGATGGCACTTATTCAATCGTCTCGTTTCTTCGACTGGTTGCTATTTCGACATATCATGGGATTGAAACGGTCGCACAGGGTGCGTTGTAATTCGTCAAATACGAGAGTCGTAGGTTGAGGTTAACTCACTCATTCGTTCATGCGCATCGCAACACCCACTTGCAGCTGTATTCGAGTTTATCATATCGCTGAGTTTGGATCGTGCACATATTCAAGACGTCCCCCGAATACGTATATTTCAACCAAGCTTAGCGATTAGCGAAGTCGGACAAGCTATTCGTGATAGTTTTGATTTGTCGATCGTTTTGCTAACTTCGATTTAAAACCGAACTTGTGTGCATCTCACTATCGTTTATCTCGGTCATCGAGATGATTCGATTCGTTTCTCAAGCGTTCTTGTCTACGAAATCAATACGATTTCTTCTTAGCGGAGTCAACCAAGTTTAAGCAATTTCCGTACGATTCAAGGCCAAGTATTGTAATATCATCGAGTACGTCTTCCAATCAATTATTCAATTTGTTATCCCAACTTTACTTACGCATCATCCATTCCTATCTTTTCCTTCATTTGAGGCCAATCTCGCCGTCGTTCACGCACACTCCCAGTCCCTGTCCTACTCTAAGTCTTGTTGCCCAAATCTATCGTCCGTCCAGACGATACTGTAAATGCCATCGCACAGGTTCAATCACTCGGCATAGGGTCGTCCGCCTATCCGCTAGGTCAGCTCACAAGGTCATAGTTACATGTCAAGTCCATTGCTCATCGTGCAAGGTCGTTGCACGACGCTCTCCCCAAATCCTATGGTCAAACCATTTGTTTGCTTGTACGGGAGTTTCTACCCAAGTTTGTTTCACTCAAATTTCTAAATATCAAGCAGTGTTCCTCCTATTCGCATCAACACATTCTCCGCTCCATGTCTGAGCTCGTTTAGGAAAGTCATCCTACGATAGGTTATCCTCAATCAAATCCTTGATATGTCAATCTCGTGCGTCCGCACTAGCAATTACCATAGTCTATCTCTTCAAGTATGTTTGATATAATTCACCTATCCATCCTATCCAATTCACGTAGTCGATCACAAGGTCGTCTAGCCTTGCAATATGTTGCACTCCAATCTCACGCAAGTCTGATTATCCACGGCGGACATGAATCACCATATCAACGTTCCCGTGGAATAATCGTCCTCATCGAGACGTAACTCTTGCATTGAATCTAGACTTACTCATTTTCGATACGCGGATTGGGTCTACTCAATCCTCAAGTTTTCTTCGTTGTCCCTCATAAGTTCAATCAATCCTCCGACGCCTTCGCTTCAAACCACAAGTCGAAGCAATCAAAATTACCATGTCAAGGTATTTCGAGTTCGATCATTCCCGTTGGACATGAATCACCATGCCAACGCTCATGCGGAACGATCGTCCCAAATTCAACGTGACGTATGCGTAAGGCTGGAGTTGCGCTCGCACAAGACAAGATCGTTGTCGTTGTGGTTATCACCGAACAATCAAGTCACTTCCCTTCTTCATCCAAACATTCATTTCTGTCAAGATCTCCAACATGGCATCCCTTGAAATAATAACTTCTAACACGATCATCATTTATCGAATCGGAGTACTCCCGAGTTATCGTACATCGATCTTTGATACGCCTCAATACCATCGATGATGCACATAACCTGACGATCTTCCTTTTGTAATGAATTCCGAGTCGTGCAACTTAATTTCTCAATTCACGTTGTCTCGTGCTAACTCTTCATTGAGCAAGATCTATTCCAAATCCTTAGTCATCCTCGTATCTTCAAACCAACGTTTTCTATGCACGCTATCTTCCGATCGTGCTATCTTCGATCTCGTCTATGGGTATTTCTCCTCAACTCAAGTTTCAATCCCTTCGACTAAATTCAAAATCGCATGCACGATCTTCTATGTTTCCTCGACCAAGACCTCCATTAGTTTCATCGTTCGCACTACGCATTCTTAATTCGTCCGAACGATATCTCGTTTGAGACTCTCGAAGTCGAAACCAACTAAGCGTTACTCATTCCAAGGCTTGCGCGATATCATCGCTTGCCGACATACTCGTTCTATTCGTAAATCCTTTAGTCTCGCTCGAACAATTTCTATAACGTCCATACACCACTCAGGGTTCGAGCCATTCGACTAGTCATCGACACTCGCTCTTTTCCTTCTTCGAAGCCATCACATACACCACTCGGAGTCAAGTTATTCTATAAATCCTCAAAAGGTTATTCGACTCCCGATTGACATGTCTAATTGCGCGTTCGCTCATTCTTCAAAATCTTTAGAACCATTTCCCCGTGTTCACTTTAGCGCCGGTCAAGTAGCATCTCTATCAACATACGTTCTAAGTCTCCCTTATTCTTGTCCGAGCGATAGTCGATCTCGCTCGCAACTCGTTTGCACCATAAGGTCTAGGTGCGCGATACTCTGCACAACTTAGCCAAAAGGCTGCGTGCATAACCATCCCGTTCGAACTATACTTTTGTCTCGTGTACTTGTTTGCTGTCAGCGTAAGCTCATTCAAGCACGCACTGCGTTTGCTAACTCTTAGCATCGGTTCTTTCTAACTCAAGTCCGTCGTGGTGGCACAAAGGCCTTCGCCTATCGATCCCGTCCAACCGAGTACTCGTACGAGCTTTTGAAAATATTAGACTTATTGTATGGAATATCCCAAGGAACAACGAGAGAGAGCGTACACTTCTTTTGTTTCAACGAGCTTTCAAAACTGAGAGAATCGAAATGAAGTCCAAGGACGTAAAGCCGTGCTCTGATACCAATCTGTCATGCCCCGCTCCCACGGCCTAGGTTACGCCCGTGTAAGGCCAAGTCCAGAAACGGCTGATTGAGCTAGGCCACAGAGTCGCACAGAGTGTCTCCATTTGTAGCGGAAAGTAAATGAACACAAGTTGAAGCAAATTCGAACTCTTTATTGATTTTCAAGAAGTTTACAAGCGGTGCTAGGCCGATATTACAAATCGCTCAAGCTCTCTCTCTCTTTTTGAAACATGAAAGGCGTGCCAAGTGGCTTACAAGATGGAATGATTCATGGCGATGTTCCGATACATTATGTCCTGTATAGGGTGCTTTAGCTCCTTGCAACGCTCCAAGGCTCCAGAGATAGCTCCGCACCTTAGCACGTTCGATGGAAGCTCCGCACCCGCCGGCATCTCCTGCATTTTGCATGCAGACTGTGGGGTTATCAGTACATTGTTATGCACTGGTGGGGAGGCTAGCTCGCCCACAATACTATCATTACCAAACACGTTCTGTTTACTTATGTGCATCTCTATCATTCATTGTCTTTCTAATCTTGCCTTAGGATCAGTTTTATGGCATATTTCATAGCCTATCTCGTGTTGCCATATTCAAGTGTGTGCATGGAAATGAATGCACGACTTACCCATACTTACCGTCCGGCCTTCCCGGTCCAAAGTAAACCAAGTTAGTCAATAATTCATATACACTTTCAATGTTAAGTGTGTGTTCTTGCCTCGGGTTCTAGCATGTCGTAGGCACGTTTTCTAACTCGTTTTGCTCGACGTACTTTTGATCATTTTGTGTGTTATATTCAAGCCTATTCAGAAGGCGCTTTGTTCAGATTAACTTAGACTACTTTGATTTCAATGCAAGGACTTGCACGTGGATTGCCACCAGCAAAGCCCACCTAATCTATATGCATCGGTCGCTGGCATCACAAGCCAGTTTGGACTCTTTTCCCCTTGGTAATTTCTTACCTATCATAGCGTGCGGGGCCGGTACACCTTGATAGTCTTTTAAAATACCCGGTCTTACGTCTTCTGAGTGGCCAAGCCCCCACCCAGTCCATGGACATAAGCCATTTTGATTTTTGTCCGGACCGGCACGTCCTCTCTTTGACCGTGCCGCTGGAAATGCCCTTATTTTCCCTCTCCCCCGTATACGATGGAGGTGTCCACGACCATTTCGTTTTATTTGTCATTTTAACTCAACGGCTGTCTCTGAGCCGTGGCTAACCCTTAGCCTTAATGCGTTATCGACCAGGTTGGCGTCCGTGCAGCGCGGGTAGCGAGCTCCGTTGCCACGTGTCCGTCATACCTGTCGCTAACCATTCTTTTCTTTCTTATCTTTTCTTCATTCATTCATTCTTTTCTTTTCTTCTTACTTGTTCATTCGTTTCGTTGATTCATTCAAATTTTCATTCATTCATTATGCAACTCTCCATACGGGAGTCGCCTTGGCGACCCATCGGTCCAATAGTCTTTCAATGTTGCTATACTCTACTCGGAACGACTATATTGATAGTCTTCCCGTTTCATTATTGTAACCCATTCATTGTTTTATTGTTTGAACGCATAAGGAACATAAACGTAAGCTTGTGCCTTAGCACGAACGTAGAGCGCGGTGCGAGAGATCTCACATTTTCCATGTTCTTTTCCATATTCTATACAAGCATACAAGATGGGATTATTCCCTTAGCTAGGTGCGTTGAGTCCTTTATTAGCATACGCAATGTTATCGCCTAGCGTTTCTAGCTATAGTGTCCGTATTGTTATGTGTCTAGGCTAAGCAAAGACGGGTTCATCGGAGCCACCCACCTTAGCGATGTTCGCATCAGCCGAGCGATACTCCGAGCGCGCCTTTGAAAGTCTAAGTCTGGATTCATCTTGACGGGCCAATATAAGCCTTACATCGATTCTTCATCAGGTCGATGCCAACTCTTCGGGTCGACGGCTCGTTTGAGCCGTTGCACTTGCCGTTTGAATCGGCGTTCCGCTAGGGCGGAGCGGGTCATTACAGGCAGGATCGGTGCAGTGGCTTACCGATTGGAGTTACCGCCCGCACTAGAGGGAGTGCACAACATGTTCCATGTGTCGCAGCTGAGACGGTACGTGGCAGATCCCAGTCACGTCTTGGACCACTCCGAGATCGAAGTGGGACCGACACTCAGCTATCCAGAGAAGCCGGTTGAGATCTTGGACCGAAGAAAGAAGGTGCTCCGGAACTAGGTCATTCCCTTGGTTCGCGTTGCATGGAGGCACCACTCTCCAGGTGAGTCTACCTGGGAGAGAGAGGATGACATGCGGGAGCGATTCCCATATCTCTTCGAGCCTTGAGGTAAAATTCTTTCTTTTCCTTTCTTGTTCAATTCATGTTGCTGTGTTAGTTCTCATTCAATTTCGAGGACAAAATTCTTTTAAGGAGGGTAGATTTGTCATCCCCAGTTTTCGAATTAGGGGTATTTTCGTTATTTTCCAAGTTTTATAATTTTTGGGAAATTTATTTGATTTTATAGGATTTTTAGGGATTTGTTCAATTTAGTTTGAATTTTATCCAATTTGGACTTAAGTTGGAGACCCGGATAGTCTGGACCCTAGTGGAACCCACATACTAGCTGGGCTTGGCCCATCTGCCGTCCTAACTAGGCTAGAAACCATAAACCATACTCCCATGGCTTAACTAGTCATTAAGAGGCTTAATTAGTCAATTAGAGTTAAATCAAACCCAAACCAAAGCAAACTGAGTCTAATGGGTTTGGAGGCCTAATGGGTCTCCACCCAAACCCATTAAACCCCCCTTGGCCGGCCATGTATAGGCAAACTCCCCCTCTTTTTTCTTCACCACAAAGTAATCTCTCTCTTCATTTCACTCTTTTCTTTTGAAGCTTCTTCTTCCTCAAGGAAACCAATTCTAGGTATGCTCATTAACCCCCATTAATTTCCTCTCTTGCATTTATTCCTTCACAATAAATGTAGAGAAGACCATTCTCTATATTATGACCATAGCTTTTATAGGTTTTCCTAAAAACCTAGTTTAAGGATTTATTAGGGGTTTTTCTTTTTAGAGGGGAATATATATATATACGGAGAATAAGGAGAAGGAGAAGGAAAATAAGGAGAAGGAGAATAAGGAAAAGAAGAATAAAAAGAAGGAGAAGGAGACGGAGAATAAGGAGAAGAAGAAGGAGAATAAAGAAAAGAAGAATAAGAAGAAGAATAAGACGGAGAATAAGGAGAAGGAGACGGAGAATAAGACGGAGAATAAGGAGAAGGAGACGGAGAATAAGGAGAAGGAGACGGAGAATAAGGAGAAGGAGAAGGAGAATAAGAAGAAGAAGAATAAGAAGAAGAATAAGACGAAGAATAAGGAGAAGAAGACGGAGAATAAGACGGAGAATAAGAAGAAGGAGACGGAGAATAAGACGGAGAATAAGGAGAAGGAGACGGAGAATAAGGAGAAGGAGAAGGAGAATAAGGAGAAGAAGAATAAGAAGAAGAATAAGACGGAGAATAAGGAGAAGGAGACGGAGAATAAGACATAGAATAAGGAAAAGGAGACGGAGAATAAGATGGAGAATAAGGAGAAGGAGACGGAGAATAAGGAAAAGGGGAAGGAGAATAAGGAGAAGAAGAATAAGAAGAAGAATAAGACGAAGAATAAGGTGAAGGAGACGGAGAATAAGGAGAAGGAGAAGGAGAAGGAGAAGGAGAAGGGAATGTAGGAAATCAAATTAGAGAGGGTTTGTGAGTGAGTCAAATTTAGTGAAAGGGTAAATTAAGATATTGGCCTACGGCCAAGCTATGGATTTCGGAGTTCAAGATGGACTCGGATATAGGTTGACTTCTAATGTTCTCCTATGACCAAGGTTGACCTAACTAGACTTGTCTTGACCAAGAATGACAGAATAGGATGTAATTTGATTTGACTTTACTTCCTAAACATAGTATTGATACGTCTTGTTCTCTATAGGTCCTCGAGGCGCTGCATTGGATCCAGTTGACATATTATATCATATCACAGGCGAGTACATTCTCTGATAATTTTTTTCCAATTTATGGTAACTGTTATGATTCATGTACTTAGTGTAGATATACTTATTCCTGACATATGGTTCTCACGGATTGGTATTCCTGGATCTCGACGAGAGATGTTACTCCTTGTTAGCTTGGGATGTATTGTGCAAGCTCCCTTGTAGCTCTTGCACAATATGTGGTCACTGATTCTAGAGAAGACTTGCTCCCTTCTCATAGAATCCCGTGCAGTGACGTGTCCTATTTGGATCCATTCTACCAGTTGGGGGTGGGGGAGTAGTAGCATATGCCTGTGATCAAATCCATCTTTCATTCTTGAATAGCGTTAGTCATATACCGCACTTATGACTAGCCAGGCCAGTTCTTTATAGGTTTCCAAGCCGGTCACAAGCTGAAACTACTACTCACACACATTGGATAGATGGCTTACCTTGATTTGTGTACATACCATGATCAGTTCTACTTTTTTGTTCTAGCTCTAGCTCTACAGCTTACCATGCCATGATACATATATGTACACTCTATAATTTCATTGTATATGCTCTATTTAGAGCCTTATGGCTTTTATTCTATCTTGAGATCTGTTATGAGATATATGTACTCGTTCCATCCTGACCGGATATGTTAAAAATATTACAGATACAGAGGAGGACTATTATTGCACTTACTACGGCCCACCGGACGTAGTGGGTTTAGAGACAGATACCCTAGATCCGCAGGGTGCAGTACCGCAGGGCGAGATACCGCCTATCCTGTAGATAGAGTAGGTTTTTATACTGGACCTTGTCTCCAGTTACTCTTGGGATTGTTATTGTTTTGTTTAGTTTTAGAGACTTTGGACTTAGGCTTGTATATTCTTTGTGTTTGGACTTGACAGGTTATATTTTATTGTCGTGTTGTCTTTATCTTTCAGTATTTACTTTATCATCTTAGAGTTGTGATTGAGCACTCATATATTATCATTTCTTGTCCTCCGTTCGGAGTTGACCATATTCTCGACAGGTTTTTGATATTATATAAACTGTTGTTAGAGTAGTAAACCTACAGCGTTCCACGCCGTTTTTACGGTGTGGGCTGGGCGTTGTTGCGCACACGTGCCCTTACATCGGATGCGGGTCGTGACAAAAACTCAGGCTCTTGGCCACCCCGAATAAAGGGAGAAGACCACCAAAACTAGGATTGGTACCCATGGCATCGTCCGGCTCACTGGTAGCAGACGCAATGCCTGCTGCAGGAGGTGGTTGTTGTCAGGATCCAAGCGGCCTTCAGAGCCCATTTAGTCAGACTCCTCTCTCTCTCTCTACAAAATATACATATACATATCCATTTGATATTTATTTTTACATATTTTTTTCTTCTTCTTTTTTCCTCTATCTGGAGATAAATTTAGTTATGTGTCACACTGGTTTGCTTGAAGGCCGACTATTAGCGGATTAATAGAGTAGGAACCTCATGCCTTGAGTATAATAAATGTTGTTTCCAACATGTTTGAGAGACTTATATGATACTAATAGCTTTATATGTTATTGTCATTTCAAGGTGCAAGAAAAATGATGCTTGAATAATGGGGTTAATGGTTCATTAAGAAGACACACTATTCTTAGTGTTGTTTTCCATTGTTATGATAGATTGACTGGTAATGAACAATGGCATCGCTAAGCTGTAATATGGCCTTTAAAATATAACATACACTGAAATTTGATTCTATAAAAAATATGTTATTTGACTATATAAATTCCACAAGAATGTCTAATTTGGAACTCAATAATTCTCTTACATATTATTTGGATACCCAAAAGGAGAAAATAAATTCATACATTATGTTTGGCAAGAAAGTAGGTCAAGAATTGGTGTCGGGTCCTTGTCATTGTGTTGCGTTTTACAGCTATGACAAGTAGTGTGATATGTTTATGGAAAATCTCAAATTGTCCTCCCATCTGATTAGCAAGGTAGAGATAAGGAAGGCCTATCAGTTTCTTTCCTTACTTTCCAGAAGAGACTACCTTTCTCTTTTGGTATCTTGTTCTAACTGACTGAACACAATCTTTATTTTGCAAATTTTGCTGATGAACTTTGTCATACTAGAGAGTTTAGAAACCAGGTATACCTTCTGATTTTTTTAGGTTCTTATGTAAACATCTAATCTCATAAACATATTATTTAACGGTAGTGGATCTTGACTACCTTTTTTTACTTATTTGTTGTCCTCAAGAGAGACCTTTATTGTATGAGTTGCTTTTCTTCTTTAATAACCTATATATCTTATATTAGGTACCTTATGAATTTTGGTAAATCTGATTTGTCATGTTATAGTATTCTTTACTACTATGTTTCAACACCGAGTTTAAACTTAATTTTGTACAAAGATTCTTCCTACACTCTCATTTGATCAGGATTCATGTTATCATGTTTACTTTGCTAATAAGTTGTCTAGTATCAAATTTGTCTTTCCTTTTTTTGGTAGCAATATGCTGATTTTGCACATACTTTTGGTTACATATGTCAAATTTAATGTGAGCTTGGGAATCCTCCTCCTATAGTAGACTCAAAAGATCTGCTGCAGGACCTGAGGTTAGTTAACTCTACATTTAATGCAACTTCTTCTAAAAATATTTTAACTGATGATCCTAAAATATTTAATGTTGTGTACTTGGATATGGTTAATGTTTAAGAAATGTTACAGGTAGTCAGCCTCATTCGGAACTCTGTTTACCTTCTTGTGCAGGCTACCTTGCAAGATCTTTGTCAGGATTTGGGTATTCCTTTCCGGAAGTCAATGCTCAAGTAAGAAAATAAATACTGACACCTCTAGAATTAGTTTAAGATTAGAAACCATATTTGTTTAATAAATATTCATGAGACATAATATGAGTAATGTAATTTGAGAAAATTTACCGTTTTCCTTGACTTTACAATCTGACATAGTCTAATGTGGAACTTCTTTTACAACAAACAATGAGACAAGCTATCATTATCTTCCATTGCACCATAATGTTTCTCTAGTTCATATGGGAGTACTTTTACAGGTGGAACCTGGTTCAAAACCAGTAGATGGAATTTGGGCTCCATGGTGGTATAAAAGTGTACACAAGTCAACAGGCTTCAAAACACCAAATCCATATTCCTCGGTAAGAGTTCTATGAATAAGTTTTCATGATTCAAAATTGTAGAACAACATATGTAATGGTTTTGATTAAATAGTTTTGACCAAGATTCATTTGATAACCATGGCAAAGAAATTTATACTCTTAATTTAAGTCACGAAGATATGCAATTTAGTACTTTCAAAGATTTCAGACCATTGTTTCGTGAGTACTGGTAGCCTGTTGATCTTCTGATCAAATTATTGTGCAAAAACTATTTCTCGCATACTGCTTGTGTTTTCTTTTAATAATTTTTTTGCTAAATTGATAGGGTAAAAAAATCCTAATGTTGGTATCGGTTATCGATAGGGACATGCCAAAACAGTTAAGATAGATTAGTGCCATTACGTATCCGTATCGACTAATACTGTAATCTTGACATAGATACAACAAATCTGAAAAAGCCTTTGTGTTGAATCCAAACTTTATTGTACTTACAACCCATGCCACTAAATTGAGTTTTGTGCTGAATCAAATCTTTATTTTGGAAATTTTTCTTGTTATGCATTTTGGCATAAAAGTTTTCATTTTTTTTATGTTCTGATTAGAATTGCATGATGTGGTCATTAGTTGGAAGCTAAAATTTAAGACTGGAAGATATAGGATTGAGAGGCCCATGTAGGAAAAATTTAAGCTTTTTTTGGCTTTTTTTTATTACTTGAAGGTGCTTCCTAAATTGTGATGATTCTTGAGTTTTTTTTTGTTTATGTTGCTAAATTAAGCTTTGTGTTGGATCCAATGTTTATTTTTGGATAATTATGGGTACACAAGGATGACTTGTATAGATTTTAGCATAAAGTTCTAATATTCTTTTCTTATATATGGGTATAATTACAAGACTTGATCTTTAATTATAAACAAGTAACTATGTTTTTATCACAGTGATGCAATTCAATTTAACAAAAGCTTCTAAGTTTAATCAATATTTGACTAACTATTTGTTGTAGATAACTTTTGCAGTTTAGACGGTAACAAATTTGTTTCTGAGACATTCAACAGAGGCCGGTTCCTCCAGTTTGGCAATTTTACCTGAAAATGGAGTTAAAGAATGTAAGTTTGCCAATACATGACTATTTTTGAATTGTAAATACTAGGGGAGTAAAGCTTATGGAAATATCAAAGAAAGTAAAAGATTTTACTTCCATGGTTCCTAAATCCTAACCTGGGGGAGAACGACATCATCACTAGTGAGTGCAACTGCGGAGGCAATGTTGATAGCTTCTTCCCCAATGGTGGTGAGATAAAAGGAAATTCTTCCTTGCCTTTGTGCTGTAGAAGATGGAATCCATGACTTGTAGAGTGACCATGTTACTGTACATCTTTTGAGCAAGTAACTCATTATTGCAACCTATATGTATTTGTTGCTTCTTATGACTGATCTCTTATTATGGTTCTGGTACTTGCACTTAATATTCTCTTTTATGTTGGAAGAGTATATGTAGCTTCCCTTCCCGAAAATATTTTTTAAAATATTTATTTATTCATTTATCTGATTTAATAGTGATTTTTTTTAATTTGTTTTTATAAATAATTAGTTAGATAATTATTACGATGGATGACTTTAGCCATGGTTGCGCTTTGAAGTACAAGACGACTAGGAAGCATGGCACGGATAGTGCAGTAGCGTGCTTTGACTAGTGTTTAGCTATGGTAGGGGAATGCAAAGCCTTAGGAGTATCCTAACTAGGAAAACCAGGCCAAGTTGCGACGTAACCCGCACCGAAGATTTTAGTTATAATTAATTATATTATTGAAGTTTAGTTGTACCGAACCTATCCAGATTGGGCCCAAGTCAAATCCAAGTCCACATAGGCATGTAGTGGGACCAAATACGGCCTTGTAGACAGGTTTGGTAAATACGAATATTTCGTATATATTTTTAGGAATTGGAAATTAATTTCTAAATATTTGTTATGGATAGAATATAGGTATTATTAATATTAAATAGCGTATAGAATATTGTACGAATTCTGGAGCCAAATAAATGGGGTGGTTGATAAGTTCACTACAATATATTATTGGTTTAATTTCAGTATTATTAGGGTTATTATCATTATTATATTATTGAGGTTATTATTAAATATTATTATTAATTGGTTATGTGTGTGTGAATATGTATATGTATATATATAGATATATATATGCGTATATAGATATTATTTTGTTATATGTTTGTAAATATATATATGTATAAATACAGGAATATATAAAAAAGGATGTGTGTATTTGTATATATAAATATATTATATACGTATGTGTATGTAAATATGGTAACGTAAATATATATATATATATATATATATATATATATATATATATATATATATATATATATATATATATATATATATATATATATATATATGTATATATATATAGATAAAAAAAAAAAAATGTATATATATATAGATAATTATATGTATACGTATATATATAGGTATATGTGTGTTTATAGAAATATGTATATGTATGAATATATAAATGTATAAAAATATGTGTGTATGAGTATATATATAAATATATTTATATGTATACATATATCTGTATATATATAAATATATATATGTATACATTAGTTAATAAAAAGAAATAGAAAAAGAAAAAGAAATTAGTTAAAACCAAAAACCATCCCAGGCCAGGCCATAGCAGGCCAGCCCGGCCCCATGGGCCAGCAACCCAGCCCGCCCAATATCAGCAGAGCCCATACCCTTTAATCCCAACCCGAGCCCTAGTACTGAAGTGAACCCGAGCAAACGTATACATAAGTATAAGAAGAAACAGAGAGAGTTCGAGAGGAAAAAACTCAAGAAACCCTTACCCTAACCCAGCAGTCGACCCCCTCTGCCCTGCACGACCCCCGACGACCACAGCGCCGCCGTAGGAGGCAGAGCAGTCGCCGAAAATCCGTGCGTGCGCTTGCTGGAAACAGTAGAGTAGCAGTAGCAGTTGCACCAGTCGCCCAAGTTCGTAAACCAATATCTCCGCCACCGCTCGATCTTTCTTCATGTCATTTCCTCAGGTATGAAGTAGATATACGTCTCCAACTCCTGTCTTTTAGTTTCTTTTTAGATAGAAGGGATCGATAGAAAAACAGGGCCAAAGTTCCCGAAAAACCTATTCTAAACAGGACCTATAGGACAGCCAACTACCCAAGTTGGAAGGCTGTTCTCGGTCAATCCAGTGAGGAATCTAGAAATCTACTTAAACAGTTTTTTAGACAAACTAACCGAGATGGAAAACTAATTTTAATTTTATTTCTAGTTCATTAAACAGAAAGATAAATCAGTTCAAATATCAGGAAAAAGCATCTTCAAAAATAGTAAAAACATAGAAAACCCTCCGATACGACGTATGTCCCGCCATTCCGGGCGACGTGGTTGCGAACCAAAAGCATCGAAAGGTGCGTAACGACTTCATGGTCGTGTGGGCTTTGACGGAATTCAAATTGGTCGCGTGTACGCGACGAATTTGATGCGTATCCGTCAAAATTCACCGTATCGACCTCTGTACAAGTTTCTCAATTACTTTGTGCATGCTCGTCAGATCGAGACGAAACTTGTGCCAACAAGACCGTATCATTTTTCTGGTCCTGTATGCCAAGTTTGGTCCGATTCTGAGACAGTTGAATCGTACGTCGTTTTGCGGGCCCCACGGTCCCACTCAAAGGGCGATTTTGTGCACGGCCCGCCGAAATCCAACTCTGGACATACGGTTGGGTTCGTATCAAAAAACCGGACCTGTTGACATATAGTTTGACAACTTTAGAGACCGTTGACTTTGGCACGCTTTTCGGTGCAAAGCGGGTCCAACGGCAGACATTATTTTTGTCCGAAATTACCGTTTTGCCCCTGTGTCCAGAATTGGACTTAAGGACAGGCAATCCTAGCTAATTTGACTATTCTGAGAATGTTGGTAACGTTTATTTCAGCTTTCGAAGACAGTTGTGATGACT
The DNA here is from genome assembly GCA_029216955.1 of Iris pallida. Classification (NCBI taxonomy): domain Eukaryota; kingdom Viridiplantae; phylum Streptophyta; class Magnoliopsida; order Asparagales; family Iridaceae; genus Iris; species Iris pallida. The sequence continues at coordinate 46,902,014 of JANAVB010030220.1, read as the reverse complement.
TGGATTTTCTGACTTGTGATTGGCGATACATTGTTGGTTCTTCGTGCAACCCCCAGGCAAGTATACCTTGCCAACTTGTACAGTATAATTTATATGCATGTTCATCATCTCGCTGTGGTTCTTACCTTACATTCGTGATTGCTTTATTTCATGTCTAGTGCACTTTTCCTGTTATAGTTTCACTTTACATGATTCTAGTTGTCTGCACATTCTTGTTCCTTTCTGTTATGACATTTCTATCTGTTACACTATGATAGTCTCATATGTATTCCTTGATAGAGTCGTCTAGTCCTACACTACAATTCCCTCGACTTGATTATAATTTGACTTGACTTGACATGACTTGAGTAGGACTTGACTTTGACATTCTATAGATTGGGAGTACTTACCTTGACTACGGTCTATAGGATTTTTATACTAGGATTGGCTACTGTCTCGGTCGTGAGTACTTGTCTTGACTGCGATTGAGACACTATAGATTATGAGTACTTGCCTTGACTGCAGTCTATAGCTTTGACCTATTAGCCATTTCTAGTATGGCATGCCAGTGTCTTAGGATCCTTGTGTTTAGATCTTGTGTCTTGGTTCATTTTGTCTCGTTGGATATCCTTGATTGTCCCTTACTTCTTCGTATATTTGTACTGTTATATGTTGGCTTGTATATTATGTATCTTGCTAGTCCTCTGAGGACCTGATGATCTCTTCAGGTTTAGCGATGGTATGGAGTTAGTTTAGCAGAGCGGGATGGTAGAGGATTGCGATACATGATACAGATATTTGCTTGTGATATTTCTTTATTATCTTTTCGTGCTTTATATTCATTACCATGATATTTTCTGCTTACTTTATAGACTCATATCATTCTTAGAGTCTAATCGGACAATATGCTAATGGGCTGCAGACCATGACCCATACTTGTTCATTCTTGTTTTATTTGATTTATGTGGATTGAGATAGAGGTTAGATTAGACATAATACCTGTCACGACCCGATCCCAACTAATTGGGTCGAACCGGATCATGCCCAGCCTGCACCATTGTTGAGACGGCGGCAGTAAGCTGTTCAGTAGCAGGTAACCATACAACAACACTATATTTGTCACAACTCAACATTCGAAAATTTAAAACTTTATTAAACTTTTACATGAAATAAAAGATACAACTTAAAGCATTTTTTTTTATACATCATGAATAAAAGAAAACTCTAGGCAAACAGCTCAGCAATCTCGAATTCCTCGTCTTGGGATCGCGTAACAAAGCCTCATCAGTGATACCTAAAATGTTGGGTCTCCAGTCAGGAGGGAGCAAAGTACAATTACGAATATCCAATAATTCAAATAATAATTTGAAATTTGCAATGTTAAACAATTTGAAATACTTTAACAATATTTTTCACAATTCTACAATTGAAAATAATGTGATTTGAGTAGGTAACGAACTATGACCGGCTTGGGATGATTCAATTATATCCTAATGATACGGTCCGGCCTATCCTCGTGTATAGGAGGAATCAGCTCGCACAATCAATGATGCAATATAGGGGTATTGGTCATAGACGCTACACTACTCCCCCAATATCCCGAGTCAATCAGATTCAATCAATGAGTCAATATTCGAACTCTAGGAGAGAGTTCCGTGTAGCAATGTGGTTTAAAATTGCAATAAAACAATTACTAGATAAATTACCAAATAGACATAACTGCACTTGCCTTTGTTTTAGAATGACTGGATAGACGAGTCGGTACCGAAGAGGAACGTCAGTTGTAACTTCGAGTTCCTACAGTTGAGAACTCGACTTAGATCCTTGAATAACCAGACTAAGTGTGCTAGTTGCAATCTCTAGTAGACCTGTCCTAGTCAGGTTTTAAGTTGTATTTATTTACAGCTAACGATTACGTCGCAACTACGTGCGTTGATTAACCGGTTAATTGGATTATTTGGAAAATCACGAGAATCGATTACAATTTTGGAAAACTTTGTGTTTTCATAATATGTATATAAAATACAGTTTCTTTTAGTGACAAACAGTGAATTAATAAAAAAAATTTTTATTTTAGCTAAACTCGTATTTAAGCCGTAAATTACGTCCTAACTACGAATATGAAATCAATCCAAACCACCCAAATTTACATCCACCAGAAAAGAAAAGAAAACAAACTACGCTACACAAATACATGGGCACAGCTACTGGTCCTAGGGTGGGCTTATGCCCGATACATCTTTCTTTTACATTAAATAAGAAAATGACTGAATTATTAAATAAAATACAGAATTTAAATGACTATAATAAATAGCCTAGATATTAATTAAAATAATTAAAAAGAAAGCTAAGAGTCTCAGACTCGGTCCATTCCTCAAAATTCGGCTAATACCACAACGTCCGGTCGGACCGGTGCGTTTGCATTTCGCCAGGGCCCACAGATCGGTACGGTCGTCGCCCGAAAATCAGTTAGAAATTCATTTTCGAAAGCCAGTTTTGAAATCAAATAAAATATAGTTTTTGTAAAAATTTGGGCAGCACTTCCTCTATTTTCGGGACAAACCCAAAACTGGGAAGTGCGCCAACAAATTCCTGCAAATATTTTCCAACCCAAAATAGTCCACAGAAATATCCACCGAAATGATTTCCAACACCACAGAAATAATTCCAACACCACCGAATAATTCCCGAAATATCCGGGAATCCATAATCCAACCAATTCACACCAAACCAGCAGATAAAACACAGGAAAATACGCTAACGTAGATAATCGAAAATATAACGCAGCTAACCGGATTTCCCAAAGGGAAACCAGGGACCGATTCTCATCACGGACTCTACGGGAGGGACGAACTACTGTGATTAACAGAAATTACCCATGTCCGTTGGTCGGGGAGCCGCGGGACAGAACTCGGGAACAAAATTGGAAAGCAACGGTCCACGGGAACCACGACCGAGAGTGCAGACAGTGGAAACAGAACCCGTGGGAAGCACGGAAAACTCGCGAAAGGCAGCGGAGCTCGGGACAGAGCCGCTGGAGGCGGAGCCGAGGTGGATCGGACAGCGACAAAGGGGCGTCGGTGCCGGAGGGCGCGCACAGGGCGGTCGGCCTGGGGCACACCGAGAGGTACGGTCGCCGGACGGCGGGCGACGGTCAGCGCCGGCCGGAAAGACCACGCGGGGCGGCGCCAAGGGCGCTGGAGGGAGGTCGGCGGGGCGGATCCCGCGGGGACAGCGCGGCCGGAGGGGCGCTGGGGGGTCGGGCGTGCACTGGGAGACGTGCGCGGGACTGCCGGCTAAGGGCGGACGCCGGAGGGCACGCGTGGTCGGAGGGACGCACGCGGAGAGGGGCCGACGAGAGTTGCGGGGCTCGGATCCACGCGGAGGAGCTCAGGGAGGCCGGCGATCGGCCGGGGCTGGCCGCGCGGGAAGGCGGCGGAGCCGGTTGGGCTCGGGGTGAGCGCGGAAATGGGGTTAGGGCACGGGTTCCTCTCCAGAGAGGAGAGCTCGGTGAGAGAGAGAGAGATTTGTTTTTTTTTTTTTTGAGAGTAAAAAGGGATGAGGGAAATACTTTTCCCCTGAGAGCAATGAAGAGATAACATGAGAGAGGAGTGGGAGAGAGAGTGGTTTCTAGAGAACAGAGAGGGAGAGAGAGTGGGTTATATCTCTTCTTCTGTGAACGTGAAGATAGGAGTGGAGAGGGGAGTTACGGAAATGAAGGGTTTGAGGAGTTATAAGGTGGAGTTGGGGGTTTAGAATAGGAAGGGACTAAGTAATGGTTTACCATTTCTGTGATGGAGTGCTGGTCCTACGGGACCAGCCAACATTTAATTAATTTTTTTTTTTTAATGATTAAACCAAAATAATCAGAATTGAGAAAGAAGGAAACGGGCTCAGGCCTGGGTCTGGGCTCGAACTCGGGTCTGGGTCCGAAAATCAAAAAGCCAAGTTGTTATAATTTTCGAAATTCTTTTTCACACCAAAAATATTTAATAATAATAATAATAATAATAATAATAATAATAATTTTTTGAAAACGTTAATTAATAACACAACATTCTATTTAAATAAATTGCTACAAAAATAATGGGTTTCACAATCTTCCCTCCTTAGAAAATTTCGTCCTCGAAATTAAAGGCAAGGTAGGAGAATCAAAACAGGTACGGGTACTGCGCCCGTAACTCAGGTCCAACAATAAGAATTTCCAAGGCAGTCGTGGATGTGACGGTTTATGATATCATCCATGTAGAAAATACAAAAGCGAACCAAAGTACACGAGGTTGATCAGACCATCATGCACCGGTCCTGATTAGACAATATATTAGTGGGTGCACCCAATAAAATATCATCATGATCAAGCTTGATTAAAGAGAGAGCTTGCAAAACTAGGCTAACTTAGCAGCATCAGTCAAGTTTAGAACGGGAAAAAGAAAAGATAAGGAATAGGAGTTTAAGTGATGGCTCAAATTCTGATTTTCTTCTCATCTCTGACTATGCTTGCAACTGGTTTCTCTGGCACTGAAAGGTTGAGTCCAATCTTCAGCTCTGAATTATTCAAAACGTGACTCGGAATCCGAAATGTAGTGTCTGAGCTGTGACATAGAAGACGTTGCACACTCTCAAGATTAGCTGGTAGAGCTAACTAGTACGCTAATTCCAACGCGTCTTAAACTTCAAATGACCTGATGTACCTGGCCTCAATTTCCAGCTCCGTCAAAACTGATTGTTCCTCTGGTAGGAGAAAACTTCACCAAAAGTAATTTGGTCTTCCCAAGACCTACCAAATTCCAAGACGCGGAATCCCAATACATCTTCAAACATCTGGATTGACCTCTCTGCTTTCTCGTCCCGCGGTACTCCATGAATCCGGTAGATGTGCCTCTCGTACAATGCTGCCAACTTCTTTAGTGGATAAACCAACTTTGAAAGTGTGCTGACTTAGTCAGTCGGTTTTCTATAATCCAATTGGTGCCCTTCCCTCCTTGGGAACAAGGCAATCCTTACTCAAAGTTCATTGTTATATGCTTCTACTTCCACTCCAAATTGTCCAGCGGCTGCAATAAACTGGTTGTTCTCTTGCTAAATTCCTCATATTGATAAATTCACATCTAATCCCATACCTGGAATCGTCCTTCTTTATTCCATAACACCAATCAATGGAGGCATATTCTGATACATCTTATTATCTCCTGAATATATAGAATACTGCGACTGGTGCATTTCTTTCATCAACTCGTTCCTCCGTTTGTCAGCCGACACGCAAAGTCTCGTACCATTCTTCAGAGTTCCAATGCTGATTAATTTAGAAACCCTCAAGTGTTTCTGCCAATACTTGATCTCTAAGCCTGCAAAGTGCCTCGTTTTGAAACTACGTCATCTTGATTTTGTCCATCAGCCTCGAACTTCATCAATACTGAATCAACATCCAGCTCCGTCCTTCTATCTCCAGGTAGTATAACCTCCAGTCCAAACTTCTCGATGTCTTCTAGCAGGTGCCACTCCTTGGCTAAGAACTTCGCCATCAGTATCGACCAAGTGCATCAGTGACCACATTAGCCTTACCTGAATAGTACTGCAGGTTGATGTCGAAATCTTTCATCTGCTTCAACCATCTTCTTAGTCTAACATTCAGCCCTTCCTGAGTGAAGACATATTTCAGACTTTGGTAGTCCGTACATATTTTTACTCCCTTTCCATAAAATCATGCTTCCATAGCTTCAAAGTAAAGATAATTGCAGCAATTCAAATTAGGTGTGGGATGATTCTTCTCATGAGTCTGTAGTTGCCTACATGTGTAAGCAATTACTTTCCCATGTTGTTGAAGAACGCAGCCCAGTCCTTTTCCAGAGACATTACTGTAAATTGAGAAACCACCGGTTCCTGCGGGTAGCGCAAGGATTGGTGTAGTGGTAAGTCTCTTCTTCAGCTCCTCAATGCCGTCTGGCAAACTTTCGTTCAGATGAACTCTTCATTCTTCCAAGTGAGCTTCGTCATCGGCTCAGCAATCTTGGCGAAATCCTTCACGAATTTCTGATAGTAGCCAGCCAAGTTCAAGAAACTTCCGAATTGAACTTGGGGTACATCACTCTTCGACAACAGCTATCTTCTATCGAAATTTCTTCTCTTGACAACATGGCCAATAGTCCACCTTGTCAAAGAAAAATCCACGTTCAGATAACTTACCATAAAACTTCTTTTTCCTCAAAGTTTCCAAAACTTCCTCAGATGTTCTTTATGCTCTTCTTCAGTCTTCAAATATATCAGAATGTTATCTATGGAGAAGATAAACTGATTCAAATACTCATGAAAAACTCTGTTCATGATATTCATGAACACAGCAGGAGCATTTGTCAGTCCAACGTCATGACCAAAGAAAACTACCCATACTTGGTGTTTGAACGCCGTCTTGGAAATGTCCTCTTTCCTGACTTTGATATGATGGTAGTCAAATCTTAAGTCAAACTTCGAAACACCCTAATTCCACACAACCAGATCAAACAGATCCTCGATCCGGGCAGAGGGTACTTGTTCTTTGGTGTCTGGTAATCGATGCACATCCGTTGTTCCATCCTTCTTGGGCAAAAACAAGATAGGTGTTCCTTAAGGTGAAATTCCACCCTTTATAAATCCTAGAGCCTTCATTGATCTGATCCTTCATCTTCTATGAACTTCGAGTCTGCATCATGCCTTATTGTAAGGGGCAGGGTCTGCTGAATAGGAAGAGGGTCCTTAGGTTGTGGCCTAACAGGTGTTGCTGGGATATGAGCTCTGGTTTGATGGAAAGATAAGGGGCAGTCCTTTACCCGATGTTCAGCAGATCCACATGCCAAACATTGTCCCAATCTCTTGCGGCAACTAACGGTCTGATGACCAGGCCTCTTGCAATAGTTACAAGCCCAAAGCTTCTTACGACAAGACTGCCGGAGAGTACTTGATGGGACCCAAATATCTTCTAGATTCAAGGGTATCCTTCCTAGGACAAAAGTTCTGCTCTAACTTGGTTTAAGATAGCTAAGGCTACATCATTGACGTTCTTCATGTCTTCTCTCGTGATATTCTTCTGTTCCTGCTGGGCTTCATCTTGAGCTTTCTGGAACTCCAGGATTACTTGAAATAGGACAACCATTTGGAAGATGATTGCTGGTACTAGTGGAGCAACAAAAATGAATACTCCACCAAGGAAATGCAACTCAGTTTGAGATGAGTTAGGAATCGCCAGTGTAGGGAAAATTTCACTGGATGCACTATGAGGACGGTCAAACAACCGCGAGGGAAAAGACCCTGGACTTGGTTGAGGAGATGGGATATGATCCGGAGATGACACCTCATCGCCAGCAGGATTTGGTCAACCGTCATTCTCTGGAAGGTTTAGGACGCACACAAGCAAGGTAGCCTACCGGTCTATAATCAAGCAAAAATATTTACTTATATATGAATCGGACCTATGTCGTGACAAATTGATGTTCTAGTGTTCTAATTGTTTCTAAGTTGTTTTCCTAAGTTGTTGTTCTGACCTGGATGGGCCACCACTAAAAACATGTCACGACCCGATCCCAACTAATTGGGTCGAACCGGATCATGCCCAGCCTGCACCGTTGTTGAGACGGCGGCAGTAAGCTGTTCAGTAGCAGGTAACCATACAACAACACTATATTTGTCACAACTCAACATTCGAAAATTTAAAACTTTATTAAACTTTTACATGAAATAAAAGATACAACTTAAAGCATTTTTTTTTTATACATCATGAATAAAAGAAAACTCTAGGCAAACAGCTCAGCAATCTCGAATTCCTCGTCTTGGGATCGCGTAACAAAGCCTCATCAGTGATACCTAAAATGTTGGGTCTCCAGTCAGGAGGGAGCAAAGTACAATTACGAATATCCAATAATTCAAATAATAATTTGAAATTTGCAATGTTAAACAATTTGAAATACTTTAACAATATTTTTCACAATTCTACAATTGAAAACAATGTGATTTGAGTAGGTAACGAACTATGACCGGCTTGGGATGATTCAATTATATCCTAATGATACGGTCCGGCCTATCCTCGTGTATAGGAGGAATCAGCTCGCACAATCAATGATGCAATATAGGGGTATTGGTCATAGACGCTACACTACTCCCCCAATATCCCGAGTCAATCAGATTCAATCAATGAGTCAATATTCGAACTCTAGAAGAGAGTTCCGTGTAGCAATGTGGTTTAAAATTGCAATAAAACAATTACTAGATAAATTACCAAATAGACATAACTGCACTTGCCTTTGTTTTAGAATGACTAGATAGACGAGTCGGTACCGAAGAGGAACGTCAGTTGTAACTTCGAGTTCCTACAGTTGAGAACTCGACTTAGATCCTTGAATAACCAGACTAAGTGTGCTAGTTGCAATCTCTAGTAGACCTGTCCTAGTCAGGTTTTAAGTTGTATTTATTTACAGCTAACGATTACGTCGCAACTACGTGCGTTGATTAACCGGTTAATTGGATTATTTGGAAAATCACGAGAATCGATTACAATTTTGGAAAACTTTGTGTTTTCATAATATGTATATAAAATACAGTTTCTTTTAGTGACAAACAGTGAATTAATAAAAAAAAAATTTATTTTAGCTAAACTCGTATTTAAGCCGTAAATTACGTCCTAACTACGAATATGAAATCAATCCAAACCACCCAAATTTACATCCACCAGAAAAGAAAAGAAAACAAACTACGCTACACAAATACATGGGCACAGCTACTGGTCCTAGGGTGGGCTTATGCCCGATACATCTTTCTTTTACATTAAATAAGAAAATGACTGAATTATTAAATAAAATACAGAATTTAAATGACTATAATAAATAGCCTAGATATTAATTAAAATAATTAAAAAGAAAGCTAAGAGTCTCAGACTCGGTCCATTCCTCAAAATTCGGCTAATACCACAACGTCCGGTCGGACCGGTGCGTTTGCATTTCGCCAGGGCCCACAGACCGGTACGGTCGTCGCCCGAAAATCAGTTAGAAATTCATTTTCGAAAGCCAGTTTTGAAATCAAATAAAATATAGTTTTTGTAAAAATTTGGGCAGCACTTCCTCTATTTTCGGGACAAACCCAAAACTGGGAAGTGCGCCAACAAATTCCTGCAAATATTTTCCAACCCAAAATAGTCCACAGAAATATCCACCGAAATGATTTCCAACACCACAGAAATAATTCCAACACCACCGAATAATTCCCGAAATATCCGGGAATCCATAATCCAACCAATTCACACCAAACCAGCAGATAAAACACAGGAAAATACGCTAACGTAGATAATCGAAAATATAACGCAGCTAACCGGATTTCCCAAAGGGAAACCGGGGACCGATTCTCATCACGGACTCTACGGGAGGGACGAACTACTGTGATTAACAGAAATTACCCATGTCCGTTGGTCGGGGAGCCGCGGGACAGAACTCGGGAACGAAATTGGAAAGCAACGGTCCACGGGAACCACGACCGAGAGTGCAGACAGTGGAAACAGAACCCGTGGGAAGCACGGAAAACTCGCGGAAGGCAGCGGAGCTCGGGACAGAGCCGCTGGAGGCGGAGCCGAGGTGGATCGGACAGCGACAAAGGGGCGTCGGTGCCGGAGGGCGCGCACAGGGCGGTCGGCCTGGGGCACACCGAGAGGTACGGTCGCCGGACGGCGGGCGACGGTCAGCGCCGGCCGGAAAGACCACGCGGGGCGGCGCCAAGGGCGCTGGAGGGAGGTCGGCGGGGCGGATCCCGCGGGGACAGCGCGGCCGGAGGGGCGCTGGGGGGGTCGGGCGTGCACTGGGAGACGTGCGCGGGGCTGCCGGCTAAGGGCGGACGCCGGAGGGCACGCGTGGTCGGAGGGACGCACGCGGAGAGGGGCCGACGAGAGTTGCGGGGCTCGGATCCACGTGGAGGAGCTCAGGGAGGCCGGCGATCGGCCGGTGCTGGCCGCGCGGGAAGGCGGCGGAGCCGGTTGGGCTCGGGGTGAGCGCGGAAATGGGGTTAGGGCACGGGTTCCTCTCCAGAGAGGAGAGCTCGGTGAGAGAGAGAGAGATTTGTTTTTTTTTTTTTTTGAGAGTAAAAAGGGATGAGGGAAATACTTTTCCCCTGAGAGCAATGAAGAGATAACATGAGAGAGGAGTGGGAGAGAGAGTGGTTTCTAGAGAACAGAGAGGGAGAGAGAGTGGGTTATATCTCTTCTTCTGTGAACGTAAAGATAGGAGTGGAGAGGGGAGTTACGGAAATGAAGGGTTTGAGGAGTTATAAGGTGGAGTTGGGGGTTTAGAATAGGAAGGGACTAAGTAATGGTTTACCATTTCTGTGATGGAGTGCTGGTCCTACGGGACCAGCCAACATTTAATTAATTTTTTTTTTTTTTTAAAGATTAAACCAAAATAATCAGAATTGAGAAAGAAGGAAACGGGCTCAGGCCTGGGTCTGGGCTCGAACTCGGGTCTGGGTCCGAAAATCAAAAAGCCAAGTTGTTATAATTTTCGAAATTCTTTTTCACACCAAAAATATTTAATAATAATAATAATAATAATAATAATTTTTGAAAACGTTAATTAATAACACAACATTCTATTTAAATAAATTGCTACAAAAATAATGGGTTTCACAATACCCATGACCTTGACAGCTTATATGTACTCAAGTCGGACTGGAGTCCGCTCGATACGTAGCTGGCTTGCTCACGAGCTCGCGTCCGAAAAGCGGGTGCGGGTTGTGACAGTATACGAGAGAGTGCCAGGTCTTAATAGTTGAGATTGTATTTAGTGACTATTTAATCAGCTTATCAGGATACATGATCCTGTGTCGACTTATTTTTTATATAATAATGTGTTTTCTTTTCAATTTTGTGTAGGTTGGCGGATAAATTTTTGATGGTTTTGGATATCTAGAAGAAAAGAGGCGATCGAGCTGCATTTTGGCCTACAGATATTTTTATTATTATTTTGGACTACTAGGCGTACAACAACCTTTTGTACATCTTGAATGTTTTAATGACAACTACCTTTTGTACATCTTGAATGTTTTAATGAAAAATATTCATATTTTGGCAAACTTTTTCTACATCTTTATTGATCGAAATGGAAGTTGCGATTAAAATTGTTGAAATAAAAATTGCAATTCAGCATGAATTTTTATGGTTAATTGTATGTGATACAGAACAGGTTATTCAGATATGAAATTATGTAGCAGATTTATAGCAGGTTATTCAGATATGAAATTATGTTGCAGATTTACAGCATTCATAATATGCTATCATTCATCAACAATTCTTGAATGTTATAAACCATCTACAGCATTCATGAACGCTATAATCCATCTACATCATTGACGAACGCTATAAAGGATCCACAGCATTCACAAACGCTAGAAACAATCCACAGCATTCACGGACGCTATAATCCATCTATAGCATTCAAGAACGCTATAAAGCATTCACAGCATTCACAAACGCTATAAACCATGCACAACATTCACGAACGCTATAATCCATCTACAGCATTCAAGAACGCTATAATGTTATAGCTTTCACAAGCGTTCACAAGCGTTCACATACTATAGCGGGGGCAATTATAGCGGACAGAATACGCTATAGAAGATTTTTTATAGCGTTTTGCGCATGCTATTGTAGGCCATATTTGTTGTAGTGAGTCAAGACTTATACGGGACATAATGTATGGACATCGCCTTCCGAAGCATCCGCTGGCTCAAGACTTGTATTTGAGAGATGACAGAGAGCTGAGTGACTTGTAATGTGAGATGAGTGAGCTTGAGTGAGCTTGAGAGACTTGTAATCTTGGCCTTGCGCCCCATTGTAATCTTTGTTTCAATATCAATAAAGAGCTTTCTATTGAATAACTTGTGTTTGTTCTAAATTTCCACTGCATGTTCAAATGTCTCTGTATGGGACTTCTGTGCGATGACCCCATCGCGGCCGCTGAAATCGGCCGTTATGGAACCCGCCTTGCACGAGCGCAATCTAGGCTCGTGCGGCATCACGCCTTAGTGAGGACGATCGCTCCTACGGGAGCGGGGTGTGATAACTCGTACCAGGCTTGGCCGGCCCGGCCCAATTGACAGGTTTATTGACAACCAGGAGATATTGGACTTGGAAGCAAACATCTTTTGATGAAAGCGTAACAACTCACTGGTCTAGTCCAAGGTGTCGAAAATGCCTCAGGGCTCAAATGATTCATCGAAGAGACGGGATCTTGAAAGTTTTTTAATTGTTAGTAGCGGGACGTCGTTTTGTCAATCGAAAAAAAAATGGTGACAAAACCTGGAGAATCAGAAGGCAAAGCTCTCATCTTTGACGACCAACAAACGGCTTCAAGGATGACACTCTCTTCTTCTTTTTTCTTTAAAGGTGAGCGTTAGAGAGGCACTGAAGGAAGTAGGGAGTAGAGAGGACAAGCGGGCGAACATGTCGGTCTTCGATTTCGCGTGCATACCTGCGGACATCTTTTGAAGCACTTTCACGTGTGAACCGAAGTCGTGTTGTGTTCAACATATGACAACAATTGACTTTAACCGTGGTCGGTTCACTACAAAAAATTTTCAGATTAGCGACGTTTAAAAACGTCGCTAACCTCGATAAAAACGTCGCTAAATCAATTTAGCGACGTTTAGGGCGACGTTTCGGGAACGACGAAAAAAAATATGTCGCTAAACGAGAAAACGTCGCAAAACGTCGCTAGGGCGACGTTATTTGGCGACGTTATTAACGTCGCTAATTAGCGACGTTATTTGCGACGTTTGTTCGTAGATGCTAATTAGCGACGTAAAAGGCGACGTTATCGTGTGGTCGCCGTTTAGCGACACTATTGTGACGTTTTTGGCGACCACGTGCTGACATAAGATTTGGTGCCACGTGTTGCCACGTCAGCTTTTAGCGACGTTTTTAGCGACAATTGTTAACGTCGCTACTATTTAGCGACGAAATCTAACGTCGCTAAAAACGTCGCTAAGTTAAAAAATAGGTTCCAGAATGCAAATGGTGCTGGAACTGGACCCTGAGCCAAAATACAGAATACAAAATACAAAATACAAAATCCAATCCCTGGGTTCGCCGACCTCCTCGGTGGAACACTCAACACCGGCACGCACAATACATTCCAGAATATACAAAAAATATAAAAAAAAAATATTATCCGCAACGAACAATGTCAATATATAATATCCTCAACAAACCAAATCAATATCCGCAAATACGTACAAACTCAGTATCCTCAACGAAAAAACTGAATATCCCCAAATACGTACAAAGTCAAAATACAAAATACAGAATCTAATCCCTGGGTTCGCCGAAAATACAAAAACAAAGATTGACACACAGTACTAATTCATATGTGTTTTAAGTGTGAGAACGGATGGCTCAGAACACAACCCAAAATTCATTCTAGCATACATTAGTGTGAATCATCTATGTTCTGTACATATGGTGTAGTATACGTTCTTATCGAATCTAGTATCTAGTATTTGAAGAATGTAACAGAATCAAGATGAACTCACATAATGTAATACTAAAATATCATCTACTACTATATAAGATATAGTGATAGGTTGTCGTATCATCATTGCCGAAGGATGAGGGTCGGAGGACAGTCAACTTTATCTACGGCTACATAGTTTCTGTCTCGCCAGTCGAATGGCTGCAGGAACTATGTCCTGATCACCATGTCGTACCATAGTTTCTGCCTCGCCAATCGAATGGCTGCAGGGACTATATGTCTCGATCACCATGTTACCAATTAACCAACCAACAAAACTACTTGTTACAACTATCGGCACTATATGTCGCGAAACGTCGCTATGACGTTGCTAATAGCGACTAATTTAGCGACGTTAGTATGATCGTCGCTAAATTCTAATTATATTCTCCCACCAATTCTTTTTCTCCATTTTACTCTCTCACTCTCTCTCCTCTCCCCCTCCGGCGCTCTCACTCTCTCCGGCGCTCTCACACTACTTAAGTGTGAGAACGGATGGCTCAGAACACAACCCAAAATTCATTCTAGCATACATTAGTGTGGATCATTATGTTCTGTACATATGGTGTAGTATATGTTCTTATCGTATCTAGTATCTGAAGAATGTAACAGAATCAAGATGAACTCACATAATGTAATACTAAGACATCATCTACTACTATATAAGATATAGTGATAGGTTGTTGTATCATCATTGCCGAAGGATGAGGGTCGGAGGACAGTCAACTTTATCTACAGCTACATAGTTTCTGCCTCGCCAGTCGAATGGCTGCAGGGACTATGTCCTGATCACCATGTCGTACCGTAGATTAAAGCAAATGGAGCTGGAGCCTGAGCCAAAATACAGAATACAAAATACAAAATACAAAATCCAATCCCTGGGTTCGCCGACCCCCTCGGTGGAACACTCAACACCGGCACGCACAATACATTCCAGAATATACAAAAAATATAAAAAAAATACTATCCGCAACGAACAATGTCAATATATAATATCCTCAACAAACCAAATCAATATCCGCAAATATGTACAAACTCAGTATCCTCAACGAAAAAACTGAATATCCCCAAATACGTACAAAGTCAAAAATATAATACAGTCCAAAAATGCAAAAACGAAACTACTGATCGCCTGGAGCTGGAGCTGGACACGGTGCTGGAGCCGGAGCTGGAGGAGCGCCACCAGATGACGCACAAATACCGCTCGAGTGAGCCAAAGGCATGCAGCCACTTCCCTCCCTCCATTCCCCCTCTCCCTCTCTCATGCTATCAACGTCACAACTTTTTCAGTGTTGCTCCCTCTAATGATGATGAACGCAAAAATTAAAGACCCCCCTCTCCTTTCTCACTCTTCACAGTTCTCACAACAGGAAGGATCAGTGTTTTCTAGTTCTCTTCCATCCATTCATTCCTCCGTTCTCATCAAGCCTCTTCCTTCTCCTCTCAGCCACATGTGATATCCAGCTCAAATGTAGAGGCGGGGGGGAAGAAGTGGGCAGAAAGAGGATGGGGAAGCACAGCCGGCGGCATGACCTGGAGGAAGTACAGAGGTTTTCTTCAACATCCGTAGGAGAACTATAAGGATATATTTTTTTCACAACATGTCACCTTGTCAAAGACCCTTAATGTGAATATCATGTTACCGCGGTGTCGGAAGACTAACATGTCATAATTTTCTAAGCCGTGTGCTTTGACATAATCCTCCCAACTCTTTCCTCCTATGTAGTAATCTTGCACTTCATAAAGAAATGTAAGATTACTACATAGGAGGAAAGAGTTGGGAGGATTATGTCATGTCACGCCCCAGAACCGGAATACGGTAGAGCGGGAGCAGACATAGCCAGCTACGCAATCCCAAAGTACGTTAATACTCTGAAATTACGTATAAGCTGTCAAGACATGGGGGTTACTCTACAAGCCATCAATCAATCCTATGGTTTAACAATCCTAGGTATCTCAATCACAGGCAATTATACAAGAGCAAGGAGTACGATCATCACACATACAATAGTAAGGCGTCCCGAACCATATATACATGACTGATCATGAAGCCAGTACCACAGAACTGAGGACTAGCTAGAGTATTAGTCGTACATGATAAGGACTAGCTATAGTCTAGAATACACATATCATGTTTATGCCCGTAGGCTACAATATCAAGGAAAATACCAAAACACGAGCTAAACACGTGCTCGGGGCTAAACGTTACAAGAGGAGAATTTACATATCAGTGGAAGAATGAAAAAGAAACCCACCGAGGCACTCTGGTGCTCCGGCTGGTCACCGTCGAGTAGATGGTGCGGTAGATCCTTCGGGCTCTTCTATTAGAACCTGGCCATGCAAAACCAGTGGGGTCAGACCCTAAATAGCAAGTACCACAAAGGAGGCCGAACTATGAACTTAAAACTAGCAAACATTAGCATTCAACAAGGAGAGAAAGCAATAAGTAAAGGGGGATCGAGATTCGTGCAGTACCAATGCACTTATCCCGAACGTAGGAAGACAGTAAGTAAATCATTATTTGACATAAAGTAAACTGGAGAACATGTTAAATAAAAATAGAACTAGGCAATATTAGAGTGACAATCATTATAATCATTATCCTGGAACAATTAGGAACTGGATCTGGGAAGGTGATATACGATGGAATAACCATGGGACTATTCAGATAACTAGGTTACAACCCGTAAACCAAACAAGGACCGGGGTTGTAACCCTTCGTCTGAACCGAACTTGGTTTTTTCCACCATTTATTGGCAAGATAAAATAAGAAGTCAGGACATGTAACAATCATGTACAAGATCAAGACAAGACTAGACAGACTGAACTCCATCCAACATTCACGGCCAAGCAATAAGTACGGCTTGATACTTTAACTAACTAGGGTTATCACAGGCCTAGTTACTAGCAAGATGCAATGAGAATTCCAAGTCTGGTTACCTGTTTGTTACTACCTGAGTGATCCCAGCAAAGAAAAGGAAAAGATAGCATGATATAGCAGACACACTGTAGTAAGATACATGTGTCCTAAGGTACCACACTCGACGGCGGGCTGGAAGTGCGCTCATCTCGACGGATAGCAACAAATCCCATGTATATATATAAGGCCGGGACCAAAGGGGCAACAGGTAACTGGGAAATTCTCCATGAACTATTTGATCAATCTAGTCATTATTCCTAGCCATATTCAGTATGAATCCCTGACCGTGGGAAACCAGGGATTCATGTCCTAGACATGATGCAAGACAAGACGGATTCATTTGTACAAACACAATCACCCACGATGTCCTGGCTATTTATTTATACAGGTCATGTCATGTCAGGTAGCCGTCGCAACAGCTTATCAAGATATACCATGTCAGGTCTACTTGTCAGGAGTGCGCCACGACGGGCCACTATCATGTCATTATCATGTCAACTTGCTTATCAAGATTACTTATCAAGGCAAGGGTGCGTCACAACGGACCACCATCAGGTCATGTCAGGTCATTAATCAGGAGTGCACCACTACGGGTCACTGTCGTGTTCAGGGGACAAGTGTAGAACAGTATAGTGCAAGCATTCAATCAGGGGACTCAAGCACAAATCATCATTAAGATCAAATAACAATAGAAAAATAATAATAATAATAATTTAAATAGCTGGACAAGGCATAGGAAGGAGCCCTGCGGCTCAGGGTCACTATCAAGTCATGCTAGTTCCTTGTTACACCATGTCATGTACAATTGTCATTTCAATCATGTCAATCAAATCGGGATTATCAAGTTCGGGTAAGTAGGGTCAGGTCCAGTTGCGCCTAAACATCAGGTTGTGCCTGAGTCAGGCTGCGCTCAAGTTAGACTACGCTCAAGTCAGGCTACGCTCAGGCCAAGCTACGCTCAGGTCAGGCTACGCTCAGGCCAGGCTACGCTCAGGTCAGGCTACGCTCAGGTCAAGCTACGCTCAGGTCAGGCTACGCTCAGGTCACGCTACGCTCAGGTCAGGCTACGCTCAGGTCAAGCTACGTTCAGGTCAGGCTACGCTCAGGTCAAGCTACGCTCAGGTCAGCGTACGCAAGACATACGCCTCCAAAAGGCAGCGGATGGGTCAGACTGCGCTACGCTAAAGAGCGCATGTAGCTCAGTGGCGCAAGCTAGAAAGCTCGTGCACACTGCTCACTGTCTTCTCCAAATCAGCAAGAACTTCATGGTTGAACCCAAAGCTTCAAAAGTCCATAACTTGGTCAAATCAAGTCCAAATCCAACTTTTCAAAGGTCAAAATTGGGTAGAATAAAATTCTCTACAATATGGAACAATTAGTTTTCAAAAACAAGTAAGTTTGGTAGAGCAAAACCCAAGAAAATCGAAAATGATATAAACTTAGATCTACAAGAATTCACCCGGTAAAATCGAAAACTCCAAGTTCTAAACATGCTTAGAATCATGCAAGGAAGAAGATGGAACAAACAAAAATAAATTTGCTCAAGGTTCGACAAGGTGTACTTGCCTCTCTCTAATGGCTAGGGTTTGGTGGAAAAAGAAAATGAATGATGGTGAATGAGGAGGGAGAGAGAAAAAGTGGCTTATATAACAAGCTCAAGTGATCTCCACCATTCATTCCTTTTCACTCAATCTAACCTCATCTCATAAAGAACCAAACTAAACCAAACCAAGTCAAAGTAGAACCGAACCAAATAAAACCAAATCCAAGTTAAACTAAGTCATGAAATCCTATACTTAGGAAATTTTTTAAAATATCACGCAAATCGATAAATACGAAATACGGATCGAATAAACACGTATCCGTATAAAATACCGATACAGTGAGACGGGTCTCACATGTCAAAACACACGGCTTAGAAAATTATGACATGTTAGTCTTCCGACACCGTGGTAACATGGTTGTCACATTAAGGGTCTTTGACAAGGTGACATGTTGTGAAAAGATATATCCTTATAGTTCTCCTACGGATGTTGAAGAAAACCTATGTACTTCCTCCAGGTCTTGCCGCCGTCTGTGCTGCTTCCCCCTCATCTTCCTGCCCACTTCTTCTCCTCCGACTCTATACTTGAGCTGGATATCATATGTGGCTGAGAGAGTCAAATAAGAAGAAGGGAAGTAGGAAGGAGCAGATGGGTCCAGAGCCATGGTGGAGGAGAGGAGAAGGAAGAGGCTTGATCAGAACGGAGGAATGAATGGATGAAAGAGAAATAGAAAGCACTGATCTTTCCTGTTGTGAGAACTGTGAAGAGTGAGAAAGAAGATGGGGGTCTTTGATTTTTGCGTTCATCATCATTAGAGGGAGCAATACTGGAAAAGCTGTGACGTTGATAGCATAAGAGAGGGAGAGGGAGAATGGAGGGAGGGAAGTGGCTGCATGCCTTTGGCTCACTCGAGCGGTATTTGTACGTCATATAAAATACAGCAAATTTAATTTTTCTCCAAGTGTGAGAACGGATGGCTCAGAATACAACCCAAAATTCATTCTAGCATACATTAGTGTGAATCATCTATGTTCTGTACATATGGTGTAGTATACGTTCTTATCGAATCTAGTATCTAGTATCTGAAGAATGTAACAGAATCAAGATGAACTCACATAATGTAATACTAAAACATCATCTACTACTATATAAGATATAGTGATAGGTTGTCGTATCATCATTATTGTAACGCCCTGTCACGCCCCAGAACCAGAATACTGGAGAGCAGGGGAATGACTCAGCCAGCTACGTATTACGGGTAGATGAATACCGTATAATACGATCAATGCTGTCTAAAAGACAAGGGGGTGCATACTATATGAAAGTCTCGCTATGGTCACTTCACATCTATTGTCTCAATCATTCAAACAAGAAGCAATAATAGAGAACATTTAAGATAAAGCAATAAGGCGTCCCAAACGCTTAGTCAAAATGTTCTTGAGATCTGGCTTTACAAAACATAGCCAGATGATATAGCAACATATACACAATTGTTATCAGCTGCAGTCTGACTTAATTACAATTATGTAAAAGTAAGTACAAGACAATCCGACTAACATGTCGGTGCCAAACGGCAAAATATAAAGTAAGTAACAAAACGAGCAGAGAAGTAAGGAACCCACTCGAGTCCTCCTGCGATCATTCCTCTAGTATTGACCATCTTGGAGGTAGAAGTAAGCTGAGTCCTCGGGAACCGGCTCTAAATCTGGCCATGCAAAACCAGAGAGGTTAGACCTCTAATAGCAAGTACCGCAAGGAAGCACGATATGAGGCATTAAACCAGTAAATAAGAGAATATAATAATAGATCTCTGCTCGCTACTGGGATTCACGTGACATCACGACACTTCGAACCAACCTCCCAACCAAACAAGGACAGAAGTTGGCCCGTCATGTCATGATGCTCTGATCATCTCAGTTAGTTAACAGAGTAGGTACAGTACACAAACAAATCAACTTAAACGGCCATCCAACTCCTACGGCTTACTACTGTGAGTCCCAAGTTATCCTGGAATTATACAATAAGGATTTCTCAGTTCTTACTATGGACAAGCAAGGCTAGTCTATCCAATCAATCAATTGCGCCAATCATGAATTAGACGAGTCCCAGCGGGACGCCCGTCATCAATATACAATATACAATAATATAAGCAGATACTGCTCCCTGTCCGTGTGGCAGATTTGCAGTATCTGTGGGAACCAGCCGGCCTGTTGGGCACTAATAGTCCCAAAGAGGGCTGCCATGTAAGAACTCGGAAATCCATTCTCTCCATGCAATCATTATTTTATTTAACTTAGTAGCCTCTACGTTAAGTGAAATCCCATGCCGTGGGTCATGGTCATTCAGAATGAGTACTTCCGTACAAAGTACGATATGCCCAGCTCTACAACGATACCCGTGCGGTTAGGTTGTAGGTCTTACATAGCGTAATGCAACAATTAAAACTAACCACGGAATAATCATGCCTTGACCATAAAGTACACATGCTGCTTTCGTAAAAATAAATAAATAAATTGTAGCCTGCATGTATCTATATGTCAATATTTAGGATTGGCCAATCGATTGCAAATATGAACGTGTCTTATTCCATTTAATTCAATAAGACGACTAGCCAGTCTCTTAGTTCCATCTAGGAACGCATGATCAATAATTAATCAAGATAACAATCAGTGTTAATTAATGCCAATTCGGGAAATAAAATGGAGAAATAAATAATGATTGGGAAATAAATAATCTCATGCGCTGTGAAAAATGATTGGGAAATAAATAAACTCATGCGCCTGAGGAATGCTGTAGGAAATAAATCTCATGCGCTGATGTGGGAAAGGTTAGGAAATAAATAATATCATGCGTCTGAGAGAAATGATTGGAAAATAAATAAACTCATGCGCTGTGGGAAGTGATTGGGAAATAAATAAATTCATGCGCCTGAGGAAGGTGGCTGTGAGAAATAAATAAACTCAGGAAAGCTGTGGGAAATAAATAAACTCATGCGCCTGAGGGAATATGTGGGAAATAAATAAACTCATGCGCCTGTGGGAAGTGATTGGGAAATAAATAAATTCATGCGCCTTGGCTGTGGGAAGTGATTGGGAAATAAATAACTCATGCGCCTTGGCTGTGGGAAGTGATTGGGAAATAAATAGATTCATGCGCCTTGGCTGTGGGAAGTGATTGGAAAATAAATAACTCATGCGCCTTAGCTGTGGGAAGTGATTGGGAAATAAATAGATTCATGCGCCTTGGCTGTGGGAAGTGATTGGGAAATAAATAACTCATGCCCCTTGGCTGTGGGAAGTGATTGGGAAATAAATAGATTCATGCGCCTTGGCTGTGGGAAGTGATTGGGAAATAAATAGATTCATGCGCCTTGGCTGTGGGAAGTGATTGGGAAATAAATAACTCATGCCCCTTGGCTGTGGGAAGTGATTGGGAAATAAATAGATTCATGCGCCTTGGCTGTGGGAAGTGATTGGGAAATAAATAGATTCATGCGCCTGAGAAAGTGATTGAGAAATAATTAGACTCATGCGCTGTGGGAAGTGATGATTTGATGCGCTGTGGGAAATAAATCTCATGCGCTGTGGAATGAAGATTTGATGCGCTGTGGGAAAAAGATTTCCATGCGCTTGAGGAATGAAGATTTGATGCGCTGTGGGAATAAAGATTTCCATGCGCTTGAGGAATGAAGATTTGATGCGCTGGGACTGTTCTTCTTCTCCGAATTTTCTGAGAACAGAACCATGGGAACCATGGAAGCCATTGCTTCCAAGCTTCATAAATCCTTCATCCCAAGCCCAAATATGGACTTTCATAGGTCAAAATTGGGTAGAACGAAATTCTCTACAACATGGGACCATCGAAACTTGAAGATAACAAGGTTTACTAGATCAAAACCTAAGAAATCCGAAAATGTATCAAACTTAGATCTACAACAAATAAGCCATGGAAATTGAAAATGCTAAGTACTAAAGAGACTTAGAATCAAATGAGGAAGATGATGGAACAATAATAATGGGGATCCATCATCAAGCAAGTTGGCACTTGCCTATCTCTTCTAGGTTGGTGGGAGAGTTATGAGAAAGAAGAAGTGAAATGGAAAGAAGTAATGAAGAGAGAGAAATGGTTTTGGGCTTTAAATGAAAGGGTGGTGGTAGGTGGGAGTATTGGGCCGGGTCCAATGGGTTCATCCAAGGCCAACCCGCAAGCAAAGCAAAGAGGTAAAAGCAGAAAATAAATGCAGGAATAAAAGCAGAAAATAAAGTGCAGAAATAAAATTGCAGGAAATAAATTAACATGAAAATTTAAAGAGCAGATTAATTAACTAACATAAATTTACAGAAATTTAAATACAGAATAATACATGGTAACTATTAAATAAATACGTATTCTGGGAACGGGAAGTGACATCTCTACCCTCCTTAGAAAAATTCCGTCCTCGGAATTTCAGATCTAAGCATGATAGAAATATCGAAGCTAAACTAATCTAAGTATAAACAATTGAGTAAGCAATCATTCTACAATGATAATAACAAGTAATGTATCTACATCTAACAATCTACAACATTAAGTAATTCTACTCATAAGGTGACAAGCATGAGGAGTTAAGACAATCAAGGTATACAGAAGAAAATATACCTTGTGAGTCAAACAGGTGCGGATACCATGAACGGATATCATCCTCACGTTCCCACGTTGACTTTCCTAAAGAGTGATGACCCCAAGCAACCCGGACAAGGTTAATTGTTCGATTCTTGAGTATCTTCTCTCTTCGGTCCAAAATAGACACAGGCTGTTCCTCGTAAGACAGGTTGGTACCAACAACCAGCTCAGAATGATCAAGGACATGGCTTGGGTCCGATACATACCTTCGCAACTGAGATACATGAAATACGTCATACACCTCTCGTAACGAAGGTGGAAGGGATAAACGATATGCAACATCGCCTACCCTCTCAAGGATAACAAACGGGCCCACGTATCGGGGACTCAACTTTTCGTGAATGCCAAATCTAATGACCCCACGGGTAGGTGAGATCCGCAAGAATACGTGGTCCCCAACAGAAAATTCTAGCGGCCTACGATGCTGGTCTGCCCAATGACGATGCCGATCCTGCGCAACTCGAAGTCGCTCTCTAATTCCTTTAATCACTTCCACTGTCTGAACAATCATCTCCGGGCCTAACATCTTTCTCTCCCCAATATCGTCCCACGCTAGTGGCGACCTACACTTCTTACCATATAGTGCTTCAAATGGCGCCATCTGGATACTTGCTTGATAACTGTTATTGTACGAAAACTCGACTAAGTGCAGGTGGCTCTCCCAAGATCCTCCAAAATCCAGAGTGCAAGCTCGCAACATGTCTTCCAAAGTCTGAATTGTTCTTTCTGATTGCCCGTCTGTCTGGGGATGGTAAGCCGTGCTAAACCTTAACTTGGTACCCAGGCTATGATGTAAGCTCTTCCAAAAATGTGATATAAAATGGGTATCTCTGTCTGACACAATACTGACTGGGACCCCATGCTGTCTGACTATCTGCTGCATATACAATTCTGCCAACTTCTCCGTAGATTGACCTACTCTGAAAGGAAGAAAGTGCGCCACCTTTGTAAGCCGATCTACTATCACCCAAATAGCATTTTTACCACTTGGTGATCTCGGTAAACCGGTCACAAAGTCCATTGTGATATGCTCCCACTTCCATTCCGGGATAGGAAGCGGTTGCAATAATCCAGCTGGCCTCTGCTGTTCTGCCTTCACTTGCTGACATACTAAGCAACGGGAAACAAATCTAGCTATCTCCCTCTTCATCCCATTCCACCAGAAGTGCTGCTTGATATCTTGGTACATCTTGGTCCCTCCAGGGTGTATGGAATACTGAGAACTGTGAGCTTCTGCCATAACCTCCTGTCTGATATCTCCACTAGGCACACATAGACGTGACCCAAACCTAAGCGTACCATCTTCATGGATTTGCATCTCCTTCCTGAGTCCTGACTCACATTCTTCCCTAAGCTTCTGAATCCTTGGGTCTTGTGTCTGAGCTGCCTTGATCCTATCTACCAAGTTGGATTGAACTTGTAGACTCGCCAGAACTCCTACATCACTAGGAAGTATAACCTCGATGCCCATCTCCTGAAGGTGTTCTAAAATGTGCTTTTGTGTTGTCAACATAAATGCACTGCCTCTCCTGCTAAGAGCGTCTGCTACCACATTAGCCTTGCCTGGATGATACTGAAGCTCCACGTCGTAATCCTTGATCAACTCCAACCATCTTCTCTGCCTCATGTTCAGTTCCTTCTGAGTAAAGATGTACTTCAGACTTTTGTGGTCCGTGTACATCTCCACTCGGTCACCATATAAGTAATGCCTCCATAGCTTCAAAGCGAATACTACTGCCGCCAACTCCAAATCATGAGTTGGGTAATTCTTCTCGTGGTCTCGAAGCTGCCTAGATGCATACGCTATCACCTTCCCATGTTGTATGAGGACACATCCAAGTCCTTTACCTGACGCATCACAATAAACAGTAAAACCTCCGGGTCCAACTGGTAATGTAAGAATAGGTGCTGATATCAACTTCTGCTTCAAATTCTCAAATGATGTCTGGCATTCTGCCGACCAGTCGAATGGTACATCTTTCCGTGTCAATCGGGTCATGGGTGCTGAAAGTCTCGCAAAGTCTGATACAAACCTTCTGTAATATCCTGCCAATCCCAAGAAACTCCGCACATCTGCTACGGTCTTGGGTACTGGCCAACTTTCTACTGCTTCTACCTTCTTGGGATCCACTGCTACTCCAGCTCCTGATATGATATGACCCAGAAATGAAATGTGATCTAACCAAAACTCATATTTGCTGAGCTTGGCATACAACTGGTTCTCTCTCAGAACCTGTAACACTTTCCTGAGATGGTCTTCATGCTCCTCTTTACTAGTTGAATATACAAGAATGTCGTCGAGAAACACAACGACAAATTGATCCAGGTACGGCATAAAGATGCGGTTCATCAAATCCATAAATATTGCTGGAGCATTGGTCAAACCAAACGGCATTACTAAGAATTCATAATGCCCATACTTCGACCTGAATGCTGTCTTGGGAATGTCTTCCTTCCGAACCCTCACTTGATGATACCCTGAACGAAGATCTATCTTGGAGAAAACTCTGGCCCTGCTCAACTGATCAAATAAGTCGTCGATCCTGGGTAGTGGGTACTTGTTCTTCACAGTTGCTGCGTTAAGCTTCCTGTAATCAATGCAGAATCTGGATGATCCATCCTTCTTCCCCACAAGTACCACTGGTGCTGCCCATGGTGACACGCTAGCTTGGATGAACTTCTTCTCCTTCAGTTCCTCTATGTGCTGATATACCTTGGCCTGCTCTGAATCCGCCATTCTGTAAACCCGATCTGATATCGGTTTAGTTCCAGGTGCCAATTCTATACTGAACTCAATATCTCTAACCGGTGGTAGACCTGGAAGCTCTTCAGGAAATACGTCTAAAAACTCTTCAACTACCTTAGGGACTTGAACTTCTTCCATTGCCGTTACTACTCCCTGTTCTTGTTGAGTTGCCACTGATCTGACTAAGGTGAACCTCTTCATGCCTGGAATGTCAAAGGATACACTCCCTCTACGACAATCTATTGTCGCATGACTGTCTTTCAGCCAGTCCATGCCTAAGATAACGTCGAAATTTCCAACAAGAAATTCTATCAACCGGGCGGGTAAGGAATGCCCGCAAACTACAACGCTACATGCTAGAATAACTCTACTAACTCCTACGAGCCCATTACCAGTGAGTATATTCAACCTCCCTGGCAATGCCTCGAACTCCATTCCTAGCCGTGTTGCAAATTGTGCATATATAAATGAATGGGATGCTCCCGAATCAAACAATGCTACTGCGGGATATGAGGCGACGAGAATGTTACCTGCCACAACATCTCCCGATGCTAATGCCTCTTCCAAGGACAGAGTGAATGCCTGCCCTCGACCTCATTGCTGGTTTCCATGCTGCGGCCTAGCCTGGTGCTGCCGCTGGCCCCTGCCTTGGTGATGCTGGGGTGGTCTATGCTGGTGTTGTTGCATCGGCGGTCCCTGCTGCCGAAATATCTGAGCATGCGTCATGAATGGACGCTGGGCCAACGGTCTCACTGCTACCGCTGGTCCTCGATACTGTCCTGCCCCTGGTGCTGGCAGAGCAGGAAACTGTTGTACTGGTCCTCCTGACCTCGAATTCATGGGACATATGGTAACCCGATGATCTGGGTTTCCATATATCAAACACTGCCCGTTCAATGTCCGACACACATTTCTAGTGTGCCCTATCTTTCCACAATAAGTGCAGCCCGCTGGGGGTTGCTGGTTCTTCCTCTGATGCTGTTGCTGCTGCCTTGGTGGTGGTGCTGGCCCTCGTATTGCCACATCATGAATGCGGATGCCAAGGGACGGTGCTGTTGTTCGGAAAGCTGCTCCCCCTCCTCTTTCAATCTGACTGTGGGATCTCTTCTGACCTCCAGTCCTTGCCGCAAGCCTCTGAATGGTTATCTCATGTCTTTGAGTTGCCGTCAATACTTCATCAAAAGTCTGGTAATTGTGCCCCTCTATCAATTGCAAGAGCTCCAGATGAAACCCTTGCTGGAACCTCATAGCCCTCTGGCTCTCTGTTGCTACCATCTCTAGGGCGAACCTACTCAATCTGCAGAACTCTGCTGCATAAGCATCTACAGTCTTGCCAGCCTGTCTAAGATTAATAAACTTCTGTTGTAGCTCAAATTGCGCCACAACTCCATAGTACTTCGTCTTGAATCTTGCTGTAAAATCGTCCCAAGCCACAGGACGTCTGATGCCTACCTCCTCTGATTCCCACCAATCACGTGCGAGATCTTGAAGTAACAGCTTCACTAGATCCACACGTTCTTCTGCTGGCACCTTAGCTGCTGTCAGAATAGCCTCAATATCCTTAAGCCATGCATCTGCTGAGATGGCATCCTCCGTGCCCTCGAAACGACGGGGGTTGTACTTGCAAAACCTGGCTGATGCTCCTGAATCTGGCCTTGTCCCTCTTTCCAAAGCTGTCTGCAACCCTTGGTTGAGCAACACATTCTGCTCTTGTAACTGAGCGTGCATGCGCTGCTGGGCTAACATCTGATGTTGCTGAGTAGCCATCATTCCTCTCATGATCTCCAGAAGGGCTGGTGTGTCCACTTCCACTGGGGTAGGTGGAACTATTGGTGGTGTTGGAACCTCCGGATACTGCGGTCCAACTGCTGGTTCCACTATCACCTCTTCTTGAATAGCCTCTTGAGGTTGTACTGGCTCTTGTTGCTGACCAACCTGGTCAGGTTGCCCATGTTGCCCTTGTTGTTGTTGCCCAATCCTGACAGATGCGGACGAGGTGCCCCTAAGAAAAGGGACAAGAGAATAATCAAACGGTCGGACAGGGAAGATCAATAAAGTCAAAGGATACCGGAATGTCAAGCTAGAATCGAGAATACGAATCAGGAGATCAAGGGAAAACATGTATGATTGAGACATCCTATAAATTAAAACACCCCACAAGTCTGAAATCAGACCTGCATGGGCCACCACTAAAACCTTGTCACGCCCCAGAACCAGAATACTGGAGAGCGGGGGAATGACTCAGCCAGCTACGTATTACGGGTAGATGAATACCGTATAATACGATCAATGCTGTCTAAAAGACAAGGGGGTGCATACTATATGAAAGTCTCGCTATGGTCACTTCACATCTATTGTCTCAATCATTCAAACAAGAAGCAATAATAGAGAACATTTAAGATAAAGCAATAAGGCGTCCCAAACGCTTAGTCAAAATGTTCTTGAGATCTGGCTTTACAAAACATAGCCAGATGATATAGCAACATATACACAATTGTTATCAGCTGCAGTCTGACTTAATTACAATTATGTAAAAGTAAGTACAAGACAATCCGACTAACATGTCGGTGCCAAACGGCAAAATATAAAGTAAGTAACAAAACGAGCGGAGAAGTAAGGAACCCACTCGAGTCCTCCTGCGATCATTCCTCTAGTATTGACCATCTTGGAGGTAGAAGTAAGCTGAGTCCTCGGGAACCGGCTCTAAATCTGGCCATGCAAAACCAGAGAGGTTAGACCTCTAATAGCAAGTACCGCAAGGAAGCACGATATGAGGCATTAAACCAGTAAATAAGAGAATATAATAATAGATCTCTGCTCGCTACTGGGATTCACGTGACATCACGACACTTCGAACCAACCTCCCAACCAAACAAGGACAGAAGTTGGCCCGTCATGTCATGATGCTCTGATCATCTCAGTTAGTTAACAGAGTAGGTACAGTACACAAACAAATCAACTTAAACGGCCATCCAACTCCTACGGCTTACTACTGTGAGTCCCAAGTTATCCTGGAATTATGCAATAAGGATTTCTCAGTTCTTACTATGGACAAGCAAGGCTAGTCTATCCAATCAATCAATTGCGCCAATCATGAATTAGACGAGTCCCAGCGGGACGCCCGTCATCAATATACAATATACAATAATATAAGCAGATACCGCTCCCTGTCCGTGTGGCAGATTTGCAGTATCTGTGGGAACCAGCCGGCCTGTTGGGCACTAATAGTCCCAAAGAGGGCTGCCATGTAAGAACTCGGAAATCCATTCTCTCCATGCAATCATTATTTTATTTAACTTAGTAGCCTCTACGTTAAGTGAAATCCCATGCTGTGGGTCATGGTCATTCAGAATGAGTACTTCCGTACAAAGTACGATATGCCCAGCTCTACAACGATACCCGTGCGGTTAGGTTGTAGGTCTTACATAGCGTAATGCAACAATTAAAACTAACCACGGAATAATCATGCATTGACCATAAAGTACACATGCTGCTTTCGTAAAAATAAATAAATAAATTGTAGCCTGCATGTATCTATATGTCAATATTTAGGATTGGCCAATCGATTGCAAATATGAACGTGTCTTATTCCATTTAATTCAATAAGACGACTAGCCAGTCTCTTAGTTCCATCTAGGAACGCATGATCAATAATTAATCAAGATAACAATCAGTGTTAATTAATGCCAATTCGGGAAATAAAATGGAGAAATAAATAATGATTGGGAAATAAATAATCTCATGCGCTGTGAAAAATGATTGGGAAATAAATAAACTCATGCGCCTGAGGAATGCTGTGGGAAATAAATCTCATGCGCTGATGTGGGAAAGGTTGGGAAATAAATAATATCATGCGTCTGAGAGAAATGATTGGAAAATAAATAAACTCATGCGCTGTGGGAAGTGATTGGGAAATAAATAAATTCATGCGCCTGAGGAAGGTGGCTGTGAGAAATAAATAAACTCAGGGAAGCTGTGGGAAATAAATAAACTCATGCGCCTGAGGGAATATGTGGGAAATAAATAAACTCATGCGCCTGTGGGAAGTGATTGGGAAATAAATAAATTCATGCGCCTTGGCTGTGGGAAGTGATTGGGAAATAAATAACTCATGCGCCTTGGCTGTGGGAAGTGATTGGGAAATAAATAGATTCATGCGCCTTGGCTGTGGGAAGTGATTGGGAAATAAATAACTCATGCGCCTTGGCTGTGGGAAGTGATTGGGAAATAAATAGATTCATGCGCCTTGGCTGTGGGAAGTGATTGGGAAATAAATAACTCATGCCCCTTGGCTGTGGGAAGTGATTGGGAAATAAATAGATTCATGCGCCTTGGCTGTGGGAAGTGATTGGGAAATAAATAGATTCATGCGCCTTGGCTGTGGGAAGTGATTGGGAAATAAATAACTCATGCCCCTTGGCTGTGGGAAGTGATTGGGAAATAAATAGATTCATACGCCTTGGCTGTGGGAAGTGATTGGGAAATAAATAGATTCATGCGCCTGAGGAAGTGATTGAGAAATAATTAGACTCATGCGCTGTGGGAAGTGATGATTTGATGCGCTGTGGAAAATAAATCTCATGCGCTGTGGAATGAAGATTTGATGCGCTGTGGGAAAAAGATTTCCATGCGCTTGAGGAATGAAGATTTGATGCGCTGTGGGAATAAAGATTTCCATGCGCTTGAGGAATGAAGATTTGAGCGCTGGGACTGTTCTTCTTCTCCGAATTTTCTGAGAACAGAACCATGGGAACCATGGAAGCCATTGCTTCCAAGCTTCATAAATCCTTCATCCCAAGCCCAAATATGGACTTCCATAGGTCAAAATTGGGTAGAACGAAATTCTCTACAACATGGGACCATCGAAACTTGAAGATAACAAGGTTTACTAGATCAAAACCTAAGAAATCCGAAAATGTATCAAACTTAGATCTACAACAAATAAGCCATGGAAATTGAAAATGCTAAGTACTAAAGAGACTTAGAATCAAATGAGGAAGATGATGGAACAATAATAATGGGAATCCATCATCAAGCAAGTTGGCACTTGCCTATCTCTTCTAGGTTGGTAGGAGAGTTATGAGAAAGAAGAAGTAAAATGGAAAGAAGTAATGAAGAGAGAGAAATGGTTTTGGGCTTTAAATGAAAGGGTGGTGGTAGGTGGGAGTATTGGGCCGGGTCCAATGGGTTCATCCAAGGCCAACCCGCAAGCAAAGCAAAGAGGTAAAAGCAGAAAATAAATGCAGGAATAAAAGCAGGAAATAAAGTGCAGAAATAAAATTGCAGGAAATAAATTAACATAAAAATTTAAAGAGCAGATTAATTAACTAACATAAATTTACAGAAATTTAAATACAGAATAATACATGGTAACTATTAAATAAATACGTATTCTGGGAACGGGAAGTGACACGCCCCAGTCCCAAAATACGTAGGACTAAGTACATAGACATGCCAGCTGTAGATATACGAAAAATACTCCAATGTATGGAATCCTCGTATAAATACATAAGCTGTAAAATGTAGAGAACCAAGACATGCTAAATCTCATCCACAAATATATAATAAAATAAAGATAGAATCAACCTGAATAGTTATGGTACAATCGTTGGACGGAGACAAAGTCCACTACCAACTATCTCAATGAAATAAATGTACAAGGAGGCGATCGACAAAATGATAAAATGAACCAAGAGCAATCATCTTCGAGAAATGGGGAAGATCACGGCCTTGGCTAGAACACCTGCAGAAAATATGAACACATACCTGGGGAAAAACCAGGTCCTCAGAGGGACGTAACAAGACACATAATACCATGCCATAACTGAATAGTAAGAGCTCAATAGAAAATATACATGCGTAAAAGTTCCTAACCATTCTATGTGATATACACTATGAGAAGACAACGTTCTACGCAGAAGCTTACGTGTTCAGCATTGTCACGTCCCGACCCGAGAAATCGCTCGTCCTCGCTAGATTTTACCCGAATCATCGTCCTCGCTGGGGCGTGATGCCGCACGAGCCTGGAGTTGCGCTCATACAAGGCAAGATAACAGGTTCACATAGAACTATCTCAATTTGATAACATAAGCAGTGGAAGAAAAATAGAGTATAACACAAGAATCTCTTTTATTGATAACATATCGAAGATTACAAAGGCTCTGAATAGCCCAACATAAATGCCAATTGGCTACAACGCTCATGATCTCTCTAGCTCACAAAGGATTTCATTGTCCTATATATTATGTCTCTTTATAGCCACCAAGTAGTCTTCGGCCGAACATCTCCATGTCGCAAGTCCGAACGCCTATGCGGAAGCTCCTCTTGAACGCCAAGGACTCCATGCCTCGGCACATCCAAGCCAAGCTCTGCCCCAAGTCGATCATAACCTGAGCCTGCACATAAACTAGTAGGGGATTAGTGCTTTCGTCCTCGCTTCGCACTGATCAAGACCCGCTCGCACCAAACCAAACACTTAATCCATTTAGTAAAACATGCATCTTAATTTGTGATCTTTCTATTTAGCCTTAGGATCGATTTCATGGCAACACTTAAACATAGCACATTATCGTAAATGTGTCCCAAACCGTATTCCTGCAGCAGATACAGTTAGACATAATCTGAAACATAAACATAGTGATTCGTGCTCATCCCGTCCCATTTTCCTTAGCCTGCAGTGGTTAGAACTTAACATAAGCAACATACGAATCACGAAACCGACCAATCATAAAGGTAAACATATACATAATGGGTGGCAGGCCCTGCGCCTGCACCCTGCTCTCATCTCAGCCCACCGGCCCTATCTATATGAAGGTCACGGTGTTTTGCACCGTAATGGACTTGGCATCTCATATGTGTAAGCCTAAGATCGCTTCGATACGGGTTGCTAGCCCAATATCCGAAGGATCGCAAACTTACGGATATCATAGCTTATCACAGCACTGGACGGTCGCAATCCATCCGAATGTTGTGCACCATAAATACCACACATAATTCCCTCCTAGGCCGAACGGTCCCGGCTCCCCGGCGTAATCGTTCGAGGGAAGCCGTACCCGTGTACGGGCTATCCGAGTCCATTGACCATGCAATACGCACCATATCATACAATCCATAGCATACCAACCAATTTCGTATTCCATAAATATAGTCTCGCACATAAACGGTTTTCCGTGCTATAAACATAATCCACTATTCATATGGGGAGCTCCGTCGGCGTATGCCCCAACACATCCATATTGATGTACGACGCCCAACGGCTTAGTCATCTCGTACTCATATTCAACGCGTACCATTCATAAGTTATTCTCATAGCATAATTCTGTACTACTTAGTCTTTTCGTAGCATAAGTGCCCGAGGGCACGTTCAGCACCGTACTCCATGTTCTACGCCTAGTGTTCAATATTCTCGGAGCCGTGCATATGATGCACATCTCATTATCATCTTTCAATGTTCTACCATCATTGTCCTACCGCGACCCGTGCACTCGATGCACGTCGCTTTAATTGTTCGATTGTTCAATATTCTACCTTAGTATTCCATGCATATTCAGACACTTACTCGCCGAGCCACGCTCGCTAACTCGATAACATATTACGCATACCATAACATATTTTATTAGACGTGAAGGAATAGGGAGAGTGAGTCAAGAACTCACCCACCTTAAGCCGATACGCCTTGTCGTTTCGTCGATTGAAGCGTCTCGCTTCCATAACTCGATCGCATAGCTAACTCCCGGACTTAGCCATTCCTTTGAACTACTCGGTTGATTTGGCCTATCGCGCCCATACCATGATCCGTAATCCAGCATAAAGGCATAGCCTGCACACCAGATCAACTAACATCAGTACTTACTCAAATGGGACTTATCCTTTGCATCGATTCGATTCATAGATTTCAACCGACTCAAAGCTTACCTTTGGCCAACGTAACACTTGCATCGATTTGCATCGATACCTCATCGGGTCAACGCAACTCTTCAAGTCAATAACTCATCATAATGCACCGATGCGGAGCGGGGCATTACATAATATACCACTCAAAATCAGGTTCGTCCTCGAACCGAAACCAACACTTAATCCAAGTGCCTCGTATAGATCGTTTCGCGATCTCGTGCTACTACCGTTGGAATCATACAACTCAGTCTGGATCATACACATATTTTAGGCGTCCCACCAATATATGCATTTCAGCCAAGCTCAGTTGTAGGATATCGGGATAACTAACAAGCTCAACTTAAATCCTCAAGCACCAATCAGTCCGTACTCGACTTAGTCATATCTTAGCGCCTATTCCCAATCTCGTATGCATCATCCCATAACATGCGATTCTCTTCCAAACATTTCTGTACATAAGTTGATTCAAACCCGTAACTTCAATCTCATAAGTTTCTCGCCGGCCACCTAACACTCGCATTGCATCGAGTCATTGCGCATCCGATCACAATAATTCTTCGCAACGCCTATTCGCCCAACCGTTTCCTATCTCTCATATAACTCAAGTCTTTCATCCCATCACTCATAACACTTGGCCTTAACGACATGGACTAAGTCCACATGTCACGAATTTTATTGCCCACAATCCGTACTAAGTCTCGCACACAACTATTCCAACACAATCCACGTTCTCGAACTGCCTACGCATCGCATCTGGGGCTACCCCCGCTAGGTAACTTATCCAGACATCATGCTTAATCTCTTCCGACACAAGAGGTCAACTTGAGTCTACGATGCTCAAAGGCAACAATCTTTCCGACCCAAGATCTCTTATAATACGCCTATCTCCGATTCTCGACCGAGTACAAATCCTTTACTCAATTCTCGAATCAATCCCGACTAGTTCGTTTCGTAGCATAAATTGTGTGCTCGAATACACATAACCTAATCGTTACTCAACCCGATCAACGACATAACTCTTAGGGTCGTTCTACTATCCGCCGCTCTTGCGCATTGCCGAATCCTTGCAATCGCCTTACCGTATCACTATACTAAGCACGTTCCTCGACATCTATTCGATCATCCACCAACCGTATCGATCTCGTCGATGACTACTCGCTAACTTTCGAAACACGATACTCGATCGCTTAGACTTATCCTCAACATGCACTATATCATCTTTCATCCTCGACAAAATTTCTTACGCGACTTCTTTAGGGTCATCCTATGGGACTTCAACATTCACTTGATTTGGCGGTCAAGTCTTCTAGGGTCATCTGTCCCGAAACTACGCTCGATAATTGAAGATCATCAACGAGGGACAGTTACAACGAACCATGCTATATCCTATCGCAGAGCCAAATCAATTCTTGACAATTCCTATGGGACTTTACCCAATCCGATATACCAATCCATAATTTATCCGTCCCCGTACAACTGATGCACCGTTAGCTACTCGATTCACTCACGTATTACCGTCGACTATCCTTGCCAGTCATATGACATCTACTCGCCTCAAGTCGGAGTTTACCTATCCGTGATTATAGTCCGACGCATTCCGTACTCATCAAAACCATCCTCAAACAACTTTCGCATCAAACCACAAGTCCATATCAAATTTGCCACGTTTCGCAAGTTCGATCATCCCCGCTGGATGAATCACCATACCAGCGCTCACGCAGAATGATCATTCTAATTTGACGTGACGCATGTGTAAGGCTGGTGTTGCGCTCGCTCAAGACAAAAATGTCAACATAGTGGTGATCCGTAAAGCAATCCAGACACTTTCGTTTTCTTTCGAGTAACATCCATCGACTCTCAAATTCTCCGAAGCATTCCTACCAATGTCATCCAATTCGACATCAACTTAACTTGCATCTTATTCATCCAACAATAATGCTCAACAAAATTTTCGTTCATTCGATCAGAGTATCCCCGAGTTATTGCATATCGTCTTTGATACGCCTCAATACTATCGTCGATATGCATAACTTGAACATCTTCCTTTCTCATAAGCTTCAAACTCGTTGCAATCATTGCCATTATCCGAACTCGAATACGAATCAAGTCTCGCACTTATCAAGATCCATTCAGTTGTAACTACTTAACATCGTCGCGACACAAATTTCAAAATCACATATCCATTCTCATATCACTAACTCGTACTTCCAAATCGTGCTACCGATTCATCGCACTAACCCAATTTCGTTCGTACGATTTTTTCATACCTACTCGATTCGTTCCGAAGAAGTCTCCGTATTAACTCGACATAAGTTTGATCGGGTCGACTTATTTCCTCCATGTAACATTCCTTCGCTATGCTCAACTTATCGTTCGACTTACAGTTAACGAATCCTCGTCCAACGTATCATCCATAAGTACGACTTCGCATATAATCGTTCGACTCACTTCATCAAGGTATACTTGCATCGACTTCTATCAAGTCATTCCCACTCGAGTCTCGGTACTACTTCGTCCGTTAAGTACAAACATATTGTAACAACATAATCGCCTCGACAAAATCTATCGTAAATCACCAACTGGCTTGACATAGATATCGCTAAGTGGTATTCCATATACCACTCAGGATCGAGCCTATTGTTATCGACACAATGCTTTGCTACACTTTCTCGCATAATTGGTATTGCATATACCACTCAAAATCGAGTCATTACTCGACTTTACACTCTACATAGATCCGACACCTATCTTCCGATCAACCATCCCGTATGGCGATCCTTCCGATCCCAGCTCTAGCATTTTGCTTACTCGAGTTGGCACAACAACTGAACCAACATACACCATCGTTCACTTAAGTTGACATACATTCGATCTAGTCGTACCATGGCGATCATATCGATCACACCCGTAATATTCGCTTATTCAAGCTCAACGTGACATACGGCCAACATAAACGTTCGCCTACTCAACTCAACTCATTCAAATCGCATCTACGATCTTCCAATCTCGCTCGTTGCAACTTGTGCAACAATTTACTCTCGATACTTAAGGTTATTTCTCAATCTTATACAACATATCGCT
Organism: Iris pallida; assembly: GCA_029216955.1. Classification (NCBI taxonomy): domain Eukaryota; kingdom Viridiplantae; phylum Streptophyta; class Magnoliopsida; order Asparagales; family Iridaceae; genus Iris; species Iris pallida. The sequence continues at coordinate 46,865,678 of JANAVB010030220.1, read as the reverse complement.
ATCCATCCGTATAGCCATACAACACGTATCCCATACCGACTCGTTGCGCTGATGCAACGAACGATTCATGACTCGCTGCACTCCGTGCAACCAACAACACATAATTCCTCGCACTGCGTGCGACCGACCACACATATCGTTACACTTCATGCAACCAACATCGCCATATTCGTTGCACTTCGTGCGACCAGCATTCCATAACTCGTTGTACTTCGTACAACCAACATCCCATAACTTGTTGCACTTCGTGCAACGAACACTCTCCGGTGGCACCCGGAGATAGCGTGATAGTCACGACATACTTGTGGCAGACGTACGCACTTAATATAGACTTATTGTATGAAACATCCAATGTAGCGTCGAGCAGATCCATGAGCCATGCGGTTGCGGAAACAACTTAGAGTCAACTGAATTTCGATATCGAAGCAACTGAGGGTCAAAGAGATTCACACACGGTCCAAAGGATGGAACCGCTCTGATACCAACTTGCCACGCCCCGACCCGGAAAATCGCTCGTCCTCGCTAGATTTTACCCGAATCATCGTCTTCGCTGGGGCGTGATGCCGCACGAGCCTGGAGTTGCGCTCGTGCAAGGCAAGATAACAGGTTCACATAGAGCTATCTCAATTTGATAACATAAGCAGCGGAAGAAAAATAGAGTATAACACAAGAATCTCTTTTATTGATAACATATCGAAGATTACAAAGGCTCTGAATAGCCCAACATAAATGCCAATTGGCTACAACGCTCATGATCTCTCTAGCTCACAAAGGATTTTATTGTCCCATACATTATGCCTCTTTATAGCCACCAGGTAGTCTTCGGCCGAACATCTCCATGTCGCAAGTCCGAACGCCTATGCGGAAGCTCCTCTTGAACGCCAAGGACTCCATGCCTCGGCACGTCCAAGCCAAGCTCTGCCCCAAGCCAATCATAACCTGAGCCTGCACATAAACTAGTGGGGGATTAGTGCTTTCGTCCTCGCTTCGCACTGATCAAGACCCGCTCGTACCAAACCAAACACTTAATCCATTTAGTAAAACATGCATCTTAATTTGTGATCTTTCTATTTAGCCTTAGGATCGATTTCATGGCAACACTTAAACATAGCACATTATCGTAAATGTGTCCCAAACCGTGTTCCTGTAGCAGATACAATTAGACATAATCTAAAACATAAATATAGTAATTCGTGCTCATCCCGTCCCATTTTTCTTAGCCTGCAGTGGTTAGAACTTAACATAAGCAACATACGAATCACGAAACCGACCAATCATAAAGGTAAACATATGCATAATGGGTGGCAGGCCCTGCGCCTGCACCCTGCTCTCATCTCAGCCCATCGGCCCTATCTATATGAAGGTCACGGTGTTTCGCATAATCATAATGGACTTGGCATCTCATATGTGTAAACCTAAGATCGCTTCGATACGGGTTGCTAGCCCAATATCCGAAGGATCACAAACTTACGAATATCATAGCTTATCACAGCACTGGATGGTCGCAATCCGTCCGAATGTTGTGCACCATAAATACCACACATAATTCCCTCCTAGGCCGAACGGTCCCGGTGCCCCGACGTAACCGTTCGAGGGAAGCCGTTCCCGTGTACGGGCCATCCGAGTCCATTGACCATGCAATACGCACCATATCATACAATCCATAGCATACCAACCAATCTCGTATTCCATAAACATAGTCTCGCACATAAACGGTTTCCCGTGCCATAAACATAATCCACCATTCATATGGGGAGCTCCGTCGGCGTATGCCCCAACACATCCATATTGATGCACGACGCCCAACGGCTTAGTCATCTCGTACTCATATTCAACGTGTACCATTCATAAGTTATTCTCATAGCATAATTCCGTATTACTTAGTCTTTTCGTAGCATAAGTGCCCGAGGGCACGCTCAGCGCCGTAATCCATGTTCTACGCCTAGTGTTCAATGTTCTCGGAGCCGTACACATGATGCACATCTCATTATCATCTTTTAATGTTCTACCATCATTGTCCTACCGCGACCCGTGCACTCGATGTACGTCGCCTCAATTGTTCGATTGTTCAATATTCTACCTTAGTGTTCCACGCATATTCAAACACTTACTCGCCGAGCCACGCTCGCTAACTCGATAACATATTACGCATACCATAACATATTTTATTAGACATGAAGGAATAGGGAGAGAGAGTCAAGAATCCGCCCACCTTAAGCCGATACGCCTTGCCGTTTCGTCGATTGAAGCGTCTCGCTTCTATAACTCGATCGCATAGCTAACTCCCGGACTTAGCCATTCCTTTGAACTACTCGGTTGATTTGGCCTATCGCGCCCATACCACGATCCGTAATCCAGCATAAAGGCATAGCCTGCACACCAGATCAACTAACATCAGCACTTACTCAAACGGGACTTATCCTTTACATCGATTCGATTCATAGATTCCAACCGACTCAAAGCTTACCTTTGGCCAACGTAACACTTGCATCGATTCGCATCGATACCTCATCGGGTCAACGCAACTCTTCGTGTCAACGACTCATCATAATGCACCGATGCGGAGCGGGGCATTACAAGCATAGATGGAGAGAGAGAGTGGTAGTAGGTAGCGCTCATAAGAGACACTATCGACCATGGGCAGAAAGTAGCTCTCATACGAGAACTATCGGCCCCGGGGCAGTAAGTAGCGCTCATACGAGACACTATCGGCCCAAATCTATGTGTGTACTGAACATGTAGCCTCTAGGCTAATAACTGTCTCCCTCCTCCCCATGATACTATACATGTGTCGACTCTACGACACTGTTTAATCCTTAATAACTGCCAAGTCTTCTACATAATCTATTAACAGTTATATCCTAACGCACGGCCTGTACGCACCAATGATCAGTCAGCACGCAAGTCCGTATCTATATGTGACTCACAACTCACACACAATCCGTGGCACATCGTGACAGTTTATGAGATGCACTAAACATACGGTGGTCCCTTAACTCTAAGCCAATTGTATAAAATATAATAATTTGCATATATATATAATTTTGAAAGAACAACATAAAGAAAAAGCATGCATGATATTGAGCAAAAAATTAAGCAGTGAAGGCAAGGTGTCTTGCCTGAGATTATGTACAAAAGAGAAAAATCCAGTAGCTCAAACAGACCAATAGATGAAGCAAGAAAAGCCAAATGCCGCAGATGACTCCGGATGCTGCAACAAACATCACGAATGAGTTTGGAATATAAGATATGCCAAAGAAACGCCTGTCCAAAACTTAAATTCTGGAACAGGGGCAAAATCGTAATTTCAGGTCAAAACGATGTCCGCCGTTGGACCCGCTTTGTACCGAAATACGCGCCAGAATCTACGGTCTCTAAAGTCGTCAAACTATATGTCTACGGATTTGTTTTGATGAGACGAACCCAACGGTATGTCCAATTTTGGATTCCGGTGGGCTGTGCACAAATTCGTCCGTTGAGTGGGATTGTGGGCCCGCCAAAATAGCGTCCCGATCAACGGTCTCAGAATCGGACCAAACTTGGCTCACAGGACCAGAAAAATATTTTGAGTCCAATGGCACAAGTTTCATCGCGATATGATGAGTGTACACGAAGTTGTGACTTAATTTGCGAAGGGTTGATACGGGGGTATCTCGACGGATACGCACTGATTTCGTCGTGCACATGCAACGAAATCGGATTTCGTCAGTTCCCACACGTCGACAACATCCATATGCGCCTTTCGATGTGTATAGTGCGCGACCACGTCGCCCGATTTGTCGGGGTGCACGCCGTATCGGGTGTTTTTCTACTTTTTGAAAACAGAATTTACAATTTTTCGTAAAACTTTAACAACGTGTAACTTTTTACATACTAGATGAAAAGTGGATCCAGAAGATGCGTTACAATCTCGGTTATGTTGTCTTTGACTATCTTTAATTAGTTTCTACAAAATCCTATTGTACAGAAAGAAAAGTGGCCGTGTTTTAAAACAGTTTTTAATATTCCAGAAAAGTGGTTTTTCTCCAACTTCGTCTCGATTTTTCGAGCAAGTTGGATGGCCATGTCAAAATCCACCTAGGGGATCTTAAAGAGGGTCATGTAGGCTTTCTATACGAATTTACGGATCTAAAAACAGATTTAAAATGAGGGAGATATCGATCTGGGAAGTGGGATACCTTAAAGTGGAAAACTGTTGTTGTATTGTTGTTGTTGTCGTCGTCGTTTCCGTCGCCGCTGTCGCGGGGTGCTGCCGTGCTTGCGGAGGGGAGGAGTTGGCCGAGGTTGGAGGAGAGAGAAGCAGGAAGGTGGAGGAAGAAATTCGGATTGATTAGGGTTTAGGTTTAGTTTTAAAACATATATATACATATGTATATGTATATATATGTCTTGTATAAAGGGTTCGGCCTTCAAATGACTTGCTGTTACTTTATGAAGGTGTGGGCGGCCTCATGGTGCTGCTACTTGCTATTCTATGCATGCATGTGGTCGGTTCCCACTTTGGTGGGGCCGACCACATTAGCCCCTTTTTTATCTTTTCTTTTCTTTTCTTTTATTTTCTTTATCTTTCTATATATATATATCCATATATATATATGTATATATATATGAATATATCCAAAAATCTATTTAAATCCAAATAACACTTTAAATGTCACATATCCAATTATTTAATATATTTAAATATATTTACATATATATATAAATCCCATTCACAATAAACCAACTCAAAATAATAATAATATTTAAATAGAATGAACATATTTATTTATTCTCCACAAAAATAACTTAAGTAATAAAATCATCCCAATGGGTGGACTTATACCGCACACCCTTATCCGGTCCAAAAATTTGTACAAATATTGCACGATATTATTTAAAAATAAAATACCAATAATAGTACGAATAATTAAATAATTAGAAATTACACATAAAATTTTAAAATAATTTAGAAAATATTTTTATATACATAAAATATGCCTACATGGCCACATTTGGTCACACTACATGCTTACATGGGCTTAAATTGGTTCGGGCCCAATTCGGACTGGTTTGGACAAACCGGATCATCTAAAAATCAATATATAAATAATATCTAAATAAAATATTTTAAATGCGTTATTTTACAACTCGGCCTGGTTTTCCTAGTTCGGACTGAACTATGGCTAGGCCTCCCATGGCATGGCTAATATACTGGTCAAAGCACACTGCTACATCTTTCGTGCCAAAATTTCATGGTCACCTTGTGCTCAAAACACAACAATGGCTAATTAGGTCATTTTTAATAATTAATAAAAACCATAAATTGTATAAATTAAATTTTGAAGTCTAATAAATAAAAATAATAATTTTAAAAAAATAGGGATTTTATAATTGCCGAGGGATGAGGGTCGAAGGACAGTCAACTTTATCTACGGCTACATAGTTTCTGTCTCGCCAGTCGAATGGCTGCAGGGACTATGTCCTGATCACCATGTCGTACCGTAAATTTATGCAAATGGAGCTGGAGCAGGATCCAAAATACAAAATACAGAATCCAATCCCTGGGTTCGCCGAAAATACAAAAACAAAGATTGACACACAGTTCTAATTCATATGTGTTTTAAGTGTGAGAACGAATGGCTCAGAACACAACCCAAAATTCATTCTAGCATATATTAGTGTGAATCATCTATGTTCTGTACATATGGTGTAGTATACGTTCTTATCGAATCTAGTATCTAGTATCTGAAGAATGTAACAGAATCAAGATGAACTCACATAATGTAATACTAAAACATCATCTACTACTATATAAGATATAGTGATAGGTTGTCGTATCATCATTGCCAAGGGATGAGGGTCGGAGGACAGTCAACATCAACTACGGCTATATAGTTTTTGCCTCGCCAGTCGAATGGCTGCAAGGACTATGTCCTGATCACCATGTCGTAGTCCAATACAGTCCAGAGATTGACACAGTACTAATTCATATATGTAGTCCAATACAAATAGTCTAATACAAAAACAACCCACAATACAAATAGTCCAATACAAATAAGTACTAATAGCTAATGAGAACCACGCAGCTCACGCAAACGCTCAGTGATACGATCACGCAACCACCTCGAATAAGTGGGATCGACGGCTGTAAGCCCCCTAAATTTCAGGGTTATTTTAAATTTTCTGAATGAATTAATTTCGATAAATATTTTATTATTTAATTATTTTTGACCATTAATGTACCTTTCCATGACTTTGACTTCTGGAGCGTCAGGGATACCAATCTCTGTAAACTCTCTTTACGAGTTTTGAAGTAGACGAGATTATCTTCGTTTTGATATATCGTGTCCCACTTGAACTCGTTCCCTTGTGCTCTTTTTGTATCGCGCAACTTCGGGTCAACTTAGACCAATTAATCGTTGAATAATTATTTTCACTTTTATTTTTTATCTTCGTTTGCACGTCACCGTGACTTTTAATTCAGGAGCACGAGACCAGTCGTTTTCTCAGAACCAACTTCTCATGGATGATCTACTCGAGATGCTCTTCACCCATGACCTTCGTGTCCCACTCAGACACTCCATTTTGTGCTTCATTTTCTTCGCACAACTTCCGGGTCAATTTAGGCCGATTTATTTTCTACCGTGAAACCTGATTTATTTTCCAATTTAATTTCGGGATCCGACATCGATCCAACCTAGTCGACCGAAAGTATGGACGTGGCCCACATGAAGCCTACTACCCACATGACGCTTGAGTCCCATTTATTAGAGTCCCCGCATATTATTTATTTGTCCACTAATTTAAATACGTATTTAATTCAATTATTGCGCCCAGTTCGATTTTAACCCGACCCGGCTCGACCGAACCCGAACCCAAGTTCCATATTGTCCTTTCATGACTGCCCAAATACCCCACGTAATTTTCCTATTTTTCCTATTTTGAAAATATCTCTTCCTCTCTCTATTTTACAAATATCTTATTTTTATTTCATGTATATATATATACACATATATATACATATAAATAAATCTCTCATTCTCTCTCTACCTAAACAAATATCCTACACTCTCACTCTCCTCTCCCCAATGGCAGCCGACCCCCCCTCTCTCTCACTAAAATATCTCTCTCTCTCTCTCTCTCTCTTAAATATCTTAATATATATATATATATATATATATATATATATATATATATATATATATATATATATATATATATATATATATATATATATATACATATATATATATCTCTCTCTCTCTCTCATATTTCTCACACACCACATCAACCCCCATCCCTCCTTTACAGCAAGAGCAGCCCCCCCCCCTTTATGGACCGACCTCTCTCTCTCTTTCTCATTCATATCTCTCTCTCTCTCTCGCACTCTTTCTATTATTACACACACACACACAATATCTAACTCTCTCTCTCTCTCTCTCTCTCTCTCTCTCTCTCTCTCTCCTTACACATGCATGCACCCCCTTCACATAGCCGACAGCCTCCCCCTCACTTCCGACCACCTCCCTCCTTCCTCCTCTCTCCATCAACCCACAGCCACCACCTTCACCAACTTCACCACACACCACCATCACTATCATGCTCACAACCACCACCATTATCACCACACCACATCGCCACCGCCACAACCGCACTTCCACTCCACCACTGCCGCCTTGGCCGAGCCTGGCCGCCCCTGCCGTCGCCGGGCCAGGCCAGGCCGTACAGCCCCACGCTCAGGCGCGCGAGCAGCCGGCACACGTGCGCGCGCGCGGGCCGCCGTCGTGCACCGTCGCGCTGCCGCACGGCCGCCGTGGCCGGTCCCCCTGGGTACACGAGCCTCCGGCGAACCCCGCCTGGCCACCGCCCGCTTCTCCGACGCGACGTATAGCCGATTCGTGCGTTTGGCACGGGTTCCCGTCGTGACGAGCTCGGAAACGAAGCTGAAATTGTATTTTGCCGTAGCGACTTCGTGCACGTTTTTTGAGAGATCCGACCATGGGATTAGTAATTTCTTCACTCTGTCTTAATCTCGGTATATCCATCTTCACTCCTGTCAATTTTCGTCCGTTAATTATGTCGTTTGATACCTCAAAACTAGCCACCAAGTTGACGTTTTAAATTGAACTGCTTTTTGGACAGTTTTGTGGAGCCGACTTCGTCAGCTCGTAACTTCGTCGTCGCAGCTCTGGTTGGTGCGCTACTAGTTCCTGTGCGCAGCTGGTATAACCCTCTTCCTGTCTCCTTTAGGTTTCGTTTCATTATAAGTACGTTCGGTTGGTCGAATTCGACGCCAAAGTTGGCCGTCCGAATTCTTTAATTTGCACTTGTTAAATTCTATTTTTGAACCCGGGACTCCGGATTCAATTTCTGACACCATCAATAAACTTGTGGCAGCGTTCTGGCATGTTTGGATATAAAATTTGCTTGATTTAGAGAAGGTGGGCCCTGGCACGCATTTCGGTGCAAAGCGGATCCCACTTTCCGAGTCAACGGGTCACTTTGAGATCGGCTCATCGGAATCCAATTCCAGATATACCGTTGAGTTCGTATCGTCATTCTGGACTCATTGACATATAATTTGCTGAGTTTTGAAGACATTTGCTCCGACACGCATTTCGGTGCAAACTGGATTCCAAGTGTCCGCGTCAACGTATCATTTTGAGATCGGCACATCAGAATTCCATTTCGGACATACCGTTGGGTTCGTATCATCATTATGGATTCGTGGACATATAATTTGCTAGGTTTTGTAGACTTCTATCCTGACACATTTTTCGGTGCAAAGTGTGTCCAACGGCGGACATCATTTTGACCCGAAATTACCGTTTTGCCCCTGTGTCCAAATTGGACTTATGGGTAGGCTATCCTAGCTAATTTGACCGTTCTGGACACGTTGGTGATATTTATTTTATCATCCGACAACATCTGTAGATTTTGATTATGTATTATCCTTAATTTGTAATTAATTATTTTTCCAAAAATTGTTCCTTTCTGTTTTTGAATTTTTATATATATTTTAATTTCTGTAAAAATCTAAAAAAAATTGTATTGAAATATTATGTTAATTTAGCTAATTTATTATAATTTTTTTAGCATTTAATAAGTGCTTTTGGTATTTTATAAAAATGGGAAAACAGAACACATTTTCAGTATATTTATGTTTGCTGATTTTTAATAAATATTTATGAAGGTTTATAAATCCCAAAAAAATTAGTATAAATTTCTATAATTAATAAGAATCATTTTGGTACTTTATTTTATATATAATTGAGCTTTTTGTCTATCTCTAAAATTGTTGGAACTTAGTGTACAGTTTAATTTAATTATTGCGTAGTTACGACTTTTAATGTTTTGTGTTGTTTTGAGTTATTGTAGTATTGAACCACCCCCTACACTAGTGTAAAGACCCTAAAAAATTAGTTTGGATATAGTGGCACTATACATTAGACTTTTATGCTAGGTTCCCACTTGGCTAGTATCCAGTTAGGAGTCGTGTCTCACCACTAGTGTAATCTTAAACGTAACTTAGATACTGAGCTTGTATATCATTATTGACAGGACACCGGACATCTATATCTTTTTACTAGTATTCTTGCTTTGCTCGAGGCAAGTACATCTACAAACTCATTTACTGTCTTTTAATGCTAGAACATGTATTAACCCTGTTAAAATACTAATCCTTGAGGTAGTAAGTTAAATCTTCACATGTTGTATTACTTTTAGTACCCGCCATGCTTAGGACAGTTCTTATATCTTCACATGTTTCTTACTGGTTCTCAGTACATGTTTTATTATGTTTTATACTGCTCCCAGTACCTGCCATGCCTATACTGCTCCCAATATCTCCCACATATTTTACTGTTCTCGTATCTCTTACATGTTAGAATATGGGTTATGGAGAAACTGACAGTTGAGTACGTGATCATGCCCCCCTCTCCGTATGTATTTACCGAGCAAGGTAGCATTTTATATGCATATCTTATCGTAGGCCTATCCCGCGGATTTGTGCGTATGTACATCTATCGCTTGTGACTTGTACGAAAGTACATTTTATTACATGTGCCTCCAGCACATGTGCACCTATTGATCGATCACGTACCTGCTACAGTTTTAAATATTACATATACATCTGTCTATATGACATATGTATCCTTGCCATGATAGACTATGAGTTATGCCATGTTCCCTATGTTACTATGATACTGTGATTCCAGTCATACCATGATTCCAGATATGCCATGTTCCCTATGTTACTATGATACTGTGATCCCAGTTGTACCATGAGGCCATGTTTCCAGTATTTCCTGTTTTATAGACTTATCACACCATGTTTCTTATTGTACATCTCTTTCATTATATATTCAGTACTTTAGTTGTCGAGGTTGTACTTGCTCCCGTCCTGACAGGATAACGTTGTAGGTTTACTTTTCGAGAAGAAAATGCTATGTGTTACATATTATGGTACTGCATTTGAGGACCTGGCCTTAGCTCCAGAAGAGGCCCCAGCAGGGAACCTTGCTTAGATATTTTCATGTGTTTTGAGACTTAGATTTTGGTCTGTACTTATATTTGGATACCGGACTTTGTCTCCAGTTAGATACTTTGGAAGTGTATTATTTAGTCTGTACCTGTTTACCTTCGCTTATAGATGCTGTGTTGTGATAAACTTTAAATATGATTTTAGAACTGTTAGCTGCTTAGATCCTTTATTGTCTATTCTTAGAACAGCTTACTACGCTTTAATCAAGCGTAGGCTGGACATGGCTCGGCCTGGCCCAACAATTTGGGTAACGGGTCGTGACATGTTTTTTTGGCGGCCCATGCAGGTCCAGACTTAAGTTGTTTGGTTACGTTATTGTACCAAACATGCCTGCAATTAAGATCTAGGACAACTTGTTAACATTAAGAATAACATTTAGAATACCTAGAGGATTTCTAGGATTGCAACATAGTAGAACTCATCACAGCATAGAACCGTTAGCTATAATTAGCCTCTTGTTTGTATTTCAGTGGGTCAATTTAGACCAGGTTTGTACCCTTGGGATGACCCCTGAGGATCTAACTCTAATCTTACCTCGAAATCTATTTTACCTATTTTATTTTACTTTCCTCTAAATTCGTTGTTGAATTTAATTCCTGATTTTCGTTGTTGACTTTGATCTTGCATCGTGATAAATTTTGTGGATTGAATTATGATATATCCTGATAAGGTAAACATCTGCTTTATTTATGGAGTTTAGAATTTATCACAGCCATATTAGCTGATATGACAAAAACATAGAGCCTGATTTTGGATATACTATCATATTCATAGAATTTAGATTTTCTCGCAGCCATACCGGTTGGCGTGGCGAGGATTCTAGATAATATGATTATAGGGTGTATACCATAGTTATGACTTTATCGTTTATTGCATATAAGCTTACTGGTGTGGCAAAAGTTCTGGCAACATGATTTCAGGAAGACGTGTATGGTTATCAGATGATATCTCAACTTGGTTCACTTTGTTATGACCGAATGAGCAAGAATAAATTCTTATCATCATTCTTCTCCGTCTTGATTAACTCTGTCCTATCTACATCTACAACTAGGATTACAGGTTCTCTAGGACTCTCCAACAGGATTGCTTTCATGTTATCTTTTTGGACATAATTATTTTTGTGTTCCATCTTTCTTATGACTTGACTAAACTCTTCTTCGTTAACCTCTTGGGTAATTCTTCTCGTTATGTATCCCGTTGTCTTCGTACCATTCTTGGAGATATTCCAATAAACTTTTCTGTCTTTCTTGACCTTTAACTTGTTTGGACACTGTTATGGATTGCTTGACCCAGTCTTAGGCCTTGTTACCTTCTACTTGATAGACGACCGAAATAGCCAAACCTTGTTAACTGATTCTGTAGTATAACTATAAATGTATTCTATGGTTGTGATAAGTACTTTTCCTAGGGATTGGTTAGATTAAGTTTATAGGACGAGTATGAGTGACTGACTGTAGTAGACTTGGAAAACCATTAAGAACGATTGCGTTGATAGTATGACTCGATGATAGGGTATCTAAGATGGAGAAATGAGATAGTATATTGTTGTGACTTCAGATTGAGGATCCAAATCTTGCACTTACAAATTGAGGATTTAGCATTTGTAGAATTTTGGTTGGTTATCTATAGCTGATTACATGTGATTAGAGGGTAGACCGATATGTGGAATGATATGGAATAAGTTAGAATGAGATATAATATTGCGTACGAGATCGGGAAGATATCGGTTAAAAGACAAGGAACAAGACAGAGACATATGTACATTGGTAATTAATAAATCGGAAGTTTGAAATTGAGGATTTATATTCAGAGGACTTGTTGAGTAAAAAGAAGAAGGCTCTACGCCAGGAATAAGAATTGAACGTATGATTTCAGGAAGAAACTGTAGGAAAGGATTGACGACAAATGATGCTAAGGAACTGTGGATTGATAGAATATGGATACTTAGGATACGATAAGGAAATCCAGTATTTACATTTAAGGTTGGAAATATGGTTGATGATTAAACATTATAGGTTTATAAACATACCCAGAGGATGACCTATAGTTTAGGGTATACAAAAGGTTTCATATTAGTATGGAAGATTCTAAAGGATGTATGGCGTTGTTTATGATAGAAGGACTTTGTTGAACCTGAACCAAAAAGATTGTAAGAGAAACGGAAGAGATGATTTCAAGGGTAGCAGTTTGAGTATCGTAGCCAGAGTAGCTACATGTTATAGTTTGATCTATTGGATGATTTTTAATTTCGAGGACGAAATTCTTGTAAGGTGGGTAGGATGTAAGCCCCCTGAATTTTAGGGTTATTTTAAATTTTCTGAATGAATTAATTTCGATAAATATTTTATTATTTAATTGTTTTTGACCATTAATGTACCTTTCCATGACTTTGACTTCTGGAGCGTCAGGGATACCAATCTCTGTAAACTCTCTTTACGAGTTTTGAAGTAGACGAGATTATCTTCGTTTTGATATATCGTGTCCCACTTGAACTCATTCCCTTGTGCTCTTTTTGTATCGCGCAACTTCGGGTCAACTTAGACCAATTAATCGTTGAATAATTATTCCCACTTTTATTTTTGATCTTCGTTTGCACGTCACCGTGACTTTTAATTTAGGAGCACGAGACCAGTCGTTTTCTCAGAACCAACTTCTCATGGATGATCTACTCGAGACGCTCTTCACCCATGACCTTCGTGTCCCACTCAGACACTCCATTTTGTGCTTCGTTTTCTTCGCACAACTTCCGGGTCAATTTAGGCCGATTTATTTTCTACCGTAAAACCTGATTTATTTTCCAATTTAATTTCGGGACCCGACATCGATCCAACCTAGTCGATCCAAAGTATGGACGTGGCCCACATGAAGCCTACTATCCATATGACGCTTGAGTCCCATTTATCGGAGTCCCCGCATGTTATTTATTTGCCCATGATTTTAAATACGTATTTAATTCAATTATTATGCCCTGTTCGATTTTGACCCGACCCGGCTCGACCGAACCCGAACCCAAGCTCCATATTGTCCTTTCATGACTGCCCAAATACCCCACGTAATTTTCCTATTTTTCCTATTTTGAAAATATCTCTTCCTCTCTCTATTTTTACAAATATCTTATTTTTATTTCTTGTATATATATACACATATATATATACATATAAATAAATCTCTCATTCTCTCTCTACCTAAACAAATATCCTACACTTTCACTCTTCTCTCCCCAATGGCAGCCGACCCCCCCCCCCCCTCTCTCTCACTAAAATATCTCTCTCTTTTCCTCTCTCTCTCTCTCTCTTAAATATCTTATATATATATATATATATATATATATATATATATATATATATATATATATACACACACACTCTCTCTCTCTCTCATATTTCTCACACACCACATCAACCTCCATCCCTCCTTTACAGCAAGAGCAGCACCCCCCCTTTATGGACTGACTTCTCTCTCTCATTCTCATTCATATCTCTCCCTCTCTCACTCTTTCTATTATTACACACACACACACACAATATCTAACTCTCTCTCTCTCTCTCTCTCTCTCTCTCTCTCTCTCCTTACACATGCATGCACCCCCTCCACATAGCCGACAGCCTCCCCCTCACTTCCGACCACCTCCCTCCTTCCTCCTCTCTCCATCAACCCACAGCCACCACCTTCACCAACTTCACCACACACCACCATCACTATCATGCTCACTACTACCACCATTATCACCACACCACATCGCCACCGCCACAACCGCACTTCCACTCCGCCACCACCGCCTTGGCCGAGCCTGGCCGCCCTCGCCGTCGCCGGGCCAGGCCAAGTCGTGCAGCCCCGCGCTCAGGCGCACGAGCAGCAGCCGCAGCGAGCAGCCGGCGCACGTGCGCGCGCGCGGGCCGCCGTCGTGCGCCGCCGCGCCGCCGCACGGTCGCCGTGGCCGATCCCCCTGGGTGCGCGAGCCTCCGACGAACCCCTTCTGGCCACCGCCCACTTCCCCGACGCGACGTATAGCCGATTCGTGCGTTTGGCACGGGTTCCCGTCGTGACGAGCTCGAAAACGAAGCTGAAATCGTGTTTTGCCGCAGCGACTTCGCATACGTTTTTTGAGAGATTCGACCGTTGGATCGGCAATTTTTTTGCTCCGTCTCAATCTCGGTATATCCATCTTCACTCCTGTCAATTTTTGTCCGTTAATTATGTCGTTTAATACCTCAAAACTGGCCACCAAGTTGACGTTTTAAATTGAACTATTTTTGGACATTTTTGTGGAGCCGACTTCGTCAGCTCGTAACTTCGTCGTCGCAGCTACGGTTGGCACGCTACCAATTCCTGTGCGCAGCTGGTATAACCCTCTTCCTGTCTCCTTTAGATTTCGTTTTATTATAAGCACGTTCGGTTGGTCGAATTCGACGCCAAAATTGGTCGTCCGAATTCTTTAATTTGCACTTGTTAAATTTCATTTTTGAACCCGGGACTCCGGATTCAATTTCAGACACCACCAGTAGACTCGTGGCGTCGTTCTGGCATGTTTTCATATAAAATTTGCTTTATTTGGAGAACGTGGGCCCTGGCACGGATTTCGGTACAAAGCGGGTCCCACTTTCCGAGTCAACGGGTCACTTTGAGATCGGCTCATCGAAATCCAATTCCGGATATACCTTTGAGTTCGTATCATCATTCTGGACTTGTTGACATATAATTTGCTGAGTTTTGAAGACATTTGCTCCGGCACGCATTTCGGTGCAAACTGGATTCCAAGTGTCCGCGTCAACGTATCATTTTGAGATCGGCACATCGGAATTCCATTTCGGACATACTGTTGGGTTCGTATCATCATTATGGATTCGTGGACATATAATTTGCTAGGTTTTGTAGACTTCTATCCTGACACGTTTTTCGGTGCAAAGTGTGTCCAACGGCGGACATCATTTTGACCCAAAATTATCGTTTTGCTCCTGTGTCCAAATTAGACTTATGGGTAGGCTATCCTTGCTAATTTGACCGTTCTGGACACGTTGGTGATATTTATTTTATCATCCGACAACATCTGTAGATTTTGATTATGTATTATCCTTAATTTGTAATTAATTATTTTTCCAAAAATTGTTACTTTCTGTTTTTGAATTTTTATATATATTTTAATTTCTGTAAAAATCTGGAAAAAATTGTATTGAAATATTATGTTAATTTAGATAATTTATTATAATTTTTCTAGCATTTAATAAGTGCTTTTGGTATTTTATAAAAATGGGAAAACAGAACTCATTTTCAGTATATTTATGTTTGCTGATTTTTAATAAATATTTATGAAGGTTTATAAATCCCAGAAAAATTAGTATAAATTTCTATAATTAATAAGGATCATTTTGGTACTTTATTTTATATATAATTGAGCTTTTTGTCTATCTCTAAAATTGTTGGAACTTAGTGTACAGTTTGATTTAATTATTGCGTAGTTACGACTTTCAATGTTTTGTGTTGTTTTGAGTTATTGTAGTATTGAACCACCCCCTACACTAGTGTAAAGACCCTAGAAAATTAGTTTGGATATAGTGGCACTCTACATTGGACTTTTATGCTAGGTTCCCACTTGGCTAGTATCCAGTTAGGAGTCGTGTCTCACCACTAGTGTAATCTTAAACGTAACTTAGATGCTGAGCTTGTATATCATTATTGATAGGACACCGGACATCTATATCTTCATACTAGTATTCTTGCTTTGCTCGAGGCAAGTACATCTACAAACTCATTTACTGTCTTTTAATGCTAGAACATGTATTAACCCTGTTAAAATACTAATCCTTGAGGTAGCAAGTTAAATCTTCACATGTTGTATTACTTTCAGTACCCGCCATGCTTAGGACAGTTCTTATATCTTCACATGTTTCTTACTGGTTCTCAGTACATGTTTCATTATGTTTTATACTGCTCCCAGTACCTGCCGTGCTTATACTGCTCCTAGTATCTTCCACATGTTTTACTGTTCTCGTATCTCTCACATGTTATAATATGGGTTATGGGGAAACTGACAATTGAGTACGTGGTCATGCCCCCCTCTTCGTATGTATTTACCGAGCAAGGTAGCATTTTATATGCATATCTTATCGTAGGCCTATCCCGCGGATTTGTGCGTATGTACATCTATCGCTTGTGACTTGTACGGAAGTACATTTTATTACATGTGCCCCCAGCACATGTGCACCTATTGACCGATCACGTACCTACTACAATTTTAAATATTACATATACATCTGTCTATATGACATATGTGTCCTTGCCATGATAGACTATGAGTTATGCCATGTTCCCTATGTTACTATGATACTGTGATTCCAGTCATACCATGATTCCAGATATGCCATGTTTCCTATGTTACTATGATACTGTGATCCCAATTGTACCATGAGGCCATGTTTCCAGTATTTTCTATTTTATAGACTTATCACACCATGTTTCTTATTGTACATCTCTTTCATTATATATTCAGTACTTTAGTTGTAGAGGTTGTACTTGCTCCCATCCTGACAGGATAACGTTGTAGGTTTACTTTTCGAGAAAGAAATACTATGTGTTACATATTATGGTACTGCATTTGAGGACCTGGCCTTAGCTCCAGAAGAGGCCCCAGCGGGGAACCTTGCTTAGATATTTTCATGTATTTTGAGACTTAGATTTTGGTCTGTACTTATATTTGGATACTGGACTTTGTCCCCAGTTAGATACTTTGGAAGTGTATTATTTAGTCTGTACTTGTTTACCTTCGCTTATAGATGCTGTGTTGTGATGAACTTTAAATATGATTTTAGAACTGTTAGCTGCTTAGATCCTTTATTGTCTATTCTTAGAACAGCTTACTATGCTTTAATCAAGCGTAGGCTGGACATGGCTCGGCCCGGCCCAATAATTTGGGTAACGGGTCGTGACAACGGCGGCATGAGAGATGTAGTCCCTTGCAAGTGCTGCATGAATAGAACTCCTGGTCTCACTAGCTACCGGTGCTGGATGAATAGAACTCCCGATCTCACTAGCTACCGGTGCCACTTCCTCTTTAACAGTAGGAGGAGCCACCTCAGCATTCACTGTTTTCCTCAAACGACGTACCGCTCCTCGGGTCATGGGTGCCATCTGGTAAAATCAATATTCACAGGGGGAGCGGTTGAAAATGAATGAGAAAACTATCAGAGAATCACATAAAACTAACTAGAACTGAAATACAGTAATTGACAAATAAATGAGAGAACTATCAGATGTGATACTTGAGTATCAATGCGATACTCGAGTATCGGTATTGTGATTGTGATACCGATACACATAGGAATGGTCTGATACTCATAGTATCGGTATCAGACCATTCCGTATTGCGAGAAGAACAACACTATAGCGTTGATAGCGAAATAGATAGAGAGAGAGACACAACTAAGTAGCACTTGAACTTTAACTAAGTAGCACTTGTAACTAATGTACAAAATCACCTATTGATACGATGCAATGATCGATTTTAATTACAGTAATACAAAATGACAAAAATATAATACGTATAAAGAATTAGAAAACTTACATAAGCTTTGGCAGCCATCTTCTTTGTCATCTCTGTCCAGAAATCCGCTCTGAGTCAATCCTTTGCACCGGAGCTCGAGTGGACATCCTTGAGTAGAGCTCGAGCGAGAGGTTCCTGACATCATGGTGGTCTCCTTTGTCAAAGGATTCTTGCTCGTCCCACAACCAATCAAAATTTTTTATTTCTAATATCTTGAATATGAAACTCTGTTTCATATTTGGTTCTTATATACCAGAAGGTAGAGCCAAATGTGAAGCAGAGCTTCATATTCAAGAGATTAGAAATGAAAAAAAAATTTGATTGGTTGTGGGACGAGCACGGATACTTTAACAAAGGAGACCACCATGCTGTCAGGAACCTCTCACTCGAGCTCTACACGAAGGATGTTCACTTGAGCTCCGGGGCAAAGTTTTTGCTCAGTGCAAGAATCTGTTGACGGAGCACATCTACCATGCTGTCAGAAAAAATAGTAACGGTGAGAGACCCATCTGAGTAGGACGTATACTCTGATAATATCTCCTCCAACACTCAATTACACTACTGATATCATTCTTGTAAAGGTGATCTCTCGGAGTATACGTCCTACTCAGATGGATCTCTCAGAGTATCCTTTCTGGTTGGTTGTCGAGCCATAGGGTACAGAATCCAAAATACAAAATACAGAATCCAATCCCTGGGTTCGCCGAAAATACAAGATTGACACAGTTCTAATTTATATGTATTTTAAGTGTGAGAACGGATGGCTCAGAACACAACCCAAAATTCATTCTAGCATACATTAGTGTAAATCATCTATGTTCTGTACATATGGTGTAGTATATGTTCTTATCGTATCTAGTATCTGAAGAATGTAACAGAATCAAGATGAACTCACATAATGTAATACTAAGACATCATCTACTACTATATAAGATATAGTAATAGGTTGTCGTATCATCATTGCCGAGGGATGAGGGTCGGAGGACAGTCAACTTTATCTACGGCTACATAGTTTCTGCCTCGCCAGTCGAATGGCTGCAGGGACTATGTCCTGATCACCATGTCGTACCATAGTTTCTGCCTCGCCAGTCGAATGGATGCAGGGACTATGTGTCCCGATCACCATGTTACCAATTAACCAACCAACAAAACTACTTGTTACAAATATCGGCACTATCGGTACGTTCGAATTCGAGTATCACATTTTTCGGTGTCGAAAAATAAATAATTATTACTAAATTATCAGATTTTTTGGCACTATTGGTGCTCCTGACCAAGCCCCCCTACACCACCCATAACCCGAACCCTACCCCTAGCTCCCCTCCCCCAGCCGCCCCCGTCCTCTCTGCCCCACTGTAATGCCTGTGGTTCGTATTACGTATTTTTGGAATACATGTACGTATTTTATCTTGTATTGTATGATTTCTTGCTTAGCTTCCTTCATGGCTTGGTTTATTCCTGGTTCGGGTTGGCTTGGTTCGGTTTGGGATTGCTATTGGTTCATTATGAACCAAGGGTGAACCCCCTACCTACCACCACCACTACCATTTATTAACCATTCTTCCTTCTCTCTTCATTACTCTTCTTCCATTTACTTCTTCACCTACCAGAGAGAGAGAGAGAGAGGTCTAGGCAAGTGCAACTTGCTTCATGGAGGAACTCCAATTTTATTGCTTCATTCTCTTCCTTACAGTATTTTAACTTACTTTAGTACTTGGCATTTCCACTTTCCATGGCTAAATTCTTGTAGATCTAAGTTTATTTTATTTTTGGATTTCCTAGATTTTGATCTACTTAATCTTGTTATTTCTGAGTTTTGATGGTTCCATGTTGTAGAGAATCTTGTTCTGCCCCATTTTGACCTATGGAAGTTCGAATTTGGGCTCCGGATGATGGAGTTATGGAGCTTGAGGACTTGGCTCTCATGGTGTTCTTCTTCTCGGAATTTTGGAGAAGATGGACTGTGCTTGACTTGACCGCATGAATATTTCATGCGGCAAGTGTTCTCTTGAGCCGCATGGCTGAAAGTACTTGAGCCGCATGAGGGCCGAACCCTATCTAGCCGCATAACTCGCTCAATCCCCAGCCGCATAATATTCTAAACTTCTTGAGCCCCATGAAATGCTACCCTTAGCCGCATGGGACTTTACTTGACCCAGCCGCATGAGAATTTCTTTCCAGCCGCATGGAACTCGCTCGACCCCAGCCGCATAGTACCCCGCACTTCTTGAGCCGCATAGGCCTTGTTTTTGCGAGCCGCATAAGAACTTTCTCCCAGAGCCGCATAAGGGCGGAACCTAGCAACCGCATGAGGCCGAGTCCATCCTCAGCCGCATAGGGTCCACCCTTCCCCGCTAACCGCATATGACCCTCCTCCTAGCTCAGCCGCATGCGTCTGACCCTATCTAGCCGCATGGGCTGTTCTCTCCCCAGCCGCATGGGATCATTCCTGGCCGCATATGCCTGAGCCGCATGGCTCTCCAATAGCCCTGTGTACTATTATTTTATTATTATTTGCCTATGTCTTGTAAAACCCCTATTGTATATTTTTATGCTCATTTTATATCCTTACGCCTTTTGTCCTAAACTTGATAATCACGATTTAATTGACATGATTGAAATGACAATTGTACTTGGCATGGTATGACAAGGAACTAGCATGACACGACAGTGACCCATAGTGGTGCACTTCTGACAAGTAAACCTGACATGACATGATAGTGGCCCGTCGTGGCGCACTCCTGACAAGTAGACCTGACATGATATATCTTGATAAGCTGTTGCGACGGCTACCTGACATGACATGACCTGTATAATTAACCCGGACATCGTGGGCGATTGTGCTTATACAAATAATCCAGTCCTGTCTTGCATCATGTCTAGGAGGGGACTCCTGAGTACCACGGTCAGGAGTACCTATTGAAATGGACTAAGGCTAATAACTAGATTAATACATTAGTCATAAAGAGATCTCCCAGCTACAGGCAATCCCGTTACCTGGGCACGCCTTGGGATCTGTAGCCTGCCGTCGAGTAGGGCACATTTCCAGCACACTGCCATGTGTTGCACCCTTCAAGCTACCTAAGGGTACATTCGTTTCCTGGACGATGTACCCACCTGAATTCAACTCTAAATCTTTTAACCCGGGTAACCTGGATGGTCTGCAGGACTTGTGGCTGTGGAAGATTCTCACTGCATCTTGCTAGTAACTAGGTCTGTGATAACCCTAGTTAGTTAAAGTATCAAGTCGTAATTCTTGCTTGGCCGTGAAATGATTGGATGGAGTCTAACCTGTCTAGTCTTGTCCTAATTTTGTTCTAGATTACTGCATGACCTGAATGCTTGTATTTATTTTATCGATAAATGGTGAGGATTCCAAGTTCTGTTCAGACGAAGGGTTAAAATCCCGGTCCTTGTTTGGTTTACGGGTTGTAACCTGGTTATCTGAATAGTTCCATGGTTATCTCGTCGTATATCACCCTGATGTATTTTTTTATTTCCAGTTCATACATTATTTATACTCTTGTGCTGATTGCTGGTTTTAGTTCCTAAGTGAAGCTTCCTTTGTGGCACTTGCTCTTTCTGGGATCTGACCCAGCTGGTTTTGTATGGCCAGATTTCGGAGCAGCTCCAGAGGATCTACCGCTTTTCCAGCCCGATGGTGAACACCAGGCGTAACCAGGGCAACGAGTGGGTTTATTTTTTTTGATCTCCCACTTTATTGTAAAAATATTCTTTTGAGGCGTTTAGCCGACGAGCACCTGTTTAGCTCGATTGCACTTACTTATTGTCTGCCTACGGGCTGTAACATGATTGACAGATCCTAGGGTTGATCATGTATGACTAAACTCTTGCTAGTCCTAACATTTTGTAGCGACTAGTTTCATGATCAGCTGAATATGTAATATTTGGGACGCCTTATTATTGTATATTTAATGATCATATATCTTGTAACATTTACTTACTTGCTTGTGATTGAGATACTAGGCTTGTTCATGACCATAGGAGACTGTTGGCTTATAGTAAACCCTCATGTATCTAGACAACCGTGACCGTATAGTGAGGTGGGTTGCACTTCAATATACGTAGCTGGCTATGTCTGTCTCCGCTTTCCAGTACTCTGGTTCTGGGGCGTGACATGGTTTAAGTGGTGGCCCATGCAGGTCTTGTAAATCAAGATATGTGAGGGTTTTCCGAATAGATGTCTCAATCAGTATTCGCCCTTGATCTCTGCTCGTATCTTCTGAATCTCTGGAATCTTGTCCTGATCATATGCTTATATCGTTGATCTGTCTTGGTCCTTCCTTATTGTTCCCCATGTCGTCTTCTTCAGCGGCATCGTTCCTGGACCGGCCGGTCAGCGAGGCGGAGCACTTCCCGCAGATCAGCAGCAACCCGGAGATCAAGCCCAGCATTCCGGAGTAGCCTCCAGAGTCGTGCCTTCTGATGGAGAGCCACCAGTCCAGCCAGTTCAGCCTGCCGAGCCTGATGATGGCACTTTGGTAGGTCTCGTCAGGTCCTTGATAGCTTCCCAAGATCGTCGTGGAGATGCCTTGCACCAGGCACTGACGGATGCTTTGACCAGAGGAGGTCATCAGGGTAACAGCACGGCCAACAGCTTCGAGCGCTTGAACCCTCCTTTCTTCGACGGTAGTGAAGATGCTATCGCCGCAGATGCTTGGCTTCAGGACACAGAGGTGATTCTAAGAAGCAGCCAGGACCCCAAAGAACGAGAAGGTGGCCGTAGTGCGCCTGCAGTTGTTAGATCTTGCCTGCAGCTAGTGGGCGGCTCAGGCCGTTGGATTAGCAACACCTATTGCTTGGGCGGTGTTCAGAGAGAGATTCCAGACCAAGTATTTTGATGTTGTAGCTCGGTACGATCTACAGACGAGGTTCACCAATCTGAAGCAGATGGACAGAACGGTCGATGGATATGCGACCGAGTTTTCGAGACTCAGTCGGTTTGTTCCCACCTTGGTGGCAACCGAGTATGATAGAGCCCAGCAATTCCAGCAAGGGCTTCACCTGGAGATTCTATTGGCAGTTGAGCAGTTTGAGCATCAGACTTTTGATGCAGTCTTGAGAGCAGCTAGGAGGCATGAGTATACCTCCCAGAGGATTGTGGATAGGGCCGGAGGTCGGAAGAGATCCCACGGCCAGATGAATCAGTCTTCAGCCCCAGCCCCGACAGCCAGGGCTTTGACTATTGGAGCTCCGAGGCGGACGGCCTCAGTAACGTCGTTTCAGCATTCAGCCCCGACGTACCCTCAGCAGCAGCAGAAGCAGTCTTCCGCAGTAGGATGTTCTCATTGTGGGAAGCCAGGCCATGTAGTGGCAGAGTGTCGCAGGGTACAGGGATTGTGTCTGGCTTGTGGAGCAGCAGACCATAGGATTGGATCCTGCCCGAATAGGGGAGGTTCATCATCGTCCAACCTTTATAGCTCTTCGGTGAGAGGACCAGCTCCGGTCCAGCAGCAGCAGTATCCGTTGCCGAGGCCCTTGCCGCCTCAGTCCCAGGTATTCCAGCAGCAGAACCCCCAGCAGCATGTTCAAGCCCAAGCCCAGAGTCAGAATAGGCAGCGAGGATTTCAGCAGAGGGGACCAGCACCTCGAAGGCATGGTCAGGCTATGGTGATGACCGCAAAGGAAGGATTGGCACCAGGAGAGGTAGTGGCAGGTACTATTCTCGTCAACTCCTTTCCAGCTTCAGCTTTATTTGATTCTGGTGCATCGCATTCGTTTATGTCTGCACGATTCGCGACACGGATAGGATTGGAGCCCGAGTCATTATCAGTAAGGCTCAATATACTTACTGGTAACGGACTTGTGGGAGTCGATAGGGTATTTTTCTCGTGTCGGATCGTAGTTAGCGGTATGGAATTTCCCGCTAGATTGATAGAATTCCCGATGGCCGATTATGATGTAGTCTTAGGGATGGATTGGTTGAGGAACCAGTATGCTAGAATAGACTACCATATTGGTAGGGTTGTTTTTAGCATTCCAGGCGAGCCAGAGTTTTCCTTTTCCCGAGGCGCAGTTGAGCCTTCTCCTCCAGTGTTGCGGATGGCAGTAGCAGCAGTGCAGTTGCCCCGGATAGTCGAAGAGTTTCCAGATGTTTTCCCGGAGGAGCTTCCAAGTATGCCGCCAGAGCGAGAAATCGAGTTCACCATAAACTTGATTCCCGGGACAGCCCCAGTGTCAGAGAGAGTCTACAGAATGGCGCCTTCAGAATTGGAGATCTTGTACAAGACGATTGAAGAACTTCGAACCAAGGGATTCATTCGTGCTAGTAGATCGCCATGGGGAGCCCTGATGCTTCTTATGAAAAAGAAGGATGGTACGTCCAGGTTATGTGCTGATTATCGTATCTTGAATTCAGTGACAATCAAGAACAGATACCCTCTCCCGAGGATAGATGACTTGTTTGATCAGCTAAATGGGGCAGCAGTATTCTCGAAGATAGACTTGCGCTCAGGATATCATCAGATCAGAGTCAGAGAACAGGACATCCCGAAGACAGCTTTTAGATCGAGGTATGGGCATTGGGAGTTCCTAGTGATGCCATTTGGAGCGACCAATACGCTGGCTGTATTCATGGATCTCATGAATCGTATTTTCATGCCTTACTTGGATCAGTTCATGATTGTGTTTTTGGATGACATCCTGGTCTATAGCCAGAGTGAAGCGGAGCATGAGCAGCATCTCCGTGTGGTTCTTCAGATTCTCAGAGAGCACCAGTTGTATGCCAAGTTCAGTAAATGTGAGTTCTGGCTCGATCGCATTTCGTACTTGGGTTACATCATCACCAGAGGAGGAGTAGAAGTGGATCCCCAGAAGATTGTGGCTATTGAGTCATAGCCAGTGCCCAGCACCATTGCAGAAGTCCATAGTTTTCTTGGATTGGCCGGCTATTACCGGCGGTTTATTTCAGATTTTGCTCGGATTTCAGCGCCATTGACCCAGTTGACCCACAAGGAGGTGCAGTTTGCTTGGACAGCAGAATATCAGGATTCTTTTGAGAAGTTGAAGCGAGGCTTGATGACGGCTCCCATTCTCACGCTTCCAGATGGAACCGGAGGATTCTCAGTGTATTGTGATGCTTCAGGCAGAGGCTTAGGATGTGTTCTGATGCAGCATGGGAAGGTAATAGCTTATGCGTTACGGCAACTTCGTGATCATGAGAGAAATTACCCAACCCATGACTTGGAGCTGACAGCAGTAGTGTTTGCACTTAAGTTGTGGAGGCACTACTTGTACGGAGATAGGGTGGAGATTTTCACCGACCATAAGAGCCTGAAGTGTGTTTTCACCCAGAAGGATCTTAACATGCGTCAGAGGAGGTGGCTGGAGCTTCTTGTGGATTATGATGTCAACCTGCAGTATCATCCTGGGAAGGCCAACGTCGTTGCAGATGCATTGTGCAGGAGAGCCGGAGTTTATTTCATAACAGCGCAACCGGAGCTATTAGCAGATCTTCAGAAGATGGGTATTGAAGTTCTTCTCCTTTCCAGTATAACATTGATGGCCAGTATGCAGGTTCAGTCCACCATAGTCAAGAGGATCCGGATGGTGCAGTCAGCAGATTCCAAGCTTCAGCGACTCAGAACAGAGTGTGAGGTAGGACGAAGACCAGAGTTATGCATTCATGAGGATGGTACACTTAGGCATGGTAAGCGTCTTTGTGTATCCAGTGGAGATATCAGACAAGAGATCATGGCAGAGGCCCACAGTTCGTAATATTCCATTCATCCTGGTGGTACGAAGATGTACCGCGATATCCGTCAGCATTTCTGGTGGAATGGCATGAAGAGGGAGATAGCCCGGTTTGTCTCTCGGTGTTTGGTTTGTCAACAAGTTAAGGCTGAACATCAGAGGCCCGCTGGACTTCTTCAGCCCTTGCCGATTTCAGAATAGAAATGGGAACATGTAACCATGGATTTTGTGACCGGATTGCCTAGATCCCTAGCTGGTCGAGATGCTATTTGGGTAATAGTTGATCGGCTCACGAAGGTAGCTCACTTCCTCCCATTCAGAGTCGGTCAGTCGACAGCTCAGTTAGCAGAGATGTACCTCAGGCAGATAGTCAGGATGCTCGGAGTGCCAGTCAGTATTACTTCGGACAGAGATTCAAGATTCACGTCGCACTTTTGGCGTAGCCTGCAGAAAAGTTTGGAAACTCGTCTCCAGTTCAGTTCAGCATATCATCCGCAGACAGATGGTCAGTAGGAGCGTACAATCCAGACTCTTGAAGATATGTTGCGGTCCTGTACACTTGACTTCGGTGGTTCGTGGGAAGATTACCTGCACCTGGTGGAGTTCTCGTACAATAACAGTTTCTAAGCTAGTATCCAGATGGCACCGTTCGAGGCACTCTATGGAAAGAAGTACAGATCTCCGCTAGCATGGGACGATGTCGGAGAGAGACAGATGCTCAGTCCAGAAATGATTGCCCAGACAGTTGAAGTGATTAGAAGAGTCAGGGATCATCTTCGAGTTGCCCAAGATCGCCAGCGCCATTGGGCCGATTCTCATCGGCGCCCTCTCGAGTTTTCTGTCGGTGACCATGTATTCCTGAGAATTTCGCCTAACCGTGGCGTCATTCGTTTCGGCGTACGGAAAAAGCTTAGTCCTAGGTATATAGGGCCATTCGACATTCTGAAGCGAGTAGGAGATGTGTCCTATCGTCTCGCTCTTCCACCGTCGTTAAGCGAGGTGCATGACGTGTTCCATGTATCCCAATTACGACGGTATATCCCGGACCCGAGCCACATCCTAGATCATTCGAAATTGGTGGTTGGTACCAACCTTTCGTATGAGGAGAGGCCCGTGTCTATATTGGACCAGAGAGAGAAGATACTCAAGAACAAGACTATCAAGTTAGTCCGAGTTGCTTGGGGCCATCACTCTTTGGGGGAGTCAACGTGGAAGCGTGAGGATGACATCCGGTCGCGGTATCCCGACTTGTTTGACTCATGAGGTATAATGTCTTCCTTATGCCACATACCTTCGATTCCTTGCCCTGAATGAGTGATTGCCTACCTAGTTATAGCTTGCTTGTGATTAATATAGCTTGTCCTCGTCTATCTAGCCTCTTAATTAAATTCCGAGGACGGAATTCTTTTAAGGTGGGTAGAGTTGTAATGCATGTGGTTCGTATTACGTATTTTTGGAATACGTGTACGTATTTTATCTTGTATTGCATAATTTCTTGCTTAGCTTCCTTCATGGCTTGGTTTATTACTGGTTCGGGTTGGCTTGGTTCGATTTGGGATTGCTATTGGTTCATTATGAACCAAGGGTGAACCCCCTACCTACCACCACCACTACCATTTATTAACCATTCTTTCTTCTCTCTCTTCATTACTCTTCTTCCATTTACTTCTTCACCTACCAGAGAGAGAGAGAGAGAGGTCTAGGCAAGTACAACTTGCTTCATGGAGGAACTCTAATTTTATTGCTTTATTCTCTTCCTTACAGCATTTTAACTTACTTTAGTACTTGGCATTTCCACTTTCCATGGCTAAATTCTTTTACATCTAAGTTTATTTTATTTTCGGATTTCCTGGGTTTTGATCTACTTAATCTTGTTATTTCTGAGTTTTGATGGTTCCATGTTGTAGAGAATCTTGTTCTGCCCCATTTTGACCTATGGAAGTTCGGATTTGGGCTCCGGATGATGGAGTTATGGAGCTTAAGGACTTGGCTCTCATGGTGTTCTTCTTCTCAGAATTTTGGAGAAGATGGACTGTGCTTGACTTGACCGCATGAATATTTCATGCGGCAAGTGTTCTCTTGAGCCGCATGGCTGAAAGTACTTGAGTCGCATGAGGGCCGAACCCTATCTAGCCGCATAACTCGCTCAATCCCCAGCCGCATAATATTCTGAACTTCTTGAGCCCCATGAAACGCTACCCTTAGCCGCATGGGACTTTACTTGACCCAGCCGTATGAGAATTTCTTCCCAGTCGCATGGAACTCGTTCGACCCCAGCCACATAGTACCCCGTACTTTTTGAGCCGCATAGGCCTTATTTCCGCGAGCCGCATGAGAACTTTCTCCCAGAGCCGCATAAGGGCGGAACCCAGCAACCGCATGAGGCCGAGTCCATCCTCAGCCGCATAGGGTCCACCCCTCCCCGCTAACCGCATATGACCCTCCTCCTAGCTCAGCCGCATGCGCCTGACCCTATCTAGCCGCATGGGCTGTTCTCTCTCCAGCCGCATGGGATCATTCCTGGCCACATATGCCTGAGCCGCATGGCTCTCCAATAGTCCTGTGTACTATTATTTTATTATTATTTGCCCATGTCTTATAAAACCCCTATTGTATATTTTTACGCTCATTTTATATCCTTACGTCTTTTGTCCTGAACTTGATAATCACGATTTGATTAACATGATTGAAATAACAATTGTACATGGCATGGTGTGACAAGGAACTAGCATGACACGACAGTGACCCGTAGTGGTGCACTCCTGACAAGTAAATCTGACATGACATGATAGTGGCCCGTCGTGGCGCACTCCTGACAAGTAGACCTGACATGATATATCTTGATAAGCTGTTGCGACGGCTACCTGACATGACATGACCTGTATAATTAACCCGGACACCGTGGGCGATTGTGCTTGTACAAATAATCCAGTCCTGTCTTGTATCATGTCTAGGAGGGGACTCCTGAGTACCACGGTCAGGAGTACCTATTAAAATGGACTAAGGCTAATAACTAGATTAATACATTAGTCATAAAGAGATCTCCCAGCTACAGGCAATCCCGTTACCTGGGCACGCCTTGGGATCTGTAGCCTGCCGTCGAGTAGGGCACATTTCCAGCACACTGCCATGTGTTGCACCCTTCAAGCTACCTAAGGATACATTCGTTTCCTGGACGATGTACCCACCTGAATTCTACTCTAAATCTTTTAACCCGGGTAACCTGGATGGTCTACAGGGCTTGTGGCTGTGGAAGATTCTCACTGCATCTTGCTAGTAACTAGGTCTGTGATAACCCTAGTTAGTTAAAGTATCAAGCCGTAATTCTTGCTTGGCCGTGAAATAATTGGATGGAGTCTAACCTGTCTAGTCTTGTCCTGATTTTGTTCCAGATTACTGCATGACCTGAATGCCTGTATTTATTTTATCGATAAATGGTGAGGATTCCAAGTTCTGTTCAGACGAAGGGTTACAACCCCGGTCCTTGTTTGGTTTACGGGTTGTAACCTGGTTATCTGAATAGTTCCATGGTTATCTCGTCGTATATCACCCCGATGTATTTTCTTTATTTCCAGTTCATACCTTATTTATACTCTTGTGCTGATTGCTGGTTTTAGTTCCTAAGTGAAGCTTCCTTTGTGGCACTTGCTCTTTCTGGGATCTGACCCAGCTGGTTTTGTATGGCCAGATTTCGGAGCAGCTCCAGAAGATATACCGCTTTTCCAGCCCGATGGTGAACACCAGGCGTAACCAGGGCAACGAGTGGGTTTATTTTTTTTGATCTCCCACTTTATTGTAAAAATATTCTTTTGAGGCGTTTAGCCGACGAGCACCTGTTTAGCTCGATTGCACTTACTTATTGTCTGCCTACGGGCTGTAACATGATTGACAGATCCTGGGTTGATCATGTATGACTAAACTCTTGCTAGTCCTAACATTTTGTAGCGACTAGCTTCATGATCAGCTGAATATGTAATATTTGGGACGCCTTATTATTGTATATTTAATGATCATACATCTTGTAACATTTACTTACTTGCTTGTGATTGAGACACTAGGCTTGTTCATGACCATAGGAGACTGTTGGCTTGTAGTAAACCCTCATGTATCTAGACAGCCGTGACCGTATAGCGAAGTGGGTTGCACTTTAATATACGTAGCTGGCTATGTCTGCCCCCGCTCTCCAGTACTTTGGTTCTGGGGCGTGACACCCCCCCCCCCCAGCCACCCCCCACTCACCCCCGAACCACCCGCATCCCCCCTGCCCCTCCCTCCGAGCCACGCGCACCCCCAAACCACCAACAACCAAACCAGTCGGAGAGAGAGAGAGAGAGAGGGGAAGAGTACCACGTACCGGAGAGAGTGAGAGCGCCGGAGAGAGTGAGAGCGCCGGAGGGGGGAGGAGAGAGAGTGAGAGAGTAAAATGGGAGAAAATGAACCCTAACCCTAGCTCCCCTCCCCCAGCCGCCCTCGTCCCCCTGCCCCACCCCCCCAGCCACCCCCCACTCACCCCCCAACCACCCGCATCCCCCCCTGCACCTCCCCCCGAGCCACCCGCACCCCCCTCCCAAACCACCAACAACCAAAACAGACGGAGAGAGAGAGAGAGAGAGAGAGAGAGGGAGGGGGAGAGTCACGTACCGGAGAGAGAGGAGAGTCGCCGGAGAGAGTGAGAGCGCCGGAGGGGGGGGAGGAGAGAGTGAGAGAGAAAATTGGGGGAAAATGAATCGGTGGGGGGGATATAATTAGAATTTAGCGACGGTATCACTACCGTCGCTAAGTTAGTCGCTATTAGCTACGTCCGAGCGACGTTTCGCGACGAATGGATCATGTGATTAATATACGTCGTTGTTACGTCGCTTTGGTCGTCGCTAGTAGCGACTATTAGCGACGTTTAGACAAAACGTCGCTAATGTACACAATTTAGCGCGTTAATAGAACGTCACTAAATATATGTCGCCAATTGAGCAGATTTTAGTAGTGGTTACACCCTTAACCACAGGGATATTTTTTTATTTTCTTTTTGAGATGCCCTGCGATACGCACGGGACTTTGTACACGCTGCATTGCATGCATGGTGTGCCCACTGTCCCCAACTCCCACCAAATAAATGGACGAATAATACGTCCCCGTAGCTCGATCCACTGATCTTCTGCCACCTAGTCAAGATCTTATACCTCTCTTCGGTAATCACAAGAGTCACTCACAGTTCGGTACCACAGGGATATTCTTACCACTAATAAGTAATAATCCTACTGATTTTGAGGACCTACCAACTGGACTAGATGCATGAACATAGACAGGATTAACTGCACAAAAAGGATTTGTTACCATTCCTTGCACATTCCTCCTCTCTTAATTTTTCTTCTTCTCAGTATCTTCCTTTTGGGGGCAAATTAAGGTTGCAACATTCCAACAACGTGATTCTCAATCACGATAAACCAGTGAGCAGTACTACGTACATTTGCAAAACAAAGCCAATTAACCCCTGCGACTGTCGTGTCGTGTCGAGTCGAGTGTGAAGAGAAGAGGTCTAGATGGCTGCAGGAGCGATGATACCCAGTTGGTGGTCGGAGGCAGCGGAGTCGTTGTCGTCGTCGTCTTCGGCTCCTCCGATCGCGTTGGTGTGCGGACCTGCCAACAGCGGCAAGTCCGTCTTCTCCAGACATCTTCTTGACAATCTTCTGCAGAGGTACGTACGTACGTTTAGTGTTTGTTGAATTGTTTGTTGCAAATTAACAAAATGATGAGATATTGTGCGCGCAGGTATGAGAGGGTTGGCTATCTAGATACAGACGTGGGGCAGCCAGAGTTCACTGCTCCTGGTTGCCAATCCCTACACATTATTCATCAGCAAACTCTTCATCCCGGTATGTATGCTTGCTTTTTTTAAACATTAAAAATTAATGATCAAAAAAGAAAGGAAAAAAAAAATTAAGGTTGGCCAAATTTGGGTACTTGGCAGAGTGTTGTTGCTCATTTTCACTTCTTTTATACTTATTGCAGACTTGACAATCCTCTGCCTGAAGACCCCTGAGAAGTAAGTGACAGTCTCTTCTTCCTTTGCTATGTAGCGGCATATATAATGAGAAATTCTAGAGGTACATCAAAAATTATTTAGGCTAGCCCTTTTTACATATTATAAGTTTGCCATTGAAAAAATTGTTTCAAGCTAGTCCAATTTATTTTAGGACGGTCAAGTCAAAATTTGTTAGTCCTTTCTATTGGAAGGACTGTGAAATATTTCGACAATCCTGATGATGGTGATGATGGATGCGGTGGTAGTGGTGGTAACAGAGAGGAGCTCGGCGATGAAGGCGAGGAGGGAGTCGTTGTCGAGGAGCTCGACGACGAAGGCTGGGTCGCCGTTGGAGACGGCGGTGTAGAGGAGCTAGCCGCTGCGCGGAGGAGCAGGGAACCGCAGTCGCGGAGGAGGGTGCGGGCGACGGAGGAGTGGCAACGGTGGACGGCGGGGTCCCACCAAAGGGAGTCGAGGCACCAGAGGAGGTCGCAGACGAGCTCGTAGTTGCCGCTGGCGGCGGCGAGCTCGACGGGGGAGGCCCCAAAGAAATTTGGGATGGGATGTGCTAGCACCAAGTAATTTGAGATGTTGGCAGCCCAAAGAAAAATTTGGGTTGTCCTGCATAAAAAATTGGGTCAGCCTGGACTAGCATCAAGTAATGCGCTGTCATAAGTAAAAAATGAAGTGCCTAGAGAAGTGAGATTTGACCCAAAAAAATTGGGACACTTTTGTCACCTCTTTTTATGGGACAAATCGGACAAGTGCAGATGCGCTTATGGGACGCTCGGACAAACATTATGGTAAAAGTTTCCGCTAAAATAGAGAGGAAATGTTCTTTCTGACTTCTCTCTTCCTTCTCTTCTATTTCCCTCTAATCTTTTATCCTCTTTTAAGTTTTGGAGAAATAATATATAAGGGAGCAATTCCATTATCAGTAATAACATACAACTAAAGACGCAGGTATTACTCCCTAATCAGTCGGGAACTTATTAGCAGTAATTTCCTAATGATTATGTCAATTACAGACTGAACAAGATTCAGCTGCAACAATGAAGGCTATCAAAATTGTGACGCTAATAAAGTATTAGCTCATCGGCGCTGCCTGAGCAGCCTTGTTGAACCACCGATCCGCAACCCAGCTGCGCCACAGCCTCAAAACCTCGTTGCACCACTGCACCTCAACGTCGCTGCTCCTCATCCTTCGCATCCCTGTTGCTCCTGAGCCAACTTCACATCCGATGCGCAAGAGCGCACGAACTCTACGAAGTGCAAAGTGCATCATCAAAACGTCACTTTGTATCATTCGCCTACGTCTAGATATGAGTCCGAGTTTGGCCCAAAGGGATTTCACAAAGAAATTGTGACAAAACAAATTATTGTTGCGGAATTTGAACCTTAACCCCACTAAAAAAAATCTTAACCCCACTAAAAAAAATCTTCCGCCATTTTAACACATTAACACACCTCGTGTGTACAAGTCAATAAATGATAGCCCAAATATTGACATTCGCACACTTTGGATTTACCTCAAAATGGAATGGTGGGAGCGGATCAACTAGCCAAATCCAATAAACCCTATCATAAAGTTTGGGAGGGGGTTGATCTTAGAAGGTCTTGGTATCGAAGGTATGCATGATTAAACTGGACGTCTTTCGCAAACTTTTTCTCTTACAGATCAAGGTATTCAGTGGCCACACAGGGCCGGAACATGCTTTGACCGGGCATGGGATTGCCCAGCACTGGATTGACCGGGCAGGGCTCGAGCCCGTTTTCGAACTACCTGGACCACGGAACACCTTGACTCCTGGAGAGACCTCATTGATGTACACATCACAGACAAGGAAGGAGAAGAGGGAGGAGTGGATAAGGAGGAGCAGTATATTAACATGCTAGGGTTAGGTTTCTCCACATGATAATCTCCTCTATATATAACCCTTGATTCCTAGATTCGACGTATCTAGACAAGTCATCATGGTGTGCCCCTATGTGCGCACCCAAGCCCAAACAGAGACCTCATATAGACCGAATACGGTCCGGATTGATGGGGACAGACCCAGGGGCGGATCCAGAAACTGAAACTGGGGTGGGCTACAGCAAATTCGGGTGGGCTAACCTATAAAAAAATTTAGAAAAAACATAAGAAAAAAAGAGTAAAAAAAGTTTTTGGGGGGTGGGCTGGAGCCCAATGTCACGGACTTAGTGTTTTTGCTAGCACTTCGTCTCGTGCGGCACACTAACTTCCTCCTCGAAGATCGTGCAAGCCTTTCCAACCCGACTTAGCTAAATCGCTAAGGAAATTAAAGAGAGTGGAGCAAAGAGGAGACTCGTAAGAAATTCTTTATTGACTTGGAGAATGCTGACAAGTTTAGGTGGTGAGGAACAAATGAGGCCTCCCCCTTATTTATAATGGCTCATGGAGCTTTACATGGAAAGTCCTGGAAGGAATATTCCAAGGATTATTATTCAGGTTATTCTCTAGGGACGTTAAAAGAAAATTTTACGGGCCATACAGAAGCATCTTGGGCCATCTAGAATGATCTTGGGCCTTCCAGAGAAATCCACCATCTTCTGGAGAGTTCCGCCATCTTCTGGAATGTTCTAGAAGCTTTCCGCATAACCTTGGTCCGTGAAAAGGTTATGCAACTTGGCCTCGGACGGGGTGCAACATTTAGGACGTTACATTCTCCCCCACCTAAGGCGTTGACGTCCTCGTCAACCATGCTCGCTGAGGAACGCATGGATCTCGGCTTCGAACTGATGTAACGCATCTGCACGTTCCCAGCTAGACTCGCCATAAGGCATGCCCTTCCACTGGATGAGGTACTCCACATACGGGGACACGTCTCACCGCCGAATGGTCATCTTGTCCAGCACGGCTTCTACTTCCTTGTCGAAGGAAGTCGTCATAGTCGTCGTGGGTCGCTTCGAAACTCTTCACTGGAGATCCTCCAAGTCTTCATGGTACAGCTTCAGGCAACTGGCATGGAAGACTGGATGAATCTTCAGCTTGGCGGGGAGTTCGAGCTTGTAGGCCACCTTGCCTACCTTCTTGAGCACAGGGAAGGGGCATTCGTACTTCCAAATCAGTCCTTTGTGCACTTTTCGGAACACCTTGAACTGTTGCGGTTGTAGCTTCACTAGCACCATGTCTCCCTCCTTGTACTCAACCGGCCTTCGCCTCGCGTCGGCCCACTTCTTCATCTTCCTCGCGGCCTTCTCCAGAAATGCTTTGGCAATGTCCGCCTTTGTCTTGAAATCTGAAGTGAACAGGTTGGCCGCGGGGCTTCTACTAGAGGACCCCGCACTAAGCGTGTGCGGGGCGAGTGGCTGTCGACCCATCACCAACTCGAATAGACTGCTGTGCGACGACTCGCTCCGTTGAAGATTGTAGCAGAACTGAGTGACGTCGAGGTGATGCACCCAATCCCTCTGGTTGGCACTCACAAAGTGCCGCAAGTACTCCTCGAGTAGCGAATTGACCCGCTCGGTTTGTCCGTCCGTCTGCGGGTGGAAGCTGGTCGAGAAGTGCAAGTCTGTTCCGAGGATTTTGAACACTTTCGTCCAGAACTTTCCCGTGAAGCGGGGATCCCGATCGCTGACAATGTTCACCGGGATGCCCCAGAACTTCACCACGTGGCAGATGAACAGTCGCGCGGCCTCCTCTGCTGTGCAGTCCGTTGAAGTAGCAATGAAGGTCGCGTACTTTGAGAACCGTTCCACCACCACGAGAATGGATCCAAGCGCCCCCACTTTCGGTAGGGCGGAGATGAAGTCCACCGATATGCTCTCCCACGGCCTGCTCGGTACGAGAAGAGGTTCCAGTAGGCCCCCGGGCTTCTGATGGTCCACCTTTTCTTGTCTTGTTGGCACACAAGACAGGTGCGCACATAGTCCTCCACATCCTCGCGCATGCGAGGCCAGTAGTATGCTTCCTCCAACAGCGCTAAGGTCCACTTCTGCCCCGGATGTCCAGTCCACTTTGTATCATGGCACTCCTTGAGCAGCTGTCTCCGCAAGCCACTCCACTTAGGTACGACCACCCTGTCGTCCTTAGTGTAGAGAAGTCCGTCTTTCAGCCAGAATCTTCTCGTTTTGCCCTCCTTGACAAGCTTCACTATGGCCTGTGTTAGCTGGTCCTCCGTGATACCCACTCGAACACGATCCAAAATGTCCCCCTTGAGCAAGCACACCGATGCGAGCTCGGCCTTCCTGCTAAGCGCATCGGCCATCTGATTTTTCTTGCCGGGTTTGTAACGCAACTCCATGTCGAACTCGGCTAGAAAATCTTGCCATCTCGCCTGCTTCGGAGACAGCTTCTTCTGGGACTGGAAGTAGCTTGTGGCAACATTGTCCGTTATGACCACGAACTTGGTACCGAGAAGGTAGTGCCGCCATGTCCTCAAGTTGTGCACGACCGCGGTCATCTCCTTCTCTTGCACCGTGTAGCGCCGCTCGGTTTCATTCAACTTGCGGCTCTCGAACGTGATGGGGTGCCCTTCCTGCACCAACACCCTACCGATGGCGAGTTGGGCGCGTTCGTATGCACTTCGAACGCCTTGGAGTAGTCTGGTAGAGATAAGACCGGCTCCTCCATCACAGCCCGCTTCAGTGCCTCGAATGCCTCCTCGCATCGGGGCGTCCAGCTCCACGCCTGATCCTTCCGCAACAGATCGGTCAGAGGCGCTGCGATGGCGGAATATCCTCGGATGAACCGTCGGTAGTAGTTTGCCAAGCCAAGGAACGATCGCAGCTCCGTCGGCCTGGTGGGAGCCTTCTACTCCCGAATGGACTAGACCTTCGCGCCATCCATCCATATCTTGCCATGCCCGATCCAGTGCCCAAGAACGACACCTCTTCTTGTGCAAACGAGCACTTCTCCGTTTGACGAAGAGTTCGTTGTCCCTCAGCACTTGGAAGACGGTCTTCAAATGCTCAATGTGCTCCTCCGTCGTGTTTGAGTATACGACGATGTCGTCGAGATAGACCACGACGAACCGATCCAGGAAGGGATGAAAGAGCTTGTTCATCAAGGTACAAAAAGTTGCAGGAGCATTTGTTAGACCAAAAGGCGTAACCATAAACTCATGTGCGCCATACCTCGTAACGCATGCCGTCTTAGCCTCGTCGTCCTCCGCAATCCGGACTTGATAATATCCCGAGCGCAAATCAAGTTTGGAGAAGTATCTTGCGTCTCCCAATGGTCGAACAAGTCCGCCACCAACGGGATGGAATATTTGTTCTTGACGGTTACCTTGTTTAGTACACGATAGTCGATGCACAAACGAAGGCTTCCGTCCTTCTTCTTCTGAAACAGCACCGGGGCACCATACGGGGCCTTCAACGGTCTGATGAATCCCGCGTCTAGCAGCTCCTTGAGTTGTTTCTTTAACTCGTCTAGCTCGGGCGGGACCATGCGATATGGTGCCATGACGGGCGGTTCGTGTCCGGCTCCAACTCGATGCGGTGGTCTACCTCCCTCCGCGGAGGTATCCTCTTTGGCAACTCCTTCGGCATGACATCCCCGAACTCCACAAGGACGTCATCGATCTCAGGCGGAAGATCTCCCTGTACGGGCGCCTCCTCCGTCTTGAGCACCGCAAGGTAGGTCGTCTCTCCGTGTCGCATCCCCTTCTTGAGTTGTAATGCAAAGAGAGCCTTCCCCTTCGCAAGCTCGCCTCGTGCAACTGTCACCATGCACGGAGAGCTCTCCTCCATGATCCCGACGACTCCCAGATGCGGCATTGGGACCGCCTTTGCCGAAGTAAGGAAGTCCATCCCGAGGACCATGTTGAAGTCGTCCAGGTGCGGCCGTGAGACTGGTGACACCCCCAGTCTCCCACTTGGATCTTCACACCTTTGGCCACCCCCTGCACAGGGCTCGCCTCAGAGTTGACCGTCTTTATCGTGCTGAGTCTTTTTCAAGCACCAGACTCAAGCGTCGGACCTCCGCGTCCGAGATAAAGTTGTGGATTGAGCTTGTGTCGACCATTGCCCTTGTGTCGTGGCCGTTGATCTTTACGTCCACGTATATCAACTCTCGATTCGGGCTTTTGGATACGACCGCCTTGCTCTTCAAAGCGTTCAGCAGGCGCAGGACACCCATGTGAGCCCCCTTCTTAGGCTTCTCGTCCTCGGCCTCCTCGCCTTGGATGCATTCACCCTTTTGCCTTTGTTCGGACAGTTTTGCGAAGTGATTTCCTCCGCACAGGAAGCATTCAATCTTCCGCTCCGTCGAAGGCTTTGCGTGCTGCTTGTCCTTCGACGGACCTCCATTTCCATTGTTCTTCTTCGCTCCCCCACTATTGAACTTGGTGGTGGTCTTTTCCTTGGGCTTTGGGGCATCACTCCGTCGATACTCCATCAGCTTCTCGGCTGCGCAACAGCGCGTTCACATTTGACACATCTTGTCTCTGCAATTCTTGTGCCGTCCATGGTTGTAGACCCTCCAGGAAGTGGAACATGCGATCTTCTTCGTCCATAGTGGAAATAGAAAGCAGGCGGGTGAACTCTGCCACATACTCCTTGACGGACCCGGTGTGTTGAGTTGTCGCAAACTCCGTCTCGCGACATACTCTACGTTCTTCGGGTAGAATTGAGATTTGATCTCCTTCTTGAGATCCTCCCAAGTCTCGATCGAGCAGAGCCCTTTTCAATCTCGATGCACCTGCGTCGCCACCACAGCATAGCATCATCAGAGAAATACAGGAATGTGTGTTTACCTTGTCGGTCTCATCCTCGATGTGAACCGCCTTCAGGTATCGCTCGATATTCCAGAGGAAGTTATCCACCTCTTTCGCGTCTCGCACGCCAGTGAAGGATTTTGGTTCAGGATACTTCACCCTCTGTGTCGACTCCCTCCTCGGAGTCGGACCACCAGCAATGGCTCTCTCGAGAACCTCCGCCTTGGTTTGTAGCTCTTTGCGTAGTTCGACAGTCTCCGCCTTAGTGGCCTTTCGTTCCTCCTCGAACTCGGCCTGCATCTCGTAGAGATGCTCTCGGAATTCGACATAGCCGTGGCGACGTCCGCCTCCAAACCCTGGGCGAATTCCTCGTGAGCCGCTTGGTTTTGCTCCACTTGAAATTCGACGCCCGTCACGCCTTTCTCCAGCATCTCTATCCGTCCGCCAACTCGCCAAGAGCCCGTTCTATCGACGGTTCTTTGCTCTTGTCCTTCCTCGAGGCCTTCATCTTCTCCTTAGGCAATGCGATTGGTCGTTAAGGACTGCTTCGGTCGAAGACATGATGGCGATCGAACCTTTGCTCTGATACCACTTGTCACGGACTTAGTGTTTTTGCTAGCACTTCGTCCCGTGCGGCGCACTAACTTCCTCCTCGAAGATCGTGCAAGCCTTCACAACCCGACTTAGCTAAATCGTAAGAAAATTAAAGACAGTAAAGCAAAGAGGAGACTCGTAAGAAATTCTTTATTGACTTGGAGAATGCTTACAAGTTTAGGTGGTGAGGAACAAATGAGGCCTCCCCCTTATTTATAATGGCTCATAGAGGTTTACATGGAAAGTCTTGGAAGGAATATTCCAAGGATTATTCTTCCTACCATAACTGGAACGGTATATTCCAGGTTTATTCTCTAGGGACATAAAAAACTTCACGGGCCATCCAGAAGCATCTTGGGCCATCTACAATGATCTTGGGCCTTCCAGAGAAATCCACCATCTTCTGGAGAGTTCTGCCATCTTCTGGAATGTTCTAGAAGCTTCCCGCATAACCTTGGTCCGTGGAAAGGTTATGCAACTTGGTCTCGGGCGGGCACAACATTTGGGACGTTACACCAAGGTGTGGATCCACCCCTGGACAGACCGGTCTGGTTCATATACCAATAGGGAAATTGGTTGGAAATGTAAGTTTAGGCTGTTTTTCAAATTGATTTAGATGTTGGAAATGTTAAACATTGACATGAAATACTGGCAGATTTTCGTTTGTGCAAAAACTCTTGAGTATTGAACTTGTATCTACTTCGTGCAAATATATAAAAGCAACGACAGTTTGTTAATACTATTACTTGTTTGTTAATCAAGAGTATTCTTACCTTCATCTGCTTGAATTAAAATCTGTCATAATAGTTGTTGCCACCGAAGCAATTATTGGAACTGCAAAATTCCTTCTCTGTTCCTTTTTGCGTCTGAACAATGTTCTTCCCCAAGTTTCTTGACCTCCGTGGTGCAACTGTGTATTTTTACCAAAGATCCCTGTTGGTTCTATTTCACTACTTGTGTCTTATATGTATACTCTACTATTACTATTAATTTTCGGTGCATCAAGTAAGCCAGCTTGTTATTTTCAGGTGTTTCTTTTTCGGTGACATTAACTGCGGAAGAGATCCTAAAACTTACCTTAAAAATCTTCAGCCTATATGACTACTTTCTTAAACAGTACTATCAACCTGGGCAATCTGTGGTTCCTTGTTATCAATACATCAGGATGGGTTAAAGGTATAATATGTCTAATGCCCATTTATAATGCTTGCATTTAGCAACTTGGCCTGAAAATTGGAGTAAGAAGCCTTATGTCAAGCTCTGTCTCGATATCAATATACGACTTGCTCAATCTCTTTTCTGGTTCTAGGCATTGGTTATGATCTGTTGGTGGAGATGTTGAGGTACACATCCTACTCATGTTGTTCAGATACGCGGCCCTGCAGAGAGAAAGAATCTTCCCTCTGGGATGTTCTGGTTGGATGGCAATGCAGAAGGATCTGCTAAGTTGATTGAAATTCGTGCTGCGCAGAATCAATCTTCAAGCCAATCGTGAGTATTTTCTACAATTTATCCATCCATGACAATTCTACAGGTCTTCTTGTCTGAGAAATTGGTAATTTGCTTAGCATACTATATTGACATGAAGGGATCCATTTGTCATGTACTACTGTGAATGAAATTCCAGGTTTAACTTTAAAGAAAAGCTATCCATTTGTCTTAGAGAAAATTGGGGATATCATAATGTACCCACAAGTGGGAGAATCGATTGACATCACACACGTTAACAAAATAATAAAAAAAAAATAATAATAAACTGCCAGTGTCATAGTGAAGTCTGTGAACTTACGTGATTGACTGCTGCATCTTGACCAAGTTCTTCGTCTTCTATAAACTTGATGTGTAAGAAGTTCTATGACTGAATTGGCATTGTATACGGTAAAATGTAGTCGATTTATGATGTTTTCAAAGTTATTTTCCGCTTGAAGCAATGGATATCGATTATCCGGGTCCTGTTTAAACTTTTTGTACAATGTGCTTTCCAGGGCCAGGGTCGATACGGAAGGATGCATGTATTTTAAGAGAGCTTCGACTGATTGCATACTTTAGGCAGTGCCTACCGAGGGACTTTAATATCTCAAGTCACAAGGAACTTGTTCACAGCTTGGCTTCTACTACTCCTTACACTATAACTCTTTCAAAAGTAAAGGTTATGCATCTCCATTGTCAGGTTAGCTATATACAAATCTTGAATGAATCAAGACAGTATGTTGTGGCACAGTAATTTTGTAAGCCCATGTTGCTGATCTTGATTCGCATTCTTGCGTTATAAATCCATCTAGTTTCAATTACTTACCCGGTGATAAATTTTGAGCGAGAGCAATAACCAGGCTTGTTTCATGTGCAACATAAACCTAGACTTCTTTCATATGCCGTAAAATTACGCATGACTTGTTGTATTTTTACATTTTGAATAAAATACTTTTCTTCCCATTGCTTATGCTCCTTGATTATATTTTAGGTTTCAAACACCGAAACTTATGAAGGTCTGAAATCTGCAATTATTGGTTTGGCAATCAGTTCTTCACGGCCTGTCTCACCTGAACACAACACACCTTGGTGTGTGGGACTTGGTAAGCTTTGCTCTATAGTAAACCTAACCCTTTTTTTACAAGGTATATATAGAATTTTCGTCAGATGTGCTTCATAGAGCAGATAGCTAGTCCTCCAACATCTGTATATGCGCATCAGGGATGGTGCGAGCTATGGATGTTTCAAAAGACCAGCTCTACGTGGTTACACCTATCCCTTGCGCATTGTGGAAAAGGTTGATATTATTTACAGGGTTTGATTGAGATTCCTACATGTCTGCTAGAGGTAATATATAGGCCTTGTTTCATGTTTCTCTGTCGATCTTTAGATTGTCGCTTATTGGTAATTTCAGTTTCTCTAAATTTTAGATTATTCGTAATTCCTGTTGTGCTTATTTCTACTAGCTAGGTTATCCCTCATGGTAATTCTTATTGTACTTACTACTCCTAAATTGATGTGCATGACTTAACTAGGATTTGAACTGGCAAAAACATACTTTTGTCTACATACAGGATGCTTTTGTTTTTTTTTGGAAATTGTTCTACTTCATCTCCTCTGTAAGCCACTCTTTATGAAATTACCGAATTCACAAACAAATGACACAACATTTGCATTTTCTCAGTTGACTGGTCATCGATCGGTTATCCAATCTGGCAATTTCTAGGACTTTTACACATCAAGCGTGTTTCGTTGCTCATTACACCAGATTAGTGATTAGTAAGGTCTAATATGTCTGGTATAAAAGAAACAATTGCATGATATTATAAGAACATATATACCGATACTAATTGAATTCTGCGACCCAGATA
The DNA here is from genome assembly GCA_029216955.1 of Iris pallida. Classification (NCBI taxonomy): domain Eukaryota; kingdom Viridiplantae; phylum Streptophyta; class Magnoliopsida; order Asparagales; family Iridaceae; genus Iris; species Iris pallida. Next base: position 46,823,266 of record JANAVB010030220.1, on the reverse strand, counting down.
TTGGAACTTACCAAATATTAAGTGTTTTCCCTTATGATTGTGAAACAATAATTGGTAAATTGTCTATTAATGGCCTTGAAACTTGAAAGCCATATCTGTGTCGAGTGTTTTCCCATTGTTCAATGTTAAGTATTACTTATTTTGCTGCTGCAACTTTTTCTTCAGGTATCTTAGGGACAAGGTTTTGTATCCCCTTACATGGCTACAAATGTGTTGCAGGAACAGGATGCACCAAGAAGCCTGGCACTTCTCACTGATATTTAGCAGAACTCACTTTTCTTAATTGTCTGATTGGCAACATTGAGAAACTTAGCCAGCCTCGAAAACCTACCATAATATACCATAAGAGTGCCTGTGCTGTTTAAACCAATACACAATGTTTTTTATGTTCTATACATTCTGTTGCAATGTCTTCAATCTGGAGGTCAAATATATGGGCATATTCAAATATATGGACACCAATAATGTAGCACGTATAGGTAGGAATCGTAAGAACAAGAGCAGTTACAACTGAGTTATTTGCCGGCTCCCGTGATTTCCTCTGAGAATTGTTATTCTGTCTTGTAAGAATCTGAGGACCAATAGAATAAATGATGACCACAATCTGCATTTGGAAAATTACAGCTTATATTTAGCAACGATGCGGATACAAGATATTCATAATCCAAGGACACAAACAAATCAAAATCTGGAACTGATATTAGATTGAAAGAGTAGAGTACTTCGCTCGTCTTCTTAATCCAAAACAAAATGGCTGAGGAGAAGTTTCTCTTTGAAGGTACTCCGAAAATCCAGTAAAGACAAAATGGAATCTGCAGCTAGAGGATTAAAGCACGTGGCTACGAACCACTATATCAGGGTCGAGGATCCATTCTTCCATTGTTAGCTACTTAGAATTGGATGAGACATCAAAAAATGGAAATCGACAGCATCCACCAACTCTCGTTTCTCACAGAATAATTCACAGGACACATTGCTGAAAAAAGAAGGGAAAAAAAATTCAGGAATGCTAGTTGAGCAATATAACTTGGAGAATTTACAAAGCAATTAATTTTCTAGCCTCTTGAATATGCGAAGCATTAACTAGAAAGTCTTGGTTTTTGCAATATAGAGAAACTATAAGCATAAACATATAAAACTAGCTTTGTTTAGGAAAGGAGTTAAATTTTGCTTTTTAAATTCAAGTCGGTTCTTGTTTTCACTTGAATTAACAACTAACCAGAGAAGCTATATACAATATATACTTTATATATATATTATATATGAAAGAAGTGGAGGTGCACTTTAAATATGATAACTTACATTTGTGCAAACTTGTGGGATGTATTTTAAATATGGTAAAATAAAGTGGGGTGTCATTCAAAAAATTTTAATAAACTATACCAAGATAAGGTAGAAACAAAAAATTCAATACTATAGATGTGAACCGCATCAAAATATAGGTCGTGAGCACAATCAACATAAAAAATGGAATCTAGTAATTACATCTATGAGAAAATAACTGATTAGTAGGTCCAAGGGGCCCACATGTCATTCACCACTGGCATTATTCTTCGCTAGAGATTTTCTATGGACATAAGTATAATTAATACACATGCTCTCTTTTTAGACATGGTCATAATTTTTTCTTCATAAATTGACTGTTATTGTGTAAACCAAAAAAAAAGTCTAAATACATATAAGTTGATATTACGGTACGAATATGGATATATGTATTGTATAAGAGTGAGCTGGTATAAGACAGAATAGGACGTTCCGTGCATGAAAACTCAACAGATAGGGACGTCGCACGGACGGTCGAGAACTGGCACCATTCTACCACGGATATAAACGACGGCCGACCACGCGTCCCGTCATACGGCGCCCAATGGACGTCGAAAAGACGTCGTAAGGACGTCGTGTGCATAGAACGGATGGCTGGACGGCATCGACTGTCGTAGGCGTCGTGAAGACGTCGGGGACGTCTTCGACGCCGTGGACGAAGCGAGACGTTGAGTTATCGACGTCAAAAGATGTCGGCCGTCCCGTGAGACTCGGAAGCGCGCGGAGTGTGCGAGGCGTACGTGTGGGACGATGATGAAAAAATACTTAATTATGTTACCATGCTCGTATACAATACTTTTTTTTATTTGAAAAAATAAGATTTAAGTTTGAGCATGATAACATTTCTTTATGTGCCAATTATGTTCCTCTCTTTTACAATCTTATTTAAACTATTAATTCTATTTTTATTTTATTTTTGAAAAATTAAATAATTATGAATATAGAGGGCACAATTCGGACAGGTGTAGTTTCAAATGTTAAATAAATATCAATTCTAAATTTATTTATTTATTTTTTTTTTTTGAAAATTTTTTTATTTAAAAATTAAATAATTATGAATGTAGAGGACACGATTCGGACAGGTGTAGTTTCAAATGTTAAAACACTACACGTCACTACCATAAGTAGCAACAAGTAGGAGGGACGCGTGGCCCGGCTCCTCGTGACAGCATCGACGGCCTTGTCGGCGACACGTGTCGACAACCAGCTTGGTTCTATCCATGTCCCTTTCTTCTTCTTCTTCTCTTTGACGCCGTTAACTTTGCCGTTTATTTTAGGCAACAAACCGTTTGTGAACTGTTCAAGTCTTTCTTATGTTATACTCACCTCCCTGTGAGAATAAGCTAGAGCTCATCACAGATTCACAATATTCCTAGATTTGTATTTTAACCCTAGAAATATATTAATTGCATAACCACGCAATATTATTGACATACTGAAAAACCCCGATTGCAACTGAGTGTGAAATATGCCCATCACTCTTTCTAGGCTCTATGTATCATCACATTGCATCCCAACCCAAAATTAATATGCAAAATTTTGACTTACTCTAATGATGACAAATACTTAGGCCTCGTTTGGTTCGCAGAACCATTGAGTTGAAAAAAAAATTATTATTTTTCTATGTTTGAGTGTCAAAAGAATTGAGAAGGATAGTTGATTTACAATGAAAAAAAATGATTTCATCCATCTAGATACGGACTCACTTTTTCACATTGAAATATTCACTTTTCTTTTCACTTTTTTTGACATTTACAAAATTCGGAAAGAAAATCAGTGAGAATTGTAATTTTCTAACGGATAGGAAATACCAAGGAACTAATTTCATTTCCATTCATTTTCTAATGTTTGATCCATAGAAGCTAGAAAAAATATTGACCCCAATTAAATTCAAAACATTAATGTCAATAGCCGCCTCATGATTGATTTATAATTCTTTTAATAATATATAGTGTTCCTCTAAAAATGGAGCGAGTATAAATTTTATTTGTCCGTCAAATTTACATGTCAAACATAATTTCTAGAAGAATAAACTTAGGAGAAAAATATGTAACTTTTGAAGCGGAGGACCATATTTGAGGCACGAACGATCATGTGTTCAGCACAATTATCAAGAACATCTTCTCTAAACAGACGAGAGTAAGAAATGATGCGTAGTTTAACCTTCCGTCAAACGTGTAGGCCGAACATGGACATTTTACGTTTGGTGGACCAGGTCACAACACTGGACCACATTTGGTCCTATTACGCATGCAACTAGAAAGTAATACTTTATCGCTCGTCCAAATTCATTCAATGCAGATGTTAGAAAATTTGTATAATTTATTTACTTTTGGAGTGTCTTATTGATATTGACACACAATGATACACTCCAAACAGATACTCAAAATTAACATCCTCCCTTTTTTTTTCTTTATTTTTGTTCATTGTTTGGTAAGATTTTTTTCTCCCCTTTTTTTTTCTCTTTATTTGTCTTTCATGTTTGGTAAGAACGATTAATTTGGTGGGCCTAGAAATTAATATAGCAAAGCTATGACAACACTCCAAATTTGGAGTGTCTTTTAGCTTTCTAGCAATTTTCAAGTATGGATAAGTGCACACTGCAGCTTTTAAGTGCTACAAAATATTACTAAAGTCAAATATAGCACTTAAAATCTATTCCACCGTGAATGCTACAACATTTTCTCTCATTTATATAATAAATAGAAAGTTGCTTTTTACCAATATATATATATATATATATATTATAATATATATATGATCATGATTAAAAGATAAAGCATATCAAATGCATACAAGTATAACAGCATAATAAGAAATTAACTAATAAAATATTATAATATATAATATAAATATAAATAAGAACTATTAAAAAATAATAATCAAGAAGTCTCATTTTGGCATAACTAGTCTATGTAATATAGCAGAAGTGGTATTTTTTGCTAAAACATTAAAAAAAAAAAATTTGCAGAAGTATATAAAATAGCTACAAATATGACAACTTTTTTAAAATCTATTAATAATATAATAAAATACTTTTGTACTCTCTTTAAGTTGTGCTAATTTAGTTTGGTTGTTACTTGCTGACTTTAGTGTTGTCATTTTTGTGAGTACTTTCATAATATTAATTTTTGTTTTGTACTCAATATATATCGTTTGTAGCACAAAAAAATGGGAACTAGTTTTAATTTTGCTCGTTTTGACATCGATGGAAATGAAAAATACCATTTCTACCGAGGCCAAACTTGCCCTAACCCAAACTAGGCTTAGATTAATTTGGGAGATGAGGGGCAAAAATCTCAAGTCTATTCGTTAGGTATGATAATTCAATTATCAGTGATTTAAAAAAAAAAGCAATAAGTTTTGTAAGACTTCAAAATTTTACTAAAATAAGAAAGATCGGAGTGGTGTATACGCAAAAAGTCCGTCTTCTCTATCGCCGCTGACACGTGTCCTCTCTGATTGCTGTTGGCTCTCTTCTTCTTCTAAACTTCTCTTTCCTCTTCGGGAAAAAAAATCCTATTTTTATGAGTGGAGGTTACTTTCTCGCCTTTCTTTTGTGAACGATATCAAAAATAGTGACAAACCCACCTCCCACTTCCTCTCGCTCCTTCTTCTTGGTGTGAATGAGTAAGTAGTGGAGAAGCTTTGCATTTCCTTCTTCTACATTCTTTTTCAAGTATTGTTTGCTTGTGTTGAACGATCTTATTTATTATTCTATAGAACAAATAGAGTTATGGGTTTAATCTTAGTTTAATACGAAGATCAGCTGATGGGTATGGTGTTCTTTCAGTTTCAGATCCAGGGAACATAGAAAGAACCCATCTTTTGTTTTCTATGGTGCTTCTTCTTCTTGATTCATCATAAAGCTTACAAATTTAGACTAAAGGTGTTGTCTTTTGATCTGGGTCATTTATATTTGTCGCCAGAATCGAAAATATTTGATTTTTAGTACATGAGAAGTGGCCCGTCCGAACCCAAGAGTCGCGGTCGGGGGCTTCGGAAGGAGTGGGGGAGTAGGAGGAAGAAATTGTGTCCGCTGTCCAAGTAGTTGTTTAGACTTTAGATTTGTAGTTTAGATGGAGGAGATGGCGCCAGCCGTAGTGTTGCCGTTGGCAATAGGCGGGTCCCTGTGCGAGAGCCCCATGGAGATCACCTGCCTCAAGCTGATGGCGGATACCGCCAGCTTGCTTGCGGATCCCGTGGCGGAGAACAAGCGGTTGGAGGAGGATGTGCCGATGGACGACGGAGGGGATGCTGGCAGCGATGGCGGTAGCATCGGTAGCGCTGCGGACGACTTCTTGATTTTGGATTCGGAGAAGGCTGTTCTTTGTGGTAGTATCGAGGTCCTGGCGGTGCCCGTGGCCGTTGAGACGGAGGTGCGGGGAGGACGGGCTAGCGGGAGCGGTAATGGCGGGCGGAGCGTGTACTTGATGGATTATTTCCCGCTTTGGGGAAGCGTCTATTTGCGGACACAGGCCGGAGATGGAGGATGCGGTGGTGGCTGTGCCGCGGTTCTTTGAGCTGCCTATGAGAATGGTAGCTGGAGACCAAGTCTTGGATGGGTTGGATCCGAGTTCGATTAGGTTGCCTGCCCATTTCTTCGGGGTCTACGATGGTCACGGCGGTGCTCAGGTGACGACCATCTAGGTCCTGCACGTTCTGCAATCATAACTTGTTCTTGGTTTCAAGATTTCTTATGGTTAGTTCCGATAATTTGATTAGGTTGCTGATTACTGTCGTGATCGGATCCATTCCGTATTGGTTGAAGAACTAAAAGTTTCAAAAGGAGGTCCAGAAGGAGCCGGTGGGGACCACTTGCAGAAGCAGTGGGAGAGAGCGTTCAGCGATTGCTTTCACCAGGTTGACGATGAGGTTGGGGGGAAGGTGAGTAGAAGCCTTTCGGGAGAGGATGGCAACGGAGCTTGTTCAGATATGTCGTTGGATCCTGTTGCACCGGAGACTGTTGGGTCTACTGCTGTGGTCGCTGTTATCTGTTCTTCGCACATCATCATTGCTAACTGTGGGGATTCGAGGGCGGTTCTGTGCCGTGGGAAACAACCCCTGGCACTTTCGGTGGATCATAAAGTTAGTTGAATGTGCTATAGTTTCTTCTAGCTTTTGGATTACCTTTATGACTTTTAGTAGTAGAAACTGACTTCGGATTTGTGTCCAGCCAAATAGAGAAGACGAGTATGCAAGGATTGAAGCAGAGGGAGGAAAGGTCATTCAATGGAATGGATATCGTGTATTTGGTGTTCTTGCAATGTCAAGGTCAATTGGTAAGTTGTTTCTCTTTTCCGGAAAACTTAGGACTCACTTACCATACTGAAAGAAGCTGAATTGAGGTTAAGGATGACATAGTAACTATGTTACACGGACACGCACAGCACAGCCCAGATTTTTGGAGTGTTCATTTTTTAGCAGAGTAACCATGTGTTATTTTTCTTTTGTCTCCTTTATGTATTATATGTTTTATCTTGTTTACTTTGCTATGCGACATAATGATGCTAGATTTTGACCGACTGAAATATGCTTGCTATTTGCAATCTTCTTACAATCTTCCTAATCGCTGTTATTTGATCTGTATCCGAAATTTTAGCGTATCCATAATGTTTTATAAGGATTGAACCCCTCTCTTTAAGTTCATATATTTCGTATTTGCAACTATTCTGAAAACGTATATAGTGAAAACTTGAGCCATTGTTTCCGATGATAATGCTTTCTATTTGTTGCATCCTGTACACTTTTTTGATAAGTTGGAGAAGGTTGCTTCCTTGCTTAAAGGAGTGCAATTTGTTTAGTTGTTAGATTTTTGTTCTGAAACTATTGCCATTCATGATTTAAGTTTGATCTTTTACAAAAACTGGACTTAGAGGTTATGCCATGTTTTGATTAAATTGGAGATTGTGATATCATTATGTTGGTTGATGTAAAAATCTGTTCTATATGTTCATAAGGGCCTGTTTGGTTGAAGAGAAACCAAAATTCACGGAACTTGGCCAGTGGGACCTACATGGAGTTACAAGGGTTCCTTTGAGTATTTTTTTTTTTTACAAGTTTTGGTGTTGTCACTTGAATTTTGAGCATGGGAAGTAGAGGGGGAAGAGCGTGTGGCGCTTAATACTGAGAGAGAAATTAAAAAATAAATGTCCCTGTAACCTCCGTTAACCGATTTCTTGGATTTTTCGAAATTTTTGTATTCTTCAATTCTCTGAATTTTCTGAATCTTTGAAAATGTGAATATGATATATTTCGATCGTAATTCGCAAACGTTTTGTTGGGCTATTGATTTGTAAAACTATTATATACGAGATGTTTAATAATAGATTTTCTAATAATTTCCTTGGAATATATAAGTTGTAAATATTTATGTTATAAGGAAGAATATTAGAGGAGTTATGTTTATAAATAAAAATAGTTAATACTAATTAATTTAGTTTAAAGATTTTTGACTATTTAATAGTTATTCGTTTTTCTCGCGTCGGGTTAGGACCAATATCGGTCCTAATGTTAGCCTACCAAGCCTAGGTTTGGATTACGGACTACAACTTTGATGGACAATAGCTAAATTGCAATTAGCTAACAATTATTAATAAACTAGTAATTAATTAATTAAAAGCTAGTAATTAGTTTATTAACTAATTAAATTAAAGGATAGTAATAATGTTAGCGGTTAGCAACTAGCATGGGCGGCCCTAGGCCAGGGCAGCCTGGGCGATGGCCCAGGGCCCCAACATTATAGGGGCACAAAATCTTTTTATTAGTTTATAGTTAGGCTAGCCCAGGGCCCAATGTTTTTTTTGTAACTGCTTAATATTTAGCCAGGGTCCAAGTCCAGTTTTTAGTCATATTGGAACTAGTTTGGGAGACCGGTTAGGGCAGGCGAGTAGGCGCGCGATCCCTTCTCCGTTATCAACTCTTCGCCTTCTCCATTCTATACTTCTGCTTCTCAAAAATTATGAAGAAATTAAGCCAAATGCAACATCCTCTCTCTCTCTCTCTCTCTCAAATATGAAATCCCATTGATTCTCACAACATCTGTCATCTTGATCTCCCATCCGCCTGCTCAATCCATTCGGAGAGCATCCAGAAGGCCATAATCACTTCCCTCCGACTCCAGTGTGTTGCGTGGCCTCAAGTTGCCATTGAAGAAGAAAAAGATCTTGAAGGTAAAGTAATGTGTTTTGATAATAATCTAAAGTAGTTTTTTCATCCCTTTAGAAGAAAAGTTAAATTACATGTATTATTTAGTTGTCCTCTTGTGTTCCATAGTTCCAATTTTTCTTCAATGATGACTGACGAGTATTTATAATTTTTCATCGATCATTCAATGTCAAGATGGGGTGTTATGCAATATGCAATCGGTTGTGTGGCACCTGGTCTTTGTTAAAGTGAGCTTTTGCACTTATATTTTTAGTTTGATCATCAAGAACTCACACTAATGGAAGTCCTTTGCACCACTTCTCATTCGTTAGTTTATGTGACTGTCTACTTTATTAGTTCTCTAACTTAGTAATTTGGTTTGTAGTTCTCGTCTCAAGTAGTAAAACCTTCAGTTTTTAAACATAAATTAGTTGCATAGACATGTTTTCCAAAAGGCCAGTAGTGGAGATTTGTTGAAATTTACCACTAGTGGGGGTCTTTCTTATTGTATTTCTCTTGCTTAATTTATTCAAATTATTTGTTATAACAATGGATCAATCGGTTGTACAAACTACGAGTCTAGGATGATTGTGTTGTTAATGTCTGCCACATGTTTGTTGTATTGTTACTGTCAATTATTTCTAGGACTTACAATTTTGATTATAGTATATACACTTTTACCATCTACACATCTGTTCTCAATATTCCTTAAGCCTGCAAACTATTACATTACATGTGGCAAGTAGAGGAAGAAAAATAATCAAAGTTTCGCACCATTACCTTCTTTGTTACTAAATTTTTTGACTTTCTGGGTAAAGTTTTTAGGAAGGGCATTTATTTTTAGTTTTGCCCCGGACACAAAAATGATCAGGGCCGCCTCTGGCAACTAGGGTTAATAATTAGCATTTTCACTAATTTTCTATCTCTATTCCATTTACATTGGGCCTTTTAGGGTTTCCCCTCCTACCCTATATATTGCACACTTCCCCAAAAAGTTACATCATAGAAATTTCTAAACCTACATTCCAGCAGCAGCCGCCAACCCATCTTCTGTAGCAAATCTCGACCACCCTCTGGCCTGTGGCCAAGCTACCACCATCGTCTCCTTCCCGGCCAACTTGGCCTCACCACCCGAGCCCCGACATTGCCAGTGCTTGCTCCCTTCCTGACAGGAAACGTTGCAGGCATCCTTTCTGAGGAGGAAATGCTATGTGACACAAATTATGGATCCGCTGCAGAGGACCAAGCCGTTGCCCCGAGGAAGTCCCCGCAGGAAATCTCGTTTAGTTGCCACTGAACTTTGTCTCCAGCTATTTACTTGGGAATGTAATGATTAAATCTGAACTTATTTGCTTTCGCTCATAGATGTTGTGTTATGATGAACAATTAAAGTATGATATTAGAATTGTTAGTATCTTAGATCCATTTATTGTTAGTACAGCTTACTACGCTATACACAAGCGTAGGCTAGGCATGGTCCGGCCCGGCCCAACCCAACAATTTAGATAACGTGTCGTGACAGGCCCCACCCAAATTGTGTCTTTTCCATTTTGATGATGTGGCAGGGACAAGGAACTTGGTTCTAGATTTTGTTTCCCACTCTTTATACAACCAAGTAGTAGAAACTGGGTTTTGGTCACCCAAATCTTGTGTGAATCAAGTTTTGTGGTACAACAACAACAAGAATGAGTGTTTGCTATTAAGTATATTGTCAGTTATATCATTATGGCAAGGTTGAGAATGATGTGGAGGAGTGTTTCAGGACTGTTAGGTGATTGTGGCGTACCCTAGAAGTCAAGAGATTTTTTCTTTCTTTCTTTCGAGATTAAGGGCCAGTCACTTGCTGTCCCGTGTATCCGTCTAGATCTTTACTTCTCAGACGATTCTCAGACGAGTTGAAGATCTGGTGGTCTGCACATGGGAGGTCGCATGAAGTTGATAGGAAAATAAGCCCATTATAAGACATGCTATGTTTTATGAACATGGTGTAGGGCGATAAAGAAACATAAGCTCCATCAGTACTAATCAAAAGCATGTACAATCTCCAAACCATGACCATGAGAACGGTCGGATGATTTTTTTTTTCTTTTTTTTTTTTCTTTTTTTGCTTAGAAAAAAAAAAGTCCTTTTGGATTAGAATTAGATGCTTCGTAGTGCATGTTTTGATCAAGTTTCCTCTTGCTACTGCAGAAGGCATGAGAATAATGAGTTTTCTAAATGATAAGGAAAATTGAGCACCTTTTTAATTATCATACGAAAGGGATTCACTAGTGTTTCTCATGCTGTATGTTAATGTCTCCTAAACCCAACTTGAGCAGTATTAACCAAAGAGGACACGGTACATGGAATTGGCCAGATGATTTTATTTGTGTATTAGTTGTTAAATGATCCTTTTGTCAAGTATGACATGAAAATTATGGTACAAGTCAAGCATCCTCAGGTATAAAGCTTGCTTTAGCTGGTGACGATGCAACATGACACATAATATGCATATATTACTTTGATCAGTCGATGAAAACCATCAAGCATTCTTACACTACCACTAGATCACTAATCCATCATTAGCTATAATGCAAGCCTTTCAACATTGAGCTCTGATAGTTATATATCTCAATGTTAGTTACAAAGGCCCCTCGAAGGATTTGGCTCAGCTAACCATGCGCAAGGAGAGAGCGGTCTATAGGTATAGTGCAAACAAATGCATTTACTTAGAATATGGCTATAGGGATAACATCCAATTTGTAGCAACAGTAGCAGTAAAAACAATTTTGAAACATACTCCGACACACATCTGTTGTATCAATTTGAGCAATATAACATCGAACAAGAAACTCTTGATCCTACTGTTATGAATTAGACTTCACTAAGGTTGAACTTGGTGTATAACCCTGGAGGGCTTCGGTACAGGGGACAGATACCTGAAACCATGGATTATTCCAGAACCAGAAGTCATGATTGTTCCCAGAACGAAGGAAGACGAATGCCTCATTCTCGCCAGCGATGGCTTATGGGATGTCATGTCGAACGAGGAGGCCTGCGACGCGGCACGCAGGAGAATTCTGCTCTGGCACAAGAAGAACGGTGTCTTCTCGACTTCCTCGTCGAGGGGTGAAGAGTCCGACCCCGCGGCTCAAGCCGCGGCAGACTACCTCTCGAAGCTGGCCCTCCAGAAGGGAAGCAAGGACAACATCAGTGTTGTTGTGATCGACCTTAAAGCTCAAAGAAAGTTTAAGAGCAGAACATGAGTAAGCTGTGACATTAATTCTCTATTTACCAAATGGATTTGTCGATCACGAACTTTAGGTTTAACATATCTTTTACTACAGAAATATTGAGCCCATTTGTGTGTGTGTTTTTTTCCTCCTTCCATCTGGGTCTTAAGGGTTGTACTGTACTGTACTGTAGTTGTACTAGAGCAACATTTCTTGCTGCATTTGCCTGGATATCATGTAATACCTCCCTTTCTTAAACTAGGGCTTTTTGATGTAGTGGCACTGTAAAGTTGAAGTTAATTGTATGAATGATGGGAAGGATTCTATACTACCCCTTGTAACAATGTATTCATCTGCTTGATTTCATCGGCGTCTGCCTAATTCCTGCGTCTCGTATAATTCAGCAACCGAGTTTATATGGATGTACTTCTACTTATCATGTCCAGTTCTTGGTCATCTGTTTTAAGGGATTTTGAAGATATTTCTCGCTGTTAAATGAACTGGAGTTGCTCTGAATCTTCCGAAAAGTCTGAAAAAAGGAACACTATTTGTCGATAATTTCGAGCATTTCTTATACCACTGAATAATTTTTTTAAAGAACTATGCTTCTGAGCTGTACAGAATGTATTGTGCTGAAAATGAAATGTGCAGCTTTGAAGAATTGGGTTATTTTGTATTTAAGCTGACATGGTCTTGAATCTTCATAGGATTAATGTAAGATGTTATAATAATTTGAATCAAAACCAATCAATCTATGAACTTATATTAAGCGATGCTCACTCACCGGCCATTGACTTGTTATTGATAATGCAATGAAAATGAATGTTGCATGTAGTTTGTGTAATGAACGATTGCATCATCATCATGCTCTTGTGGGTCTTGAGCTACTTGAAAACTTAGGTCGAAGCACATGAAAATGCACATGGAGAGAGGGCGGGATGAGTCAGCAGTAGACTTGGACTTGTCTATGATTGTTCAAGTAAACACGATTAGTCAGTCAACTGCACATCATCTGAGTGAGCATCATAAGGTTCAATATTTATTGGTCACTCAAATCTTTTTAAAGTTTAAAGTAACGAGTCAACCAAAACAAATATCAAATAAAAACAAAGTACCAATTGTGTGCTTTTAATTTGATTTGATCTTCAATTAAGATTTTTAATTATAAATTTGGCCCATTAACTCCACGCCGTCGGTTTTCTATTCTAATTAAACCTATTTTAGGTACACACTTCACATTCTTTCAAACTATTTTCTCTAGCGTTTCTTTTAGGGGGCGTTTGGTATGCGGAATACTATATAGCCGAAAATTTTATATTTCCGGGAATCAAATTTCAAGGAATTAAATTTCCGGAAAAATTATATCCCATGTTTGGTGACAATATAAACATTACCGGGAAAAAAATAAAAATAATAATAACGAAAAAAAATGAACAAATATAAAAAAACTGATAAAAGGACAAAAAATCGGTAAAAACGAAAAAAAATCGTAAAAAACGACAAAATAACAAAAAACGACAAAAACGATGAAAAACGACGAAATCGGTTTTAAAACGACAAAAATGACCAAAAAAGCGACAAAAATGTATAAACGACAAAATAACAAAAAAGGGGTAAAACCGACAAAAATAACCAAAACACGACAAAACGACATAAAATCGGTAAAAACGACAAAAAAGACAAAAAATTGGTTAAAACAAATAATCGAAAAAACGACAAAAAAGAACACAAAATCGGTTAAAACGAAAAAAAATCGGTTAAAACGACAAAAATAACCAAAAAGCGACAAAAACGACAAAAAACGGTAAAAGCCGACAAAATGATAAAAACGACATAAAATAAGTAAAAATGACCAAAGCAAAAAAAAAAAACGACAAAAACGACTAAAAATCGGTAAAAAACAGCAAAAAAAAAACTACAAAACGACAAAAAAATCGCTTAAAACGACAAAAATTGACAAAAAAGCGACAAAAAGGACAAAAGTTGGATAAAAACGACAAAAAAATAATCAAAAAGTGACAAAAAATACCAAAAAGGGTAAAAACGACAAAAAATTGCTTAAAACGACAAAAAATGGGTAAAAACGACAAAAATGACAAAAAAGCGATAAAAACGACAAAAAATAATCAAAAAGTGACAAAAAAGATACAAAATGAGTAAAAACGACAAAAAAATTGCTTAAAACGACAAAAAATTGGTAAAAACAACAAAAAATTGGTAATTAAAAAGTAAAAAAAAAAATGACAAAAAAAGCGATAAAAACGACAAAAAATAATCAAAAAGTGAAAAAAAAAAAACAAAAAATGGATAAAAACGACCAAAATCGCTTAAAATGACAAAAAAATTGGTAAAAAACGAAAAAAAATGACAAAAAAATAAAAACGACAAAAAATAATCAAAAAGTGACACAAAACGACAAAAAATTGTAAAACGACAAAAAATTGGTAAAAATGAAAAAAAATGACAAAAAACTGATAAAAACGACAAAAATAATCAAAAAGTGACAAAAAATGGGTAAAAACGACAAAAAATCGCTTAAAACGACAAAAATGGTAAAAACGACAAAAAATGACAAAAAAGGATAAAAACGACAAAAAATAATCAAAAAGTGACAAAAAGACAAAAAATGGGTAAAAACGAAAAAAATTGCTTAAACGACAAAAAAATTGTAAAAACGACAAAAAATGACAAAAAAAACGATAAAAACGACAAAAAAAGAAAAAAAAATGTTCAAAACTAATCAAAATTGATCAAAAAGAAGAAAAAAAAATTTAAACAATTTTTTTTTTGCCCGGGCAAAAAAAAAATACCCACCTATTCTCAAGGGATAGAATTCCCATGTTCTGTGGGTAAACTATTTACCCGGGTATTTATAATTCCCGGGAATAAATTTTTTATAAGCCAAACAAACGTGGTAATAGATTCCCATCTTAAATTTTTCCGGGAATAAAAAAAAATACCGCGTACCAAAGCCCCCTTAGGCTTTTTCTAAGGCACCCCACTTTTTACTTGGGGACAGTCCAAAAATGTTCGAAAAAAAAATTAAAATTTGCCACCCATTTTTTTACTTGGGACAGCCCAATTTTCTCCAGCAAGTGGGACTGCCAACTTAGTGGCAGTCCGCGTCGACGAAGACACCCAACTGTACGCGTTCCAGCTCGGCGCCCGTGTACTCGATCCAGGCATTGACGAGGTCGCCGCTCTTGAGGTCGATGTCGAAGAGGTCGAGGTCGGCCGCGGAGGAGGAGACCATGCTGTTAATAGGGCTGCAAATGAGCCAAGCCGTTTGCGAGCTGCTCGAAGCTCGGCTCGATAAAAGCTCGTTTGAGCTCGGTTCGTTTAGTAAACAAGCCGAGCTCAAGCTTCATTTTCGAGCTCGTTTAATAAATGAGCCAAGCTCAAGCTCAGAAGTACTCGGCTCGTTCGAGCTCGCAAGCTGGCTCGTTTATGAGCTTGCGAGCTTGCTCGTTTAGAAGCTCGTTTAGGAGCTTGTTTAGAAGCTCGTTTGTTTGTTAAATTCTAATTTTATATATGTTTTTATAATAATATGGTTGTGTGCTTTATATATTTATGTCCTTAATAATTGATATAAAGAAACTTTTTTAATTAATTTTTTATAAATAAATTGTTAAAGTTACATATACTTGAATTCAAGCGTAACTAGGTTGAAATCGAGCTCATTAAGCTTGAAATAAAGGTGAACAAGCTTGAAATCAAGCTTAATGAGCTTGACATGAGCTTATCGAGCTTGTTTATCAAGCTTGAATCAAGCTTGCTTATCAAGCCAAGCTCGAGCTCAAACCAAGCCAAGCTCAAGCTTAATATAAACAAGCTCAAGCCAAGCTCAAGCTCTAAAATAAAAAAATTATCAAGCTTGAGCTCGACCTCGACCTCGATTAATTCTAGTCAAGCCAAGCTCAAGCTTACAAAAGCTTGGCTCGGCTTGGCTCGTTTGCAGCCCTAGCTGTTAACGTCGACGCCGACGTGGTTGCCGTTGATGCTGTGGAAGGCCACGTCCATTAAGGTGTCGAACTCGACAGCAATGGTGGGAGGAGAAGAAGAAGAATAAGTGTTGTTGAGAATTCCAAGGAAGAGGCCTGCGTCGCCGAGGGAGTGGGGGTCGGAGGAGAGGAGGAAGGAGAGGCCGGCACCGGGAGGGGGGTTGAGGAGGGAGATGGAGAAGGAGAAGAAGGTGCACCGCCGACCACCCCTGTGCCGTCCGACCGCCCCAGCGCCGACCACCCGTCCTCCGCTCGCCCCCCTTCCCTCTGCCCTAATTTTGGGTTGTCCCCAAGCAAATTGTGGGTGCTCTCCAGCAAAAGTTTCACCTGCTTGGGCTGCCCCCAAGTAATGGCTGCCCCAAATAAAAGTGTGGTGTCCTTAGAAAAACCTTTCTTTTATATAGTAATAGTAGTAAACTTGCAATAAGTGAGGAGGAAGACTATTTCTCGAGCGTTTCTTTTATATAGTAATAGTTCTAAACTTACGGAGGAAGACTGCAAGTTGAGAGGGAGAAGTAATTTGACGAGGACAATATAAGAGTAAGAGGAAGGAAAAAAAAATGCAATACAACTTCCTGCTATATAATTAAAAAAAATTGACTTTACCGTAAAAGTTTTTATCAAAAAAATGTTCTTGTTTATGTTTACTAATTAAAAAATTTCACTAAATTTAACACAAATAGTTAAGATTTTTTTATATACTAAAAATCAAGTATGAAGTTAGTGATATGTTGAAGGACACTACCATGTTGACATGACAACACATGACTTGTCCGTGTCCGACACAACAAAAACACAATAATTTTATTTTATTTTATTTTATGATTACTAAAAATTGAGTATGAAGTTAACATGAAAAATACAGTACACAACATTTCGTTAGTGTCTATTTCTGCACAATACTAGCTTTAGTTGGATGGTGAAGGCCATTGTCAAACGATCATTTGTAGCCTAATGTATTTTCAATCCCGAACACTAAAATTCCTCCAAATCCTTTCATATCTTACTCTAGTAGGAGGCTATTGAAATCGAATAAAGGAGGGCATTTGAGAATGAATGAGAGATATTTGAATCAGTCGGAAGAATCATGTATGTGTTACACGACTCCAATGAAATCCGCTTCGTGTCCATTCTTCCCCCAACTAAGAGCATCATTAATAGTTGGGACTGAGAAATGCAATCTCAGGCCCAAAATATTACTAGAAAGTAAATTGTGAAATGGGTTGTGACTACTTAAGATTAGTAGTACTTCATGCTTCAGGCCCAATTGCCCAACTCCAACTGTCAAATGAGATCATTTCTATTCTCGTGCCCTACCATTCTTTCTCTCCATCGTTCTCCTTCATTTGGCTAGCCGCCAAGGAAACTCCCGGCCTTTTTTTTTTTGCACAACCACCATGTTCCTTCCTTCTTTCTTCTTCTACTCCATGTCTACTTTCTTTCTCTCCACCTTCCTCTTTCAATTAGCTGACAACTGACCAAGAACAACAAGTCCTCCAACATTTTCAGAAGGAAGTCCTCCAACATTTTTCTGCACCACCAGAAGCACTTTCATGTTGATCGTGAGGCATCACAAGACAGAAGCTCCTTCACTATTGTAACCAAAGTCCCAACAGTACAATTTTCTACACTCTCTCTTGAACTTTAGGTGTTTGCTAAAATGTCTCAAAGTAGTGGTTTGGTTTTTACTATGCTGAAAATGTGTGTGGTTTGGTTTTTACTATGCTGAAAATGTGTGTGGTTTGGTTTTTTATACAAAGTGGATAAAATATATCCGTTGCATGTACAATTATTGAACTTCAATATGACCGTTGGTGGTATTATTTATCAGTTGGATGAATGTTGCAATGGAGAGAAACAAACTATCCGTGTTGTGCTGCCTGTGCTGATAGCATGTGTAAAATAAAGTGGTCAAGAAAATTATAAAATCTAGGATTTAAAATTTTGGGATCCAAATTGGAGCTTACTATTCTGTAAAATTATTTCCTACATTCTGAATCTAGAAATTCAAGGGCCCAACCTATAGCACCTGTGGGTGGGTTGGGCCCGAAAATGTAGAAATTGGAACCAAACATGGGACTTATTATTCTACTGAATGAGCTTCTAGATTCTGAATGTAGAATGTAGAAATTGGGTTGGAGCTTACTAATGATGCTCTAACGAAGAGATCCTGACAGTAGATGGAAGACGGAAAAAGTATGATTTTTTTAGAAAATATGGAGAAAAAAATTTCCATAAAAATTTGATTTTTTGTTTGTGTGGACAACTTAATTTGAATGTTTAATTGTCATTATTTTTCATAAAAAAATAATTGGATAGTGCCAATTTCATTTCCTACCATTTTAGAAAAAAAAAAAGAAAAATAATAGTTTTTGAAAGATATTGAATGAAAAATATAAGCTATCAAATACTATACTTGAAATATTTTTTATAGAAAAAAGGGTAAAGTGCAAAAAAATCTTCGTTAAATTTTTGTTTTTTGCACTAAAAGATCTCATGCTCTTAACATTCTTAAAAGTATGAAATATACTCATTTTGTCCCCTTTCCGTTAATTGGTGTTGAGTGTGGTATGTAATGACAATTTTACCGCTCTCTCATCTCTCTCCCTCCCCCTCTCTCTCCGGTGGTGCGGGGAGGAGGAGGAGGAGACGCGGGAGGAGGAGGGGGGCTGGCTGGCGGGGAGGAAGAGAGGGCGGGGAGGAGGAGGCCGGCGGGGAGAAGGAGGGAGGGGGGCGGGGGGGAGGAGGGGGGCTGGCCTGGGGAGGAGGAGGTGGCTGGGGAGGAGGAGGGGGGGGGTGAGGAGGGGGTCTGCCTGCGGTAAGGAGGAGGTCGACGGGAAGGAGGGGGGGGGGGGTGCGGGGAGGAGGGGGCTGGCCGGAAGGAGGAGGGGGACTGGTCGGTGGTAGGGGATGTTAGAAAGGGGGGGGGGGGTAGTTTAGGTATTTTCTATTTAAAAAAAAAGGACTTAACGGCCATTTCTAACGGTCAACAGACGGTAGGAAACTTTTTGCTCGCGCGAGAAATCTAAGGAGGGACAAATGCTAAAATTTTCTAATAGGTCTTTCTACGCAAAAGGCATAGATCTAACAAGGGTTTTTCTGCAATTCACCAAAAAAAAAAAAAAAAAAAAAAAAAAAAGCCCAAAGTAGCATACAACTATTTATAGGGAAGGAGGTGCAAAAACCCTCGTAGATTAGAAAGAGAGGAAGAAAAGAAAAGAAAAGGGGGAAGAAATGGTGTGGTTTCAGTGTGAAGACTGCGGAGAGAATTTGAAGAAGCCCAAGCTCTCCAACCATTTCCGCATCTGTTCTTCCTACAAGGTCTGCTCAGATCATTCATTCCATTACAAAACCCTTAAAACCCTAACCCTAACTCTTCTCTCTCTCTCTCTCTCTCTAATTAGGGTTGTTTGTTTTCCTTTGTGCGCAGCTATCATGCATCGATTGCGGACAGATGTTCGATCAGCAGAGCGTCCAGAGCCACACCCAATATCTCCGAAGCGGTTCGTGTCACACAACTTATTTAGCTGTCCATTCGATTACTCCTAAAATCAATGTTACGGACACGACTACGACACGATCCGTCCCTCCGGTGTTGATTTCGGCGCGTCTTAGTGTACTTTGAGCGTTCGATCTTGATACCACATTTTTTTGTAATGCCCATTTGTGCCACTTTATTTGTCGTTGATGTAGTGATGGTTGTCGATGAATGTTATATATATATATATGAATTGTGCTGCCATATTTAGTTAATTTAACTACTTTCACATGATAAATTAGGTCTTTACTGCTTCTTAGGCTTATTATAAAAAAAACTTTTTGTTTTGTTTCCTAATACCATGAAGTTTATGTGAAACAATTTACCACCCCCTTTGAGTATACTCCTACACATGGTTGCGATAAACTATAGAGGTATGCTTGCAAACATTGGACGTGTTTTCTGTAATATGTTATTTATGGGTATGATCCGAATGATCTTAATAGATATAAATGGGGTATGTATTGTAATTGTCGAGTTACATAGATACAGACACGATGCAAGTGATAAATCGGACACAACAACACAGACATTACGAGATTAGGCGTGTCTCTGTCTTGGTTTGCTCGACGTCATGACCTTTGCAGAGTGATACATGCTTCTTACTATCCAAGGTATTATGTGCTGCTGATTGGAGATATATATCTTCGTGAACCATTTCAAACTATCTGAAGTTTATCTGTACAACCTTTTCCTGCATAGTTGATGAATACTACAATAAGAAGAATCAACCATAAAATTTATTTCTGCATAATAGAACCATCGTGATAGTAATAGATATCCGTGGAAATATTGAATTACTTAGTCGTACTATGGGTTGCTATATAGCTTCTTTTTAGCAGTGGCTCCATGATATTGCTGCCATAGCTAATTTATAAATAATTTCCCATTTTGTGTTATAAATGACCTATAAATATGCGGATTATGTGTAGTAGTCTTGGAATCTTCAGGAAATACTTTTAATTTGGTAAAATATGCTGAAGAAAAAGCTAGGTTTGAGTTATCAGCAGAAGCAAGAACTGAATTTTGTGTAAACTTAGGTGAGAGCTCGGATGCCCAAGTAAATCACAATATTTTTCTGATATGACTGATCTTTACGAACATATTAATGATCTCAGGATACATATTTCGGAAGATGCAAAAATTTAACTCCCTAAAATATGGAGTTGGGAAATTTTAGTGTGGGTAGAGTTATTGATTCCCCTCTTCTGTATGTAATATATTTGTTACTCTGAAGGGTATATAACCAAAATGATCACTGTCTCGAATTATTAATTTTCTTGATATTTAAAATTACTAAATAAAAGTAAAATAAAGTTACCAACTCATAATCAACAACAACAAAGCTTGTATCCCAAAAGTTTGGGTCAGCTTTCCGAATCATTTTCTTCCATCCAGCCTTGTTAAGGGCTAGCTCCGCTGTGACATTAGCAAAAAAAACATACTTTGTTATCGTTTAGGCCTATCCCTAATTCTAGCAACTACTTTAACTAATATTTTTGCTCTTAACCGGTGCATCCATCATCCATATTGCATCTCTCCAAACAACCGGAGAAGATATTCCCTTATCTCATACTCAATTGGTACCACCTTTAATTTTCTACGAATACGTGCATTTCTTATCACATCTTTCAATGTGCCAATCATCTTTGTGTTCTTATTTTAGCTATGCTCTTTTTATGGGCGTGCTTTTTTAATAGCCCAACATTACGATCCATAAACCATGGTTGATCTTATTCCTTGTCCTATGATTTATACCTTCTTGTTTCCTTGTTTGAGCAGTGGACAGTCACTCTTCCAATGTCCTGATCCTTTGCACTTGAAACATTTGCCTTTCGGCTCTTTCACAACGCCCTGAGGTTCCATGTTCTTCTTTGTCGAATTTGCTTGTTTCTGAATGTTATTCTTTTCTTACTGCCTTTCGGCTTAAAAGTAGAAGCTTCTTCAGTAACATAAATATGACCATTCTGTCTAAAGAGAGCTTCAACATCCTGTAGTTCTTTCGCAAGTTTTGCCAAACTATACAACATTTTGTTCATGTTGTAGTTAAGGCAAAACATGTCAAAACTTTTAGGCAGAGTCCCGAGAATAATATCGACCTGGGTTTTCTCCCGATTTCAGTTTCAAGGATGTCCACCTTATTTAGATGACCCATCATCTTGAGAACATGATCTCTTACTGGAGTACCTTCGGCCATTTTCGTATTCATCAAACTCTTCATAGCAAACTGCCTAGCTACTCTACTCTGATGTCCGAAGAGTTCCTTGAGGTTATACATCATGTCATAAGCTGTGGCCATGGTCTGATGCTGATGTTGCAGTACATTTGACATAGATGTCAGAACACCATGCCATCTCATCTGCCTTTATCCATTCTTATAAGTCTCTCTGACCTCCTCATCAGAATTAGCATCAGGTTAGGTGGACATTCCTCATTGAGTACATATTTGTACTCTTAAGCAATTAAGAAAATATCCAAGTTACGTTTCTAGTTAATGTAATTAGGGCTAGTAAGTTTGTTTTCTTTAAGAATCACCAGTGTTCTAAATTTTGGTCTAGGCGGCCGCCTAGGCCGCACCGGAAACCCCTTAGGCGGCGGTCCTAGGCGGGTTCCGGCCTAGGCTGGCCTATTCGGCCTGTTCGGCCGATTTAAGATTTCAAAATTTTTAAAAAAAATTCAAAAAATTCAGGATTTGAAATTTCAAAAAATTTCACATACAAAATTTTAAAAAAATAAAGAAAAAAGGGAAAAAAAATTCCTTACCAGGATGTTGCTGATATTGCTGGCGCTGCCGTTGCTGCTCCTGCTTTTGCTGCTGCCGTTATGCTCCTCATGTTGCTGTGCTGTTGTTGTTTTGTGGAGAGGAGAGGGGAGGAGAGGAGAGAGGAGAGAGGAGAGGAGGGCTGTTGTGGTTGTGTGGAGGAGAGGAGAGGAGAGGAGAGGAGAGGAGAAGGAGAGATGGAGAGGAGAGGAGGCTGGACTGGAGATGCTCTCTCTCTCTCTCCCCCCTCCCCCCTTTTTATTAGGTTTTAGGTTATATAAAAAAACTGGCAAGAATCCTTCCTACGGGATTCGAACACTTAACCTCTCAACCATCACACATTGTTTAGACCCACGAACTACAAGTCCTCATAAGCTTTAGTGTTAGAGTAAACATATAATATATTTATGTACTAGCTATGTAAAAATAAAAAATCAGTCGTCGCCTAGGCGCTAGGCTGCCCTCCGGCGCACTGATTCCGCCTACCGAAATTTATAACATTGAGAATCACCATAAGTGGGCTGAAAGAACCCATTTTTGAAATCCTGAAAATCACATAATTAACTATTATATAGGACAAACTTTTTGAATTAAATAAATATTGATTTCCTCAAAACAATAATTAAAAAAATTCACCAACACCTTAAACACCATAAATTTAGCATGCCACGATGTTGTGGACGTATACGAATTCAATATTTGTCTAAGGAGATTTTTCTATTAATTTATTCTCATGTCAACCTAACTTTATGACAATAAAATTAACTTGTTGGTTTACTTTGGTCCTACAAATAATAGCAGTGACTTCGATGGGGAGGATATCATTATTTGTATAAGTGTATACCATTACTTAATACTAAGTCCATTACTTCGTAATGAGTTCCTTCAGATGGAGAAGTGAGCACACACTAGATAACTTCTCTAATTATCCCAAAGGAAGTATGTACTAGTGATCCGTAACTAGACTCATCCAATATGGAGGAAGACACTAAAGTCAACGCGCAAGTATAATTACATCACCTACATACAGTAATGGAGACCATGTGATTTATACAAAATAAAACACACTTATATTTCAACAATCATCTTTTAATTTTATGGACAATATCCTTCTCAATCTCTCCATTATGATGAATGATTGATCCTAAATACCAAAAATCATTGCTCCTAGATATCCTTGTTCATCAAGGTTACCCTCACTTCACTTTGACCTTTGGTTGAGGTTACATGTTATGTACTCTATTTTCATAGTAATTTAAAACCCTTATGATTTCTCCTCCTCCATGATTCTATCTTAGACTCTTAACCCTTTCATGTTCTCGTCAACCGGTACAATATCATAAACAATCAACAGACACCATGGAACTTCATTTCGAATGTTCCTAGTTATTCCATCAATAACTAGTGCAAACAGGTAAAGACTTGATGTTGTTCCTTGATTTAGACCAACAGTGATGGTGTGGTACCTCCTCTAATGATCCCCGCATGATAGTTACAATGTACATGTCATTTGTAATATCAATATAGCTAGTAGACACTTGTTTCTTCTCCATTTGATCGTAATGTCAACCCATAATGTATTGTCGAACTTTCAGGAGAAATATGGCCCTAAAGGCGAAGGAAAAGCTTCACAGAATTCACAAAGTAAGCCTGTCAAGCCAAAACCAAATTCAGATGTCGATGTAAACGTTGGCTTATCTTCACGTGCTCCCTGGTTTTGCAGGTACATTTTGTATCCTCTATACCATATTCATATGTTATTCTATTTCCTTCCTCCTAAAGCATCAATACATTTTGGGTTCTTGTAGCCTATAAAGCAGTCTCTTGAAGCGAGGAGCTATATGTATTTATTTGCTATTGTGTGTTTTTTCTTTCTGCAGTGAATTATCTGACATATCTAAGCATCTTCACCTACTTTACATTAGTTTAACATACGCAACCTTTTGTTAAGTACTTGTTATTTATTGCAAAATAGCCTAGATTCAAGTTCTTGGTCTTTCTATTTCTCTTTTTTATTTATTTATTTTTCAAAATGCTTAATTTCTATTATTTCGAAAATGGTTTCATCATTGCTTGGGTCTTCTCTCAGAGTTCAGATTGGTTTCTGTAGCTTATTGGTAGGCCAACTAGGAATTTTCACGCTTTCGCTATATAACTAAATATGAGATTTAGGGAATACGTCATTAGTGTGTTTCAGTTACTCTTTCCTCTTTTACTACTGAATCTGTGGGACAACTTGCTCACTTTATCTCAGTTACATTTATTTATTGATTGATTACCATATCTTCTTTGTATCTTCTGACTTCTGGTACATACATGCTTATGGAGTGGCTTGAACGTGGTTTAGAAAGTGTTCTAAGCCAAGATGAATATCTTTGAATAGTGACAAAAACCTATGATATTTTGAAGAAGGTTCGTCTAGGAATCATGATTGATTGTGAAGTCACTAAAGTAGAATCTGAAGACTGATAA
This sequence comes from Iris pallida, assembly GCA_029216955.1. NCBI lineage: Eukaryota > Viridiplantae > Streptophyta > Magnoliopsida > Asparagales > Iridaceae > Iris > Iris pallida. Next base: position 46,798,813 of record JANAVB010030220.1, on the reverse strand, counting down.
GGTGATATTTTACTCAGGATGCTAGATCCGTTGGGGAATATCAGACTATACTTCATCATTACTGGACTTTTCTTGAGGCTCTGTATTGGGCATGCTCAAGCCACAAAATGATTGATTTTTTTTATTCGAAGTGATGCTCTCTACAATAAGCAGAAGACAACATTTTCACCATAATCATTTAAACAAATTCATAAATTTAGTTTTTACTGTTACACGAGGGATTTTTTTCAAAGTAGACTTCAAAATGTTATATATATATATATATATATATATTATATATATATATATATATATATATATATAAGCAATGTACTTATAATTTTATTTTAATAAAATAGCCCATTTTAGTGCGATCATCATTTTTTCTTTGGGTATACACACTTTCATAATGAACCAATACCAGACCGAACCGGACCCAACCGATTGTTGTCTTACAATGTTTTTTTTTTTTCCTTCTGATATACTAACCCAAGAAACAACATTATATTTTGGCAAAATTTTCTTGAAGACTCAAAATTGACTTCGGATTTATTAGTTTTTGAAAACTTTTCTGATTAATTTTGAATTTATTTTATTAGTTAAAACTCTCTAAAATCCGCATCTTGACTTCAACTTGACCTACGGGAATGAGATTTTTTGATAATTATTAAGAATATAATAAAAATATTTTTTGTTATTTATTTTTCAACATTTCAACATTTTAATTCATTGAAAATATTGTATTTTATAATTACTTTGCATAATAGTTGACGATACATAGGGGTTGCAAAGGGCAACTTGGGTGTGGCCTGGTTGGATCAGATTACAGTCAACATGTTTATATCTGACCCAAACTAGACCTGTTTAGGGTAAATATGAACACAAACCATTTTAAAAGTGTCAACCAGACATGGCTTTAAATGGCAGAAGTCAAAGTGAATTTCTTTTCTTTCAACTTGCCACAATTGAAATGAATTCTTTAGGTTTGTCATATTGTGTTCTTGTATTCACTTAATTGTGTGAAATCCGTGTAGTTGTCAAAATGGGTTAAAACTTTTATAATGTTGGAATTCAGATCATGTTAGGGTAGATGGGTGAAATTAGAATCCAATCTATTTAATAAAACTGTCAAGCCAAATAGGTCATCGGCTCACCACCATTGACCTAACTATCGATCCTTATTAAACGGGTCGACCCATTTGCACCTGAACGCCTTTATAAGAAAACGAGGTGGCAGGTCCAGTGACCCTTAACGATACATGTTTTTGGTTGGATCTTCATTGATGTAAACATATTTTTTTTCAAAGAATTAAAAATGAAAATGTTGATTCTTACGAAGCGGAAAAAGAATCCCTTTGTTAATTAAAATTTTGATCTCTGCTACCTTAAAAAAGAATCCCTTATACATATTGATTCTTACAAAGCGGAAATATCAAATATGGTAAATAGGATACTGTCTCAAGTCCTAGATGTGACATTGGTGACAATAGACTCACTTACCATCAGGTCCATCACCTTCAACGTCGAAGAGCTCAATCAATGATCATTTTGATCTATGGGAAGAAAAATAAAGGGCAAATCTGGTATTAGGTTCCTTTGTCATAGCGAGATTTGACATAAATATGGCTAGTTTGCAGCTTTCGATAAAAAATGCTGCTAAATTGCACAAGAGCACTTGCAACTTTCCTCCACAGTTGTGCTTAAATACCCAAAACTTTATTTTGTAGCACTTGTATGCCACCGTCTTCTTGCGACTAGGAGTTGAGGACCATCCACCCAGGTTCAAACACATATTATTCAATCTTTATTGGTCGTTCCTATTGATTCAGTATAAGTTCACTTATATTAATGATTCTGATGACAAAATTAATTGGGGGAATATTGTTGTATTCTCTACGGAGCAATTCAAAACCCTCTCATGAAATCTTAATACAGTTCTGTTTATCTATGTTGATCCTTTGCATTTATTTAGGCCGTGTCAGCAACATGGAAACTGTCATGAAACCATAGCTCGCGGTGTCGGTCGATACTGAAACTGCTGAAACTACTGAAACCACTGAAACCAACTGAATCAAAACCATTGAAACCCTCAGAACCCCCTGAAATTGTCAATTAAGAAGGTTCTGATACCTGTTTCATTCTGATACTTCCAACCATGCATAACCTTGAAAGGGTTTCATTCTGTTTCAGCCGCTTGGGAAAGGTGTGTTTGCCAACATGCACCCTGAACTTTGCAATCCATCAAATCATGAGGTTTAATGGGTCTCCGTGAATCTATGTTGCACGGGCACGGATATGACACAACACGGTACGGACATGACGATGCGGACACAACACCTATTTTGATGTGTCCTACTGTATTTTAGTGTGTCGTATGTTCCTGATACGTGCCTGACTTGACACGGTCCACTTTCGGAGCGCTTCAGGTTGCAAAAGTTTGAGAGCATGAAAAGAAAACATGATGGGTTGGCAACAGTTAATATTTATGTTTTGCGTCTCAGTGAGTTGCAAAGATTGTTTGGATTTGAAACTCATTGAGAGCAGGATAGAGAAGCGAAACCCATATAGTTTTTTCTTTATTAAATAGTAAAACGTAAGGGTTTCATGAGGGGTCTCAATGACTTCCACCCAAACTCGTTAAACTCACGGTTGCAAAAAATTGAGGTGTCAAGGGGTTGGTTCGCCATGTCTGAAGCCTTGTGAAACCCAAATTTCATGATGTTTTATATGGCAAAATAGGTGAGATCATATCAAATCTGATTGCATTTCATGAGGTTTCAAGATGCAATGGGAGGTTTCATGTTGCCAAAGTCCAAACTCCAAACATACTCAAAGTGAAACTTCATGAAGTTTAGGTTTCATGAAATTTTGTAAGGTTGCGCTTATATTAACTTGTCATCAAGCTTTCAGGCCTGGTGAAACCCAACTCGGGTTTAACTCGGTCTCAATTTGGCAACATAAATATCATAAAATTTGGGTTTCATAAGTAACAATTGTGGGCTACTCATAGACTATATTGCACGGACACGCCACCACATTCTTTATCCAAGGTAACAAAAGAAGTACTCTTTAGAGCACTTCGAGGAAGCAAAAAACAGTCAGAAATGCCAATCCATGAAGTGATTTTATAGGGTTTGGTTGGCTGTAAATGGAAATACACAACATTTGTTGCACTGTTTACACAATTTCCAGTGTTTGGTTTGATCTAAATGGTGGATTGGTGCAACAAAAGTTGTAAATCCACTTACAACACCAAACCAAGCATCCTATTGACATCATATCAAATAATGAATTTCTAAATCCCGCAACAACATTTACATGCAACCAAACAATGTACTTCCGACACCACTTACAACAACAAATGTTGCATTGTATTTCCATTTAAGCAACCAAACATCACATAGATTGGGACTTTTTCACTTCAACTGCAAACCAAAAGGCCCAATGTTTTAGTGGGTTTCAAGTTTCAGAGTTCCAAATATGCTTTTGCACTTGAAAGTATATTATGGTTGCCAACTCAACATGGGTTTTACCATTATTTGTATTGCCAAACAACTTTTCACCCTCAATGGGATAATCTCATGAGGTTCTATGGGACCCCATGAGATCTTCAAGTTCATTGTTTAATTGGATTGCCTTTGGATTTGATTTTACCAAATCGACCCATAATCTAAACATGTTGAAATGATGTTAAAATATTCACCTAGGGTAGAATGTTCAAGCCTGAAAGCAGATCAAACTATATTTCAGTATGGACAGTTTATACTGAGGCGTATATCCTTGTTTTTTTAGCTCACATCTAACTTAAATTATTTCTTGCGTGTTTTTGTTTTTAAAGAACTGAATCTTGGTTGTTTCTTCTGGTTGACTTCAATCGTAGTCTCTGCAATACATACACCACTAGCCAGCAGACTTTACTAGGTCATGCTGATGGCAAGAAACACAGAGCAAAGGCCCGAGCCTTCCATGCTGCTCAGAAACCATCCAATCAAACAGAAGAATCAACTCCAAGTGAGAAGAATGAACCAAAGGCGGAGTCAACTGAAGGAAATGGTTCTGATAACAATGTGCAAGGAGATCTACAGATAGACTCCAATGCATCAATCAAAGAAGGTGAAAATGAGAGCCAGGCAAATAGAAAGAGAAAACTTGATGCATCTGTTGAAGGCCTCAGTAAAAAAAGTGATGAGAAGAATGCAAACGAGTCAATCAATGGGGAAGTAATACAAACAGAACTGTCAGAAGTGCGACATTGTAAATCAAAGAAAAAGAACACCGAAGATGTTCTGGAGAAACATGACTTCATCAAAGAAGCTTCTGAGAGTAAAATTAAGTGGAAGAAACTTGTTACTTCAACCTTGAAAACGGTAATACATTATACAACTGTCTTCCTACATTCCACTAGTTGCAGCATATGATGTGACTTATATCTTGCATTTGATTTAATCTTCCACTCAGAAAAAGTTATATTCAGAAGTAAATGTATCTATTGTTTGTTAGCAGTGTTATCATCATCAATCACTTGATTGTAGTTACAATATTAAGCTCTTTGAAGAAGAGTAATGCCAATGAGTGTATCTAGAGTTCTTTGCTTCTCCAATGAGCACTGCATAGAGCTTATATCATACTCTTTTCCTATTGCTCTTAATAGCTTAGGATTACTAATATTATGTTTGGCTATGACAGAAATCAGATGGAACAATGAAGATTAAAAAATTACAAAAGCTTATTATGAAAGCCCTCAAAGAGTCCGGTGTAACTGAGGATGAGGGGCAACTCCAAGAGAAGCTAATGCAGAAGGCAAGAAAGACTCTCGTGTCCTCTCTTTTCCTTCAAGTCATCGAAGTTTGTTAATTTTTATATTATGCAGATCAACTCCAGCTCAAATTAACTATTGATAACAAACACATTACCTTGGTGTTGAAGATTGAAGAATCTTCTGTTTTCATGTTGAATTTGTTTGAACCTTTAACCGTGCAGATTAAGTCCAGTTCCAGATTTACCATTGAGAACAAACACATTCGCTTGGTGAAGAACGAAGAATCCTGATTGTCTACCACCGAGCATACTTTTTGGGTGTTTGTGAGTAAGCAGTTTTTGCTTCCATTTTTGTTCTTTGTGCATATCATATGAAGTGTATGGATTAGTTAATAGGTTTTTTTGTGCTTTTCAAAGTGTGGTTCATCAAAGTTCAATCATTATAGAAGTGGCACTATTGTCTTATTTCGTTTTATTTTCTCCTCTTTTTTTCAGGGAATTTACTTGTTTTTCAGGTAGATGGCAGCATCTGCATTTACTTGGCCATCTTCATTCAGACTTTCTTTCTCAATTTCACTTTAAATGAGAAATGTATGTTTCACAGTAGGAGAACTCATAAGCAAATTTTGTCCGAGCAATTTGGCCATTGCCTGTCTTTTTAGTCATTGCTAGTCGGCAAGGATAATATTAGCTGAGGTTTGAGTGCTTTCTGGTTAAATTATGTTTGTTGGGAACCAGTTGAGAGGTATATTTGCCAAGAACTAAAGAACCCCTCTGTTGTACGCTTGGATTCTTTTCTACCAATTATTGTACTCTTTGGCAACATATATATATATATATATATTTTATATATATATATATATATATATATATATATATATATATGAACTGTGGTTTATAGAAATTCTTCAATTGCATGTCAAACTAAGCTTTGTTTGTGGTTCGGGATAAATAAGCAGGTAGGTCTCTTCAAGGTGGTGCTTGTTGATAGTGTGATACAGAGTAAATTGTAAGAAATATTATGCAAATTGTACATGTTAGTTAAACTATTATTTTGCCCAGAATTGCAGTAGAGTAGTAGTTCCCTGAATGGCAAAACTCTCCTGCAACAACTAAGCAAAGTTGACATATTGGTACAAAACATAGACCAAGTCGGCTACCACTCTCGGAAGTCCCTCTTCCTACTCCGCCATTGTTGTGCCACAACTGATGTCGTACTTGTTAGATTTAAATTTTGAGATAAGACGATCAACTAACATGTTTAAAATGTGAAAAAAGACCAATGGAAGGGGGAGGATTTCTTCAAACAACAGCAATCCAATTAAATGATATCGAATAACATGTTTCCGTTTCCGCCCCTTATTGGGTATTTCTTTCTTACAATGTCATATATGAACAATTCTGCCAACATCTTTGCCAACTGGGTTGAATCATCAAAATCATTTCTTTGAATAACTTAGTGAGCGATTTTGTTTTCGCTGGGAACAGCCGACAACTACACGAATAAGCTCAACAATATGTAAACTAAACGAATAAGCTCAAGATGCGTTATGAGTTTCATAATGCTCTTTAACTACCCAATGCTCTTGCTATATATATATATATATATATATATATATATATATATATATATATATATAATATATATATATATACACACTAGTGGATAACCTGTGTCATAATGGCACGGACACGAACCCGGCTTTCTCGACGTAGGCGTGCAGGCACCGGGCCAGCGCCAGGGACCCAAGCCCCGCGGAGACGGACACGGCAAAGACCACGGTGGCGGCGTTCGGGGCGGCGTGGGGCCTCATGGAGGCGAAGATGCGCAGGGCCGTCGCGGGGCGTCCGAGGGCGGCGAGGCCTGAGACGGCGACGTCCCTGTCCGGCATTCTGTCGAACACCCGCAGGACGTGGTCAGCGGAGCCGCGTCGGGAGTAGGCGGTGAGCAGGACGTTCTGCACAAAGGGTCGGGCCGGAATCCGAGGGGGAGGGCGTGTGCGTGGAGCGACTTGGTGGCGGCGGCGGCGGGGTGGTGTTGAGCAAGGAAGAGAATGTGTGGGAGTCGGGAGGGACGCAGCGGCGGAGCATTTGGGAGTAGATGGAGAGTGGGTCAGCGGAGATGGCGATGGCGGTGTTGAAGGAGAAGGGTTGGGGTTGGTCATGGCGGAGAAGAGGGACACTACTAAAATATGCTCTATTAGCGACGTTGTTTAGCAAAATTCCGTCGCTAACTATAATATAGCGACTCCTTTATAATGACGTCGTAAAACGTCGCTGAATAGCGACATTCAGCGACAGTAGATACAGTATGTCGCGGAATAGCGACGTTCAGCGACATATTATTAAAATATGTCGCTTATATTAAAATTCTTGCGACGGTTAGCGTCGTCCACTGTCGACGTCGCTAACTTTTTACTTAGGGCACATGACTCCTTTTTTTCCCTCACTCGAAAACTCCCCCCCCCCCCCCCCCCCCCCCCCCCGACGACTCCCTCCCCCCCCGGTGACTCCCCCCCCCTCGTCGAGCTCCTCCTTCCCCAATCCGAGCTACTCCTCCTCCGGTAAACCCTAACCTAATTCCTCCTCCTCCTTCTCTCCCCCCCACACACACAGAGACACACACACACACACACACACACACACACAACACACACACACACACACACAGAGACACACACACACACACGGAGGGTGACACACCAAGTATTTGTGGAAATGTCCAATAGGTCATTTAGAATCCTAATTTCAGTTTTGTGCATAAATGAGGGTAGGTTAGTCATGGTTAAGGTATCCCAATTGGTTTTCATATGGATTCCTATATATATCTATGTATTTTTGACCCACAAGTCATGTATATATGTAAATATATATAAATTGGTATATATTCATGTATATGGACTATTTTAGATAAAAGTTTATAAATATATAGTGTGTGCGGTTGTGTCTTGTGTGAGAGTGAGAGAGGGAAAAGCATGACAAGTTATTGGCTATCTATTTGGCCTTTGGTTTGTGTGTTTGTGGCTTGGATTGGTGGTTGGTTGTTTGTGGTTATGTGTGTTTGTTTGAAGAAAGGGATTAGTATTTTAATAGTGTGTTTGTGCTTGTGATGAGATGTGAGAGTGTGTGAGTGTATGATTGTGTTTTTTTAGTGGTGTTTGAGGAAGGGGAGGTTAGATGTGGTAGTGTGGTAGTATGGTAGTGTGAGTGTGAGTGAAGAGGGATATTGTCACGCCCCAGTACCGGAATACGGGGGCGGACATAGGCCAGCTACACCGTATAAGGTACGAGTACGCTATACGGCGATGACGACTGTCAAGTCTTGCTGGGTATCCTAGCATGCAATCAATCTATGGCCTAAATCCGATCTCATGTCCACAGGCAAATCACAATGAAACAACATCAAGAGAGTAATCATATGGAAAGCAGGGAATACACATGATAATCAGAAAATCCACAGTACAGAATAATAATGTAGACTAGTATACCTTCCCATAGTCCCTAGCATGGTCTGGAACTGAAGCACATCCCCCAAGTCAAGTCTGGAAGATCCACAGGGTCGGTCTCAGGCAATCTGGGAACAATCCAGGGTTGGTCAGGCCAACCGTAGCAAGTACCAGAAAGGAAGGCTCAAGAACGGGCGAAGAAAACTAGCAGGATAAAATGTGACATGAATAGCATCTAAAAACAGTAAATAAGGTAAGGGATCGTGCGGTACCAACACGATTACAGAATATAAGGCAGCAATCCAACTACTAATACGTAAATAACCAACAATCATCACAGTCATCCTAACATCCACTAATACTTGCATTGCCAACTAGAACTCGTAGTCTGTCATCGGAACAGTAACTCACCCCTACATCAAACAATAACAAGGGAATGAATTATCGCAGGGACAACGTTACGTGCCAGCCAGCTTAGCAAGCAACAAGCCATACAATTTTAGGAGAATAAGCGGCCACTCAAAATGCCTACGTGTCACGGACTT